>CM046364.1:876251-1422395 GCA_025413025.1 Ficus hispida | reverse complement strand
GATTAAACAACACCAACTCCTTCATTGAAAGTTCAGAAACCAATGAAGCTATTTACACTTTTTTTTAAAAAAATCTAATTAAGAATAATAGTTTTTTTAAGTAAAGTAAAACATATTTACCATATATATATTTCTTAAGTTTTTCTTTTTGAATATGGAATGGATAAAACTGAAATATATATTTCTATATAGACACACATGCATATATATATATATATATTTATTGAACTTTGAGATGGGTTCGAACTGATTTTTATAAGAATATTTTAATTAATGGTTGAAGTTTTATAAATTTAGATTAGAATTAACACGAATTAAAAGTCATTTTCTAAATTAAAAAAAATTTAGACCATTATATTTAAGTAAGCATTTAACAATTGGGTTAATTTCACTTTTAGCACCTCTGAAAAAAATAATGGTAAAAACAGCAGCACTTTTTGTTCCATTCAATTTCAGCACTTAATGTGGGGCCCAGTAGCATTTAATGTATATCAAATTACAGGTTTACCCTCATCTCCTACCCACTAAAGAATCTCTCTCCCTCGCATGACCCAAAAAAGTTTTTCAAACCACCATGTACAGTGATTTAGAGAGAGAAAACTGAAATCTAGAGAGAGAAAGAGTCAACACGCATCAGAAACTTATTTCTTTTTTCACTTTTCCGCCTAGCCCCCCACCCATTTTGAAACCCGAAGCTTCATATAATATAGATAAACTTCCATGTAAAGAGGAAACTTCCATTTACAGAGAGAAACTTCCATCGAAAGTTTTTTTTTTTAATTATAATTTTTTGTCATTTTTAAGTAAAGTCATAACCATTATGACCACCCGGTCATAACCGTTATGACTACTTTTTTTTTTAAAAAATTTACATTTTTTACTATTTTTATCAATGGTCATAACCTTATAACCACCCGGTCATAACCGTTATGACCATTTTTTTTTTATAATTTTTTTACTATTTTTTAGCTATGGTCATAACGTTATGACCACCCGTCATAACCGTTATGACCAGTTTTTTTTTTTAGATTATATTTTTAATTTGTTTTAGTCGAACTTTTTTTACTATTTTTTAGCAATGGTCATAACCATTATGACCACCAGGTCATAACTGTTATGACCAGTTTTTTTTTTTTTAGATTTAAATTTTTTAATTTTTTTTAAGTCGAACTTTTTTTAATATTTTTTAGCAATGGTCATAACCATTATGACCACCCGGTCATAATCGTTATAACCAGTTTTTTTTTTAATAATTTTTTTACTATTTTTTAGCTATGTCATAACGTTATGACCACCGGTCATAACCGTTATGACCAGTTTTTTTTTAAGTATTAATTTTTTTTGTCGAGCTTTTTTTACTATTGAATAGCAATGGTCATAACCATTATGACCACCCGTCATAACCGTTATGATAGTTTTTTTTTTTTAGATTTTAAATTTTTTTTAAGTCGAACTTTTTTTAATATTTTTTAGTAATGGTCATAACCATTATGACCACCGTCATAACTTATGACCAGTTTTTTTTTTTTTTTTTAAATTAATTTTTTTTTGTCGAACTTTTTTACTATTGGAATAGCAATGGTCATAACCATTATGACCAGTTTTTTTTTAAGTATTAAATTTTTTTTTGTCGAACTTTTTTTACTATTGATAGCAATGGTCTAACCATTATGACACCCGATCATAACCGTTATGACCAGTTTTTTTTAAGTATTAAAATTTTTTTTTGTCGAACTTTTTTATTATTTTTTAGCGATGGTCATAACCATTATGACCACCCGGTCATAACCGTTATGACCAGTTTTTTTTTTTAAGAATTAAATTTTTTTTTGTCGAACTTTTTTTACTATTGAAATAGCAATGGTCATAACCATTATGACCACCCGGTCATAACCGTTATGACCAGTTTTTCCTTGTGTGAAACAGTTTCATGAAATCCATTTGGACTCGTTCTGCTTTCATGAATGTGAAACATGGGCAATACATACCTACTCTTATTAATAATAAAACGCGGTTTGTAAGGATTAATTTAACCCTTACTCTTGAAATTGTATATGTTATTACAATATGACATATAAATTTAACAAAAAATTTATATTTTCTACAATTAATGGGAATGTTTGAAATGAAAAAATAGTATATGTGTCAGGCGAAGTCCTTGTCGATATCGTCATCACTTTTGTAATTTCCTTCAATTTTCCGGTTGGCATGCATCCACAAGTAACACGCTAACCACTCCCGAAATAGCCTCATCCGTCCAGCTATTACCCAATAACTGACGTCCCTCCCTTCTATTAAGCATTCAGCAAATTTAATGCTAAACACTCCACAGTCACCCCTGTTGCACAAATGACAAAGATTATTAATTTTCACTTCAACTTTTGAATGCAGTATAGTCGTTTGGAAATGTTGTTTTTCTTGCACTCACCCATTGGATTGTTGAGGGATGTCTTTCATGATGGTGATTGGTAATGGGTTAATTCCAGCAGGTTCTCTTGGTTTGAAGGCAAACAAATCTAAGCGTTCAACCAGCAATGGAATGAATATTGCTAAACATTCCATGCCTTCTCGGACCTTGACATTGTGTAGTCCTTCATGCTGCAGAGAGTCGTACACGTCAATGGTCCAGCTTGTCAGATCGAGCTTCGCTAATACCCAATGTTTAAGGTCAGCCAAATGCACTGGTATTAGCACAGTTATCACGTCAAACCATGATTCCCCACTCTGGACATTAACGCCAAGCATTATCTTGAGTACAGTTTCACAGGTTCCCCAATCGAACTTCTCGGGTGCACTCTGGTATATACGTCACAACGATCGAACCTTTGAACAAAAATAAGTGTCAACCGTTGTCATCCTCCGTTGCTCCAATTCGGGGAACTGCCTGATCTTCTTTCTCAAGTAATAAAAAGCGACATCAATGTGCTACATTAACATAACCAGGGGGTTAAGGGTATTGTACAATATTCGATCAGCAAACAATATAATAATGGTTGTGATAAATTATTTATAGCAGACTGCCGAATTTAAAAAAATGTCATGTACTTACTTCGTCCCATAGCCAAACCGGGGAGGTTGCTAATTCATAGTACCAGTTTTTTTTCTACCTCCATGCATCCGAAGTCATGGGGTTTGTCAAGTGTCTCATGCTTGACACTGTATCGTGGGGCCGTTTACTGAACATCAAGCATACATATTTTAACACTTCAGTGCAATTCCAAGTATAATCCTAAACACAGACAATGTTAACTTAATCAACATTACCCTGGAGGTGCCTTCTTCAACAATCCTTGTTTGAACCACTCCCTGAACTCTTCTAACCTATGTTCAGGAGGTTCATCTACGAGACCTACTGGGAGTGCATAATTCGTGTCAGCCGGCTTCTTCGAAGGAGATCCAACGTCATTCTTACGACCCGATGGCCGTTGGCCAAGCCTTGATAGTCTGGCCCTTTTCTTCTTAGGGATCTACAAAGCACATATGTTAAACGAGTTAATCTAATGGACTGTTCCATTATTGGCAAAATTGAAATTCACAGCTATGCGTCACAACCACGTCCGTCAACATTTCCTTGTTGGAGTGCTCGTCAATCATGACAAGATCATGTGATGGGATGTGGTCTTCCCTCTCTGCCCCCTCTTTCATAGATTTTGACACTGCAGGCATGGCCCCCTCCCTCACTCCAACGACTCGCTCATCTTTAACACTCGTCTCGGCCGCCTGTTCCTGTACATTGTATTTTCATAACATGTCATACAAAATTGAAAGAGACCCACACTGATCAGGTATATTGGTCATGTTTAATTCTACATTTGGTTTCTTCTCCTCGGCATCTGCATGCCAATCGATCACCTTATCGGCAGTAAGGAACTCCATTGCTGCCTGCAGCCCTATATCCGCAACGACGTCGAACTCAGGGGAAGGAGTCTTCAAAGCTTCCGACGTCTTCCTCTTAACATTAAGAACTTCGCTGCTCCCGACCTTCGGCACAGGCTGTGCCTGACCGTGCTGTTCAGCAGCATTCTTCGCCATCAACAATTTAGCACCCTCTTCAACAGTTTGTTCGAGCGGTTTTGTTCCTTTTTATATCCTTTAACTTTTTATTCAAAGTAGTAACATGTCCTCGGATCTTATTCTGGAACTCCACCCACTCGGTATTGATATCCGGGCTCCGCCGGGGGACTGACGACTTCGGAGGTGGTAATTGAGGTAGGCCAGTCGGTCTATTCAAAAAAAGGCGCGCAACATTATCGTTCTTCAACTCCTCCTCGGTTGGCATCAATTAAAAACAGTTTGGCTGCACACATGATGTAAAATTACGATCCTTATACAGAATGCATTATTATTATTTTATTATAATAACCCATAACGAAGTTGTGAATCTTATTATGGTATGACCGTGTTTGGTCATAACGATTTTGACTACACGGTCATAACGGTTGTGACCTGTCTTCGTCTGAACGTTTATGACCAACACGGTCATTACGATTTTGACCCCCTGTTTATGGTAGCGGAATGTGAATTACTTGTGATTCGCCAATCTCCATGAACACCCATTGAACGTCATCAAATTTCACAATCTCCGCAGTGGTCCAGGACGCCATACGCGGAACGGCTTGCAAGTAGTTGGTTGTGAACTTGGATGCCATCGTTGGAAGTGTCTCATATGCCCATACGAGTATGGCATGTGGGAAACCAGGAATGCTGTAATTAACTGTGTTAACAGGTTTTTTTTGTCGTCTCTTCGAAGAAATCCTATTCTCCACTGTAGCACAGATTGTAGCATGGGTTGCCTCCCATGATAGCACACCCCAAGGAAAATCGTTGAAGGCATCCAAGTTGTCTGCCAACCCGAAAAATTTGGGATCTATTTTCACCGGGATAGCATTAGACAAAGGGATCGAGAATATAATGTACAGAAGGCTAAGCTTTATGGCATCTTCGTCGTTGTCAAACTTAGCATTGGACAGTTGGAGCTCCAAATTTTCCCTCGATACACCCTTAACAGTCGAAAAATATCTTGACATTATCCTGCTTTCGACGACCGGTAGATGCGTAGACCCTGCACATTTTAGTCCGGTAATTAGGCAGAACTCCATTATGGAGAATCTGGCCATGTCTTCTCCAATCTCGAACCACAGTGTATCCCCCATTGATGTGTGGTTTGTAAGGCGCATCACAATGTTATGGAATAACTGGCAAGTCCAACCTAGAGACTCTAGATGCAAGAAAGGTTGAACGCATGGCTGGTCTTTGACGGACTCCAACTGTCGTGGAGATAACCACTGGCTCAGTTTCTTCCATGTCTCGTTAATGTTTATGAAAGTATTGATTTTGGCCCGGGTTATCTTAGTGTCTGGTACCAGTCGGACATATTGACCTTGTGTGATTGGATAATAACAAAAAAAAAATATAGTCAGATTAGATATTTAGATGTATGGACGTACCGCAAACTGCAACTTGACTAAAACAAACATAGATCATAGATTTTACCTCTTCCTCTTTCGATATCTTCGATGGAGTTATACTCGATTCGTGTACATCCATTTCTCCCTTATTTCTCTCAAAATCTGTAATAGTCACCATGCTATGGATATAACCGCGGCGTGTATACGGCTATAATAGGTGGTTTACGACGGTTATGCAGGAGACGCCTGGTAGAAAACGATACGATTACCACTTTCTCTCTCTACACAGAGTTTTCCCTCTCTAACAACTGTAAAATCTTTTTTAAAAATTTTAACACAATAGCGGCATAGGGAGAGTCACTATTACGCGTGGAGGAGATGAGGACAAATATGGTATTTAGTCACTCAGAGTCGTACAAAAGACTGTTGGTATTCCTAAAATATCGGTCATAATGGTTGTGACCGGGTGGTCACAACCATTGTGACCAGGGTAAATGCGTTATACACACAGCCTCTCACTCTAGTAATAACCATAGTTACTGACGTGTCACAACGAAGTTCACCGCCTTCTTCAATACGCTTCCCCAAAAGTTACTGACGTCATTTCCCTGCAGGCATTTAATGTCTCGGTTTGCGTGTAAAGTTACACTAATAATAATATAATAATAATATTCGAAGGTTTACAAAATTATTTTACTTAAGTTTTTTTGGGCTATTTTTTTTTCAAACAATCTACACAAAATTATTCGGTCATAATGGTTGTGACCGGGCGGTCACAACCATTGTGACCAGGGTAAAACCTCCTGTTACACGGCTTCTCACCCTAGTCATAACCATAGTTACCAGGGTGTCACAACGAAGTTGACCGCCTAAACAGATACGTTTCCCAAAAGGTAATGATGTGATTTCCCTGCTAGCATTTAATATCTCGGTTTGCGTGTAAAGTTACCCCTAATAAGAATATAATTAATTTATGTTCATCTTTTTATAGTTGCTTTTCAAACCGATAATAACCACGGAATTCGGTCATAACGGTTATGACCACCCGGTCACAACCATTGTGACCATGGTAAAATAAGCTTTACACAGCGGCTCACAATAGTCACAACCATATTGACCAGCCGGTCACAACGAATTTGACCGCCTTTTAAGGCCATTCCCCAAAAGTTAATGTCGCGATGTACAAATATGAATACAATGTCTCGGTTTCCGTATACGGTTACCAACAATAATATTCTATTAATAATAATAAAATGATTAACAATTTATTTAAGGGAAACTTTTACGGTTAATTTTTTTTTTTAAAACCGATAACCACGGAGTTCGGTCACAATGGTTGTGACCGGGTGGTCACAACCATTGTGACCATTGTAAAAGCCATATTACACAGATTTGCCCCCTAGTCACAACGACGGAGTTGGCTTTGTTGGCCGGGTCCTTAAGGGTACTGAATTGGTACACGTTTGTCGGTTGTGTCCATAGTCATTACATCTACCACAACGAACGGACTCATGATCTTCACCTTAGGACAAAATCCTTCGAACTCGTGGCCTTCCGGGACCACGCTTCGTTTTGGGAGGATTGACGATTTGCGACCTGATTGATTCAGGCACATCCCAGCCATCAGAGCTGCCAATAGGATGGACTACAGACGAATAACAACCATAAAGATAATCTTTCGTGTAGTATGTCGAGCAATAATTGTATGGATCTATCCGTCGGTGGTTACATACGGCCATGGCATGAGGGCAAGGAATTTGATCGACCTGAAATCGTCTACACGTACATGTCTTTTGGCTCATATCAACGATCCATATTTGGCTGGCATTGTTGGTGACAGCGTACTCAAACTGATCGGCTGGCCGCGGCTGTAAGAAGGGGAAATTTAACAATTTCAGACAATTTGGATTAAGGGAAAATCCGCATATACCATATACGTGGTGGATGTTGGCATGAAAACGTACCGTTACTTTTAGGCCTATTGAGAAGTTGGTGTGAAGCATCTTCTCAGCCTTTGGAGCAAGTTTCGATGACAATTTTAGGGCCTCCTCACGCCTGTTGACAAACCATCTTTGTTGTAGTTCCCTCAACCATTCCATTAAGAATCCAACTGGCATTAACCTGGCTTTCCGATCAACATTATTCAATGACTCCGCGATATTGGTTGTCATGATTGCATACCTCCGGCCGTTGAAATATGCTTGCGACCACTTTTTCGGATCGACCTGCATGAGGTATAGTTGCATGTCGGGGTTACGAGTACGGATGGATTCCATATGACGATGGTGCTCACTTAAAAGATACGACCTCGATTCACCATCAAAATAGGTCTTCAAAGGGCCTTTGAAATCCTTGTACTTGGTCTTAAGGTTTGCAGCCAAGTGTTGGACGCATATCCCGAAGGCAGCGTCCGGATACACGAGTTTGGCTGCATACTCGATACCCTTATGCCTATCAGCCACAATAACAAGAGAATCTCTAGGGCCGATTGAATCCCTGAGCTTCTCGAAGAACCAGGTCCATGAGTCGTTGCTTTCGGACTGAACGATACCAAATGTAAGTGGAAATATGCAGCCATTTGCGTCGTGACCGCATGCTGCAAGAAGCACCCCTCCAAATTTGGCCTTTAATGCGGATCCATCAACCACAATTACTAGTCGACAATAAGGCCAACTGTGCTTCGAAGCAGCTACGCACATGTAGAGACATTGTAAGCAATTTGATGAGTCCGTCTCGATGTTAATGTCGGAACCAGGATTTTTCCTCTTAACCATTTCAGCCCACGCGGGAAGAACTGTAATGTAATCAAGTTTTTAACAGTTATTAAAGCGTATTATAAGACTTATAATATCGGTGATGAACGTATTATAAGATAGAGTAAAGGGAAGTTAATTACTATTGTATGACTATGAATCATTGCCCCTCAAGCTGGTTAGTGCTGCTTCCTTACCTCGCCATGCTCGGAGATAATTGAAAGAGACTCCAAATTCGGCCTGCATGTCTCGCATGATTTCTCGAGGTTTATATGAGGTATTAGTCGGATCCAAGTATTTTGCCTTGACACACTCCCCAATCATCCAACTCTTGGCTTGGCGATGATGCCATTGAACAATTTCGAGTGAGCAATTATGGACGTCGTCGAACCGCTTCACGACAAACATCTAACTACCTCGCATCCTCGTCGCACGTAATTGCCATGGATATTTTTGGATATCTATACATATAACGTGTAACAGTGTAGAGGTCAACCTCTTCACCTTGAATTGATAGTGTTTACTCATGGCATCGTGATGAAGATGGTATTGCAACAATTTTTTGTTAAGAAAAATACAGTTTCTGCGAATTGTGACAGGTGTATAATCAACAACAACTACTGAGCCAGATAACCTGTCAGGACTTGGTACATTATCGGATTGAGATGTTAAGTTATTGGCAATAGAATGTGCTCCAATGCTGACGTCGACACTATTCTCGTTTGATTTACGAGCATCACTCCCAACATTAAATTCGTCAACACGAGGAGGAAGCTGAGGGCAACGAGGAATAGGAGAAGGGATGATCAGATTTCTCGCATCCACATGTTGCATGGCCTCATCACTCTGTACACCTTCTCTGGAGAATTGGCCGTCTATGTGGTTGCTTTCACCCAGCTTCGGTGGCATGACGTCAGCCGCAGTATCATCCAAAACGTCGATGGTAATAGGAAATTTACTAAGCACATGAACATCCTTTTTCTTCAATTGTATATAAAATTTAACGTCATCATCACACTGTATCCTGACAAGAGGCATACTAGGCTCAACACCGTATCTCATGACTATAGTATTGGTTGAGACCCTTATACCAATTGCACGTTTGACCAACTTAATAAGACCAACGTATGTTGCAGTCTCGGGCACCAATATTCCCTTCATTTCTCCACCGATGTAACTCAATGTGCCGTCCCATCGACCATTATACTTGATGAAAACACAAACGTCCTACATTTACTATGAAACTACAAACAATTATCGAATCAAAGGGTTAAATACAAAATTCAAAAGAGAGGAACAGTTATGAAGCACGGTATGATGGCTTATATCGTAGATCTGGTCCAAGGAAATGGAGTTAACGCAGATCTGGCAGAGTCGGCCGGTTTAACAGAGTGAAACAAGATGTGGAAGGATTTTTAATCCTGGGAGTTAGTTTCGATCAATGGGTAATGGTCCAGGGAGGATTCATGAGGATTGGGTGGGATAAAATCAAGGAAACTAGAGACGAAAAATTAAAAATTTCTATGTTCAGTTGGTTATATATTGTCGCTATGGATGTGGAGGGAATGGAGTGAGGATGGCGGGCTAGGATGAAATTTTTCAGCTTAGGGTTGGCTGAGGGCATATATGCTATTATACATACCCAGAAAAATGTCCGGTGACGTGGCGGGGGAAAAACTGGTCATAATGCTTATGACTGGGTGGTCAAAATGGTTATGACTATTGCTATTCCAATAGTAAAAAAAGTTCGAAAAAAAAATTTAATTCTTAAAAAAAAAAAATTTAATGCTTAAAAAAAACTGGTCATAACGGTTATGACCGGGTGGTCATAATGGTTATGACCATTGCTATTCCAATAGTAAAAGAAGTTCGAAAAAAAAAATTTAATACTTAAAAAAAAAAACTGGTCATAACGGTTATGACCGGGTGATCATAATGGTTATGACCATTGCTATTCTAATAGTAAAAAAAGTTCGACAAAAAAAAATTAATTCTTACAAAAAAAAAAAACTGGTCATAACGGTTATGACCGGTTGGTCATAATGGTTATGACCATCGCTAAAAAATAATAAAAAAAGTTTGAAAAAAAAAATTTAATACTTAAAAAAAAACTGGTCATAACGGTTATGACCATTGCTATTCCAATAGTAAAAAAGTTCGACAAAAAAAAAATTTAATACTTAAAAAAAAATGGTCATAACGGTTATGACCGGGTGGTCATAATGGTTATGACCATTGCTATTCCAATAGTAAAAAAGTTCGACAAAAAAAAATTTTTAATTCTTAAAAAAAAATTTTAATTCTTAAAAAAAAAAAAAACTGGTCATTATGACCCGGTGATCATAATGGTTATGACCATTACTAAAAAATATTAAAAAAAGTTCGACTTAAAAAAAATTTAAAATCTAAAAAAAAAAAAAACTGGTCATAACGGTTATGACCGGGTGGTCATAATAGTTATGACCATTGCTATTCCAATAGTAAAAAAAGTTCGACAAAAAAAAATTTAATACTTAAGAAAAAAAAAACTGGTCATAACGGTTATGACCGGGTGGTCATAACGGTTATGACCATAGCTAAAAAATAGTAAAAAAATTAAAAAAAAAACTGGTCATAACGGTTATGACCGGGTGGTCATAATGGTTATGACCATTGCTAAAAAATATTAAAAAAAAGTTCGACTTAAAAAAAATTAAAAAATTTAAATCTAAAAAAAAAAAACTGGTCATAACGGTTATGACCTGGTGGTCATAATGGTTATGACCATTGCTAAAAAATAGTAAAAAAAGTTCGACTAAAAAAAATTAAAAAATATAATTCTAAAAAAAAAACTGGTCATAACGGTTATGACCGGGTGGTCATAACGGTTATGACCATAGCTAAAAAATGGTAAAAAAATTATTAAAAAAAAAAAACTGGTCATAACGGTTATGACCGGGTGGTCATAATGGTTATGACCATTGATAAAAAATAGTAAAAAATGTAAAATTAAAAAAAAAAAGTGGTCATAACGGTTATGACCGGGTGGTCATAATGGTTATGACCTTTACTTAAAAATGACAAAAAATTATAATTTAAAAAAAAAAACTTTCGATGGAAGTTTCTCTCTATAAATGGAAGTTTCTCTCTTTACATGGAAGTTTATCTATATTATATGAAGCTTCGGGTTTCAAAATGGGTGGGGGGGAGCTAGGCGGAAAAGTGAAAAGAGAAATAAGTTTCCGATGCGTGTTGACTCTTTCTCTCTCTAGATTTCAGTTTTCTCTCTCTAAACCACTGTACATGGTGGTTTGAAAAACTTTTTTGGGCCATGCGAGGGAGAGAGATTCTTTAGTGGGTAGGAGATGAGGGTAAACCTGTAATTTGATATACATTAAATGCTACTGGGCCCCACATTAAGTGCTGAAATTGAATGGAACAAAAAGTGCTGCTGTTTTTACCATTATTTTTTTCAGAGGTGCTAAAAGTGAAATTAACCCTTTAACAATTTGGTTATCTAATCTGGGAAAATTACCTGTATAATCATTTTTTTTATTTATTGACCAACATAATATAAATTCTCAATTCTTGATCAATATGACAAAAATTGTAATTAATTTTAGTTTAATTTTATATCATATTAGTTTAGTATTAGGTTTTTTGTGTCATGGGTGCGTTCCCCTTTATTTAAGGGACCGTTTGGAACAATTATTTGGAGACACAATTTTGCCTAAAAAATTACAGAAACTTTCTCTATCTTAAATTTTTACGAAATTCAAAATTAAAAAGTCCATAAATTTCTTCTTTTAAGTATAAATGAGTTCATTCTTGCACCCATACGCTCACAATAACAACTGAGAAAGTAACCAACTGAGTAACCAGTTAGCAACCAATTGATAATCTATTGGTGGAGGTACTTACCAGTCAGTAACCTGCTAGCGAAATTAACCAACTGGTTATCAGTTGGTTACCAACTACTCATTGGTGGAGTCATCGATAGCAACTAATAATTATAATTTTTATTTTAAAATAAAAATAAATTAATATTTATATATCATGTTACAACATTTCTTACAAAGTTTTTTGTTTTTTTTTTGTATGGCAAAAATAATCCAAGATATGATTTTGTGACATTTCTCTAAAGTTTTAGAACAATTGTTCCAAACAAGCTCTAATTTTCTCCAATATCCAATTTTAAAAAGGATAAATTGTTCATTCAGTCCCTACTTTTTAAATTTTTAAATTTGTATAACTTTGATCCATAATTTTTTTTCTTAGTTGAAATGCTCATAAACTACAATGTTTTTACAATAGTCTTTTCCGTTATTTTTTTAACGGAGCTCGTTAGTAATTTGATTAAAAAAATAGTAACTAAAAAAAAATCACGAATTAAAGTCATATGATGAATTTCGAGACCAACACATCAATTTACACTTAAAAAATGGAGGAATGGATTGAAACAAAACCCCTGAATTTGAAACAAACCCTGCAATGTTTGGTAAGAAAGATGAAAAATAAAAAGGAAGGAAGAGTAAACTCTTTGGGGGTGTTTGGTTGAATGTAATCAAATGTAATCGGATATCTGACAATCTTTTTAAAGTAATCAAATTCTTGGGAATATTAGATTATAGTGTTTGGTTTGTACATAAATAATTTTAGTAAGATTCCCGGGAATGTTAAATTACTATGTTTGGTTGTGAACATGAATGTTGTTTTTTCTTAATAAATGACAAAATTATCCTTTACTAAATTAATATTATCTCTCTAAATCTATAAATTATTTAAATTAAAAGTTAAAAGGATAGTTGTGTCTAAATTATTTAAATTTTAAGATTACCATGATATTTAGATAGGGGATAATCTGAAATCTAAGGGGGGAGGTGGGTTTCAGATTACCCCTTTATAAGGATATCTGAAACCCATGGGTTTCAGATTCCCAGGTATCTTAAAATAAGATAATCTCATAACAAACATGATAATCTTAAGATTCTCATTCCTTTATAAAAGATTACCCCATACCAAACACCTCCTTTAGGTTGTAAAAATAAGCGAGATTTTCAATTATATTGTTTAGTAAGGGCCTGTTTGGTGCACAAGTTTGAGTTAAGATAAGTTGAGTTTAAAAGTGAGGTGTTTGGTAAAAAGTTTGAGTTGAAAAGTTTAAGTTGAGTTGAGTGTTTGGTGAAAAAGTTTGAGTTAAAAAGTTGAAGTTGAGTTGTGTTTAGTAAAAAAAATAAGGGTCTTGTTTGGATGTTAAGAAAATGAGGGGAATTAATTTTTTTAATTTTATTTAACATTCTATTGTATGTTTTAGTAAAGAAAATTGGACAAAATGACAATATGCTGAATTAATAAACTTGATCAACTTGAGACAGCAAAAGATGTAAAATCCCTTTAATTGTAATATTATACCCCAACAAAATGTACATTAATTGTAATATAAATTACATTAAATCAAGCCATATTTTCACATGTAATTTCATAACAAGATAAAAAATGCACTAACACCAACCAGAAAACCATATGCACCTATAATCAAACATGTAACACGGTGTCCTCAAAATTTTTTTTGAGCCAACCAATCAACAAATTTCATCTGGGATTGAGAAACAATTTTAAAATTTTTTTTTAATTTAAATATTATTTTTAAAAATCTCTCTCTCTCCTGCAGCCCCAACCCTCACTCTTTCTTTCTCTCTCTTCCCTCTCTCTCTCCTCCCCCACGCGAGTCCCTCCTCCTTCTCTCTCTTTCTTTCACATTGCAGCCCCAAGCCCTCCCTCTTTCTTTCTCTCTCTTCCCTTTCTCTCTCCTCCCCCACGTGAGTCCCTCCCCCTTCTCTCTCTTTCTTTCGCATTGCAGCCCCAAGCCCTCCCTCTTTCTTTCTCTCTCTTCCCTCTCTCTCTCCTCCCCCACGTGAGTCCCTCCCCTTCTCTCTCTTTCTTTCGCATTGCAGCCCCAAGCCCTCCCTCTATTCCTCTCCAAAATTTTACCACAAAACCCACCCACCCATTAGCCTCTATGATCAATTACAGTTTTTTCCTCTTTCTTTTTTGCCTCTCTCTCTCTCTCTAATTTTCTTTTCTTTTGTTTCCTTTATCTCTCTGTGTGTCTATATCTCTTCTGAAACCAGCAAGAGTACGAGCCGCCATTGCTGGAATCGCGACCTTCTCTACCATCGCCGACATCGCGAGCCCCCTCCGCCGCACCAAGAAGCGAGAGCCGTCCACCGTGGGTTGCACAAATCTGACGGGGGTGGGGCCGCCGATTGTCCAGATCTGGCAAAAATTTGTCACCCATGGGGATAGTTGCCACCCCTGCCTCCGTCGCGATCCCCAGCAGTCTCCGTTGTGATTCTCTCCCGGCCACCATCGCGATTCCCTTGAGGCGTCAATCGCGTTTCCTGTCATGATCCGTGGGTCAAAACCCACTTTCGTGGATCGCCGACGGTGAGTCTCACGACCTTCTTCTCCATCGACGAGTTTCAGAGGGCAAGCGGTGGTGGGGTGGGAGCTCAAGATCTGGTTCGCGCGAGGAATCGCAAATGGGTTCACAGAGGGCAATCTGATTTTTTTTTTTCCTTTTTGCGTGTAATTGTATTATGATCGGGTGGAGTCGGATTCATTGCACCGTATCTGCTTCACGGGGAGTGGGCGAAGCCACTGACAAGCAGCAGATGAGCGCCGGTGGAGAGGAACGGTGGTGAACAGTGGGCAAGGAAGGGGTGAGACTGAGACGAATGGGTGCACAGTAAACCAAGTTGGGTTTACTGTGCAACGGTTCAAAAGAGGTACTGTTTGGATTGAACACTCCAAACGAGTTCAGTTTGGACTGAACTCAGAAAACCCAGTTTGAACTGGGATGCCAAACGAGCGCTAAAAAAGAAAAAAAAACATAAAAGAAAATATCTAATCGAATGTATTTTATAATTATAACTTTATATAAATTAAGAAATAATGATAAAAGAAGTTCAAAATTGATAATTTATCCCTAATTAAGAATTTTCGATCCACTTTTATGGATTGAAAAATAGTGAGAGTCATAAATTTTTAATTTCCCTTCGTTCCTAATTTCAACCCTACAAAGAACCAAAATATCACTTTACGCTCCAAAATCCCTCTTATGTTTTCTTTCCGCTCCCTTTTCCACTCTACCAAACAAAGGCTAAAACTGACAATTGCAGCTAGTTAAAATCCGTCATCCCCCGCTTCAGCCCACTCTAACCAGCGCCGGCCGCTCCCGCCCGGCCACCCTCGACCGCGCAGCCGGCTTTTTGGATGCCGAGAAAACACAGGAAACTTTGGTAAATAAGAGTTCTCATACTGGGCTCAGGTTATTCTATTTACTTAAAACTATTTGTCTTCCGTACTCTCACTGGCTTTCGTTTCTCACAACAATCTTGGTCTATTAGTTGGTAAACCATTTTGAGTACGCAAACTGCTTCTAAAATGGAAAAAAAATGACTTTTGATTTTGCCTAAATAAAATCGGTTTTAAATTCTTTACCTTGCAAATTATTTCGATTTCATTACGTAAATTATTTGAAAATTGCTTTTGTTTATCGAAAATTTTGATTCCACAGCGATCACACAGCCTTTAATTTCCCAAGTTTAAGTGCAGATTGATTTGGTTCAAATGGTAAGTTCTCATCATATATATATTTTTTGAATTTTATTTTGGTCAAGAAATAATGAAAATGAAAATGAAAATTCTTTCTCAGGAAGTTTTCCGGAGGGCCATATTGCAATCCGGGCCACCGGAGACTTTTGCTCTGCAAACAGTTCAACAAGTTATAAAACCCCAGGTAGCTATTTCCAGAAATCGTTATTGGAGTTCAAAATTTAAATTTTCTGGGATGATGTAGGACAAAATTTTCTGTGAACTTGCATATTTTTTTTAAAAAAATTAAATGATTGGTGCTAATCTTTGTCGGAAGTTTGAATTTTTGCGTAGAAAAGCAAAACTAAATTGGTACCTTAGTGCGTCAATAGAAATTTGTTTCTAGGAAGTGTACGCGTGGTTTGCTTCTTTGTGCAGCTCATTCGAATATGCATCAAATCTGGGTTGCGAATAAATGCATGAAGCCTGATGAAGCTGGTTAATTTTATTCCTAACCATAATGAGTTGGGGGTACTTGTATAGCTTGAGAAAAAAAGACAAATTATTTATTCTGTTACGATTCCGGAAGCAAAATTTAATTCCTAAGCTAGCTTTTTCTACATACTCTCTCTCTCTCAGTCTGTGTGTATATATATTTCTCGGTGACCATGTATAGTTTTTATGCTCAGAGCTAGGTTTGGAATTTTACTACTACATATTTTCTTTTGTTGTTGAGATTGGAGCTCCTGGTATTGTTTGTCCTACTAAATGAAAGAATAGAAAACACCGAGCTACACTCATTTTGAACTACATCTTGTCTCCCTCGTGTGTTACTAGCATAAACTTAGTCCGTCATCGGGGTGTTGTTCTTTTATGGATCTAAACTCATTTCTCAACTTTTGTTTTTGCATCTATATAACATAATATATAAAAAGAAATTTCCACGATCTTTGTGGATGACAATTCATCTTCAGGCAAAGGCTTATGATCACTAATGAAATGCAATTAATGTTTTGTCTACTGCTAATCAACCCAGTTGGGCTGATAGTAGCAGTAGGACCTTAAGATTTCTCTCTCGACTGTTTCTTTTTTCTTGTTTGTTCGTTTGTTTGTTTCTCATTTGGTTGTGGACAGCAGGCCTATTTTTTCGAGGCACCGATTTAGGTTTTCTTACTTTGCTATTTTATTTTACCTCCTGCAACAGAAACAAACAAAGTTAGCCCAAGATGAGAATCAGCTATTAGAAAATATCATCCGGACTTTGCTTCAGGAACTTGTGGTACGTTTTTCTCTTTGCTTCTTGTTAAGAGAAGTTAAGATTATTTGACTATTGTTGTGAAGTATGCTGGAACTGCATTTTGAATTATTTGTGAATGATTAGACAATTTCATTGCACCTTACTTCATATTTCTTGAGAAGAGCGATGGATATTTAATTGAGGTCATTTCTTTTATGCTACACACATGGTTTCGTGGTTTTTCTGATGTGCGTATGATTTACACTTTGTACATGACATGTCTAAAGGCAGATATATGTGCGCCTTGTTTCTGGGTGTGTTGTTTTACGTTCATTTTTTTGCTTTTCCAAGAGGGTTTTTTTTTTTTTTTTTTAAACAATCAAGTGGTTAATATGTTTATGAATGGTATTTGGAAATTTAAAGTTGATAGGGATTTGTGTGGTTAAGCAGTTTGTTCTTGCATATCTTCAATTTAATGTCTAATTAATGATTTTTGCATTGTCCTTTTACCCATGCGTTATGATGCTTGTTGTGGAGAGAGTTGGGCATTAGGTGGGCGATCCCTAGATGTTTTAAGGAGTTGTGTGGGTGTTTTCCTTGGAATGGGTCCGGCAATAGAAGCAAACACTTGGGAAAGGTCTCTGTATTGCAAGTTTGTGGGGCATTTGGTTGGTGATAAATAACAAAAAGGAAGAGTATCATCATTTTGGATATGGTAATTTCTGGATAGCCCTTTGGGTTCATCAAGAGAAGGAACTTAGAAGTTTGTTGTTCTCTGATGCTCTTCGGGATTGTGTTTTCTTTTTTGGCATCAATTTTGACATTTTGAATCTCATAAAAGATTCATGTTTCTGTTTTGTTTTGTTTTGTTTGTTTTTTTTTTTTTTTGGTTTGTTTTTGTTTTGTTTTTGTTTTTGTTTTTTGTTTTTTGTTTTTTTTTTTTTTTTTTTTTTGCTGTTTGGTATTGAGAAATTTTGACTTATTTATACCATAGAAAAAAAGAAAATTATGCTCCCATAATTTTCTGTCAATTTTGAACCCGTCTTTGATACATTTTGGCCACCGACAAGGCTTGATTTTAATTCCATGTTTAACAGTCTTCTGCAGTACAATCAGGGGAGCCAATAATGCAGTATGGGCAATCAATTGATGAGGAAGGAAGTACCCAGGCTCATATCCCACGTCTTCTTGGTCTGTACATGTTCTAATTTGTTACAATTTTGTTATTTGTATAGCCAATTTCTATTGAATTTTTAATGCTCCAGAATGAGAATAGTTTTGATGTGCGCATTGAGTACAATTTTTTTTTTCCTTCTCCTTTCATGTTTATCTTCTTTTAATGTAATTCCTTTATCCTGCTAAAAAAAGGTAATAAATTAGGTTGCACTACCTAATAAACTTTGCAGAATCTGTGGATCATATATTTTTGCACTGCCCATTTACTTATGGATTATCCCTAGGAGTGTTGGATATTTGTGGGATTTCTCTTTGGCACGGTACTGGTATTAGGAGTAAACAATTAGGAAGGTTTTTCTTTTTTAGCTCTCTTTTGGGGGGGGTTTTGTTGGAAAGAAATTGAAGAATAGTTGGCAGCAGCGATGGAGAGTCATAAGCTATTTGGGATAAGATAAAATTTTGGTTTGCTCTTTGGGCATACAAAGAGGAGTTTAGTGGTTTACTTTTCTCCAGCCTGCTTCTCAAATTTCCTTCTTTTCATGTTCAATATGTTTTTTTTTTTTAATCAAAAAATAAAAAAAGGGGAAATAGGAAAAAAGATCCTGAGACATCTAAATAACGAAGTAGTAGAATTTTGTTTCATTATAACTGTGTAGTGGCACTTAAACAAGCCACAATTCTGGTCAGACACCTTGCAGCATGCTTCGCTCTTTTTCTTACTGTTTTTTTTAACCCTTCCCACACAGATATCGTTTTGTATCTTTGTGAAAAAGAGCACATTGAAGGGGGCATGATATTCCAGCTTTTGGAAGACTTAACTGAAATGTCTACAATGAGGAATTGCAAAGACATTTTTGGTTATATAGAGAGTAAACAAGATGTATTAGGCAAGGTTTGTGCTTTTCTAATTTTGTAAAATTTATGTACATTCTTTATATTTTTTCAATCAGTAAAAGTTTCATGTCATCTCTCAAGGAAGAAAAAAGATGTTCTTATTCATTTGTTTTTATAGAATATTTCAATTTTTGCAAAATTTGTTCTTGGACCTTTTCCCCTGAAAATAACTTGCGTACTTGTTTTTTATAAACCGTGACTGAATTACCTACAGCTTGAGCTTTTTGCTCGCGGGAAACTTGTTATGTTGAGGACATGCAATCAACTTCTTCGTCGTCTATCGAAGGTATACAGCAAAATAATGCAAGGATATTGATATCTATATATTTTTTTTATACATTATTATGATTTAAGTTGTTTATGCAAGCTCTGAAGTCTGAACAAAGTTCACGACATAGCTGATCTTATTATGAAATGTTATAAAATATTAGAAGTAGCTGATGCACAATTTGTTTTAAACTTGGCAATTTCGTATAGCAGTTAAAAATTCTAAATAAGGATAGGTTCAGAGGTTCTACTGTATTGTTGTAGATGAAGGCTCTTATTCAAATTGTGTTTTAAACATTGAATATATTTAGTGGCATTCAATTCTCGCAGCTGCTTTTGTGGTAGTACAGTGCTATAACTATTTTCAAAGTGATAACTAAATCAATTTGCAAAATTCAATATGAAACTCATGCTTCTGATGACATGTTGGAAAAATTTGAGTTCACAGGCAAATGATGTGGTCTTTTGTGGGCGAATTCTCATGTTTCTAGCACATTTCTTTCCTTTATCTGAGCGCTCAGGTATTTGCTTGTAATCAAGAATTCTTTTTTGTTTGTTGTGTATTCGTCTACCTTCCCTTTTCTTTCTATTTACTTATTATTATTATTTTTTTACCTTGCTTCTGGTTATTGCTTGCAGCTGTGAATATAAAAGGAGTTTTCAACACATCAAATGTGACGAAATATGAGAAAGATCCCCCAGATGGTAACACTGATGTGATATATTTCCTCCGACAATTTTAGTTTTGCCCTCTGAACTTTGGTCACTTTTTCGTTCGGAGGGAAAAAGAATAAAATTTACTTTATTTTGTATAATAACTCCAAAGCATTGGTTATTTGATAAATGTTGATATATTATCTTTTGTTCTTTTCTACAAATTTTCAGGCATTTCCATTGATTTCAACTTTTATAAGACCTTTTGGAGTTTACAGGTACATTTTATTATTTAGCAGCATGACTTATAAGAAATATAAACACTGTAAAAGAGTAAAAAGTCTACCATGTTTTTTGGGAAACTTGTTAATTTAGCTACGCATTGTCTAGTATAGAAAACTATTTGAAAATATTTATTTGCTATCACACAATATTGGGAGGTAATCTTGGGATCACTGTAGGGATGTCTTTCGGGAATTCTTGTTGATTCCAGCACTGTGCTCATCAGGCTTTACACTTTACCATTAGAGTTATGGATTTATGGTAGCACTTGTGACAAGTGCTTGAAATATGCACTTGTGATTTTTGTTTCTTGGGAGAAATTTTTACTTTTAAAATTGTTTAGCCGGAGGTTCCTCAATGTGGAGTTCTTTTAGTATCTCTGGTAGAACTTAGAAGGTGTGTTTGAGATGTTGCTGCTTGCGATATCAGTTGATTAACATAGAAATGTATCTGTTTTGATCTAAAGGAACACTTTTGCAATCCTGCTTCGCTAGCTCTTACTCCACCGAAGTGGCAGAAATTTGTGTCCAGTTTAATGGTATTACCAAATCACCTTGTGTCTTCTGTTTCCGTTACCTTGGCACTGCATTATTCTTTACTGCCATTCTATCCATACCGATTAGGTACATATACCAAACACTTGTTTTCGGTTATATAGGTTGTGCTGAATACATTTGAATCCCAACCATTAAGTGATGAAGAAGGGGACGCCAATAATTTGGAGGAGGAAGCAGCAAATTTCAGTATAAAGTATCTTACAAGCAGTAAACTAATGAGTTTGGAGGTAAGCAGTTCTGAATATTGAGCTTTCACTTTCTGGCGACCATTGAGTTAATCTTTTCCGGTTTTCCCCTTGGGCTGGGATGGAACAGTTAAAGGATCCAAGTTTCAGACGCCATATTCTTGTGCAGTGCCTCATACTGTTCGATTATTTGAAGGTAGTAGCGATTTCAAATTATATACTTTTCAGTTGGTAAATGTACCCTTATTTTGTTTTTACCCTTGTGGTAGATTCTCTGACCAAGTCTTTTTTGCCTCTAGGCCCCAGGAAAGAATGAAAAAGATTTGCCTTCCGAGAGTATGGTAAGTGTTGTTATTATGAATGTTGGAGTAAGCATGAACTGTGTTTTTGTTTGATAAAAGGAATGAAATTTTACTTCATGTAATCATAGACTACTTGCTTTTGGGAAGATGTGCGGTAGGTGCTAACTTGTGATATGGGACTACTTGCCTTAAACTAGTCAAATCGAATGGGAAGTGGGAAAAGGGCAATAAATTTCGCTTCTGGGACAATATGTTTTGGGGCAACAGGTCATTGGCTCTTTCTTATTGGGCATGGAAGAGTTTTGGCATGGAAGTTTGCTTAATTTTGTTTATATGGCGTTTCTGCTTGATTAAAAGTCTATTTTCTTTGATGATTTCATGTGTAAGGATAACCAAAACGTGTACACAACATTTTGCTTTAACAATGATGCCTTTCTTTCAGAAAGATGAAATAAAATCTTACGAGGAGCATGCTAAAAAGCTGCTTGAGATGACTCCACCTAAGGGTAAAGATTTCCTAAATAAAGTTGAGCATATCTTGGAACGTGAAAAGAATTGGGTGAGAACATTCTACTCCCAAATATCCTGTTTACTTTTTACTAAAATTTTGATGGTCGTGATTAATCTTCTTCTTTTTTTTTTTTGGCAAATGGTTTGTGCTCAGGTATGGTGGAAACGTGATGGCTGTCCACCATTTGAAAAGCAACCAATGGAGAAGAAAGTGGTTCAAGATGGAGCTAAAAAACGGTATGCAGATTTGTAACTTCCACTCTATCCTGTAGTGCCTTTTACATGTTCGATTTCTTGCAAAGAACAATAAAGTTTTGTTTTTTAAAGCTATAAGCAAAATACTCAAGACAATACAAACAGAAATCAAGCATTTTTTCCTTTATACTATCAAGGGATTCTGATAAGTGGACTGTTCTGTTTATACTTTAAATCTTGAAAATTCATTTATATATATATATATATATATATTTTAATAGAGATCTTATACATTGCTCTAAATAATTGCAAAAAATAGACTGAAAAAGGAACAAGATTGTGCCCATACCACTCGAATTGTACTACATGCAAACATAGGTTGTCAAGGCTTTCTGCAATCGTGCTAGAGTTAGAAGTTTAAATTTTGGAACCTTCGTTAACCTTTCTATTCCTTAATATGTTTTTCTCAAATTTGCTTCCCCCTGTCATTTAATTCTGATTGTGTTCTAATATCAATCTAAACTTCTTTAAGAAATGTGTTTCTTTATTTTTCTTCTTTTTATTTGTTCTTATTCTTCAGGAGGCCAAGGTGGAGACTGGGTAATAAAGAACTTTCTCAGTTATGGAAGTGGGCGGATCAGAATCCGGTGTGTAATTTTTACTTGCTCTTGCTAATTTTACTTAAAAGGAAGGGGGGGGGGGGGGGGGGGGGGGGGGGTTTGGGGTGGGTGCGGAAGAGTAGAACAAGCTTACTCTTATGATATGATTAAAGATTTAAATTTCAGTTTGCAAGCGTTTTGCAGATTATATTTGATGGTACCATACCGTAGTTTGTGAATCAAGAAATATCAGAAAAAATGGAGTTTGTTCGTGCTGGTTTTACATTGCAAAATACAGTATATATATTTCTTGTCACTACTCACTAGTAAATTCTTAATAGTAGATTTCTCCTTGCTGCTTTTAATTAAGGTGTCCAGCCTTTGATATGTGGAGCTGCTAGTCAGCAAGTCTAACGATTCTTTACTTTTGGTTTGTTAGAATTTTTTTTTTAATTAGAGTTGAGAAAAGGGCTCCTTTGGATTTGTAAACTTGAATTTCAAAGTCTAAAATGTGACCTAAATTATAAGTCGTGCAGTTTGGGAAATATATAACTTAAACAAATTAATGGCTATTGGCACTTTATCCTCCTGAACTTTTGGTACTTCAATTGCCCCTTGAACTTTAATTCCAAAAATTAACTCCTTAAACTTTTCAAACCGTTGCAATGTGGACCAAATTGATAATGCCTTTTAAATTGGTGAAGGAAAGGGGTTAATTGTCAAAATTAAAAAGTTGAAGGAGAAATGTGCCAGAACACGAATGTTCTAGGGGTAAAATGCCAAAAATGTTTAGTGCACATGGCTACACAATAGTCAGATTGCATTTTCCTCATTATCAGCTCAAACTTTGCTTTCTTATTCTGAATTTTAATAATATAACATAAGTTGTATCTAGGAGATGTGATAAATAATCATAGTTTTTCTTTTAATTTAAAAAATAATTCCACAGTATTTATTTACTTTTTTTTTTTTTTAATTCCTGACATATCCAGAATGCATTAAGTGATCCTCAACGTGTTCGAACACCTTCCATCACAGAGTACTGGAAGCCCTTGGCTGAAGATGTGAGCAGTCTCATTTTCTTGTTGATGGCCATATGAAAAATTTGTCTTTTATATTCTCTATCAAATATGTGCTGTTTTCATTTATATTTTTATCCATATCTGGTTAAATCTTCTTGTTAACCAGTAAACATAGTTTGATTCTTTCAATTGCAGATGGACCCAACAGCTGGAATAGAAGCTGAATATCACCACAAAAATAACAGGGTAGGTTTTTCGTTCTTGTTCACATGGGCTTTCTAATTGTTAATCATCTTGCAATTGGCATGGTTTGCTTATGGCAAGGTGATTATTCTATGAAGAAAACATTTTGGGGTTAATATCATCTGGAAAAATTACGGAAATATTTGAAATTTGAAAAATTTGAGTGTCTCGTATGTTCTTTTGCAGGTTTATTGCTGGAAAGGTTTACGCTTTTCTGCTAGACAGGACTTGGATGGATTTTCCAGAGTACGACTACCATGACTAGCGAGTACTGAGACATTGTCATTTTATAGGTTGTTTGTTACTAGTCCTAACAAAATATTCATATTGATTCTGTTGTAGTTTACGGACCATGGCATTGAGGGAGTTGTGCCTTTGGAACTTTTACCACCTGAAGCCCGCGCCAAATATCAAGCTAAGCCAAATGAAAGGTCTAAACGTGCTAAAAAGGAAGAAGCTAAGGACGCCGTACAGCAAGGTGAAGAAAACCAGGTATTATTGACAATTTGACATGATCTAAATTTCGTGTGTTTTCTTTAGTTTTTACTCGGAGATGCACAGTTGAGAAACTCATTAACATGATTTAGGGAATCCACTCAAATTTAACAAGTTTTCTTTATGAACCTGTATCTAACCTGATAGCATATGGTGGTTTGAAAAGAGATTTTCATAACATTACAACAAAGAGAACGATGGTTTCCGAAGGCCAAATGTTACCTGAAAAAAAAAGGGAATAGATTCTATGATCTATTGAGGAATCCAATATCCATCAGCTTCTTTCTGTATGTTAATGTCAACCGCACAGAATCCACATTGGATTCTCCCAGATGCTCGACTTTTGTTTTTTTTTTGTTGTTTTTTCCTTTAACATTTTTTGGGGTTTCTTATTTTTAAAGATTGCAACGCCTGTGAGTGAGATAGATGAAGGGATCAGGCCTGATCTTGAGGCCTCCGCAATGCCAATGGATGCCGAAACCACTACTGGAACCGGAAATACGTCCCTAGGCGGCAGTCCAATGCCAGATGAGCAACAGAAACAAAGCTCGGATACAGATGCTGGTCAAGAGACTGGTCGGTTGGAAGCAGATGCCGAGGTAGGGGCCGGAATGATAGATGGCGAGCCAGATACAGAGGTTGATTTGGATCCAACAACCTGAGAAGATGTGGTCAAAGTTTGCAAGGATTCTCTAGACGTGGAATGGGAACAAACTTTTGCCAAAACTTTTTGTAGGTTTCATCTACTTCCCATTTCGGCAATTGCTAATACAGTGACAGTACACGAATATCCTTAAATATTTCTTTTGAGGTGTAGATTATGGTCAATCTTTTCTGCTTTATCCTCTCACACACAAAGTGGAATCCCAATGTAGGAGCTTTTTATAGAGATCGCCCCCGCACACAACGAATTATTCCCAATTGTCGAATATCTTAAAATATTTGTTTTGAGGTGTGGATGCTGGGCCTGCTTGGCAGAGTTTGTTTTTGTTTTTAGTCGGTAAAAAGAGAGAAACAAAAGTCGTAGCTTAATTAGTGACACTATTCAGCAAAAAAATTAGTGACACTATAGTTTTATGCCAAGTGCAACTTATTTGGTTTCCCATCTTTTCCTTTCGAGGTGGAGAAAAAGGCGAAAATGTCCCTTCCTTTTAGTTCTCTTTCCGGGATGGTTAAATTTGCCATCAAAGTTGTGAGTCTTGTGGTCGCCACATATACATATATAATAAATGTAAAAATACATAATTCTAAAATAAAAACAATGAAAAAAAATAGATCTTGACTTCACCCGAATCAGGATATCTCTATATAGCGCGTTGGAATATTTGTCTCTGCGAAAATTATTTGGGGACACCACCTCTATCCTTATAATCATTTTGTTCAACAAAAAAAAAAAAAAAAAAAAAAAGATGAAGTTTATGGATTTGGTATGTAGTTGGATATGATACTGTTCAAATTTCTGCTCAACTTGGCGCTTTGTTAGTAGATATTCTGAAATTGTGGGCACATACGCAAAATAAGAGCAATGGTCCCTGGAATAAACCTATATAACAAATCTAGTTTCCCTAAGGATATGTTTGGTTGGAGGGAGAGATGGAGGGAGGGAGAGTGGTAGACGGAGAGGGATGGATGGAGGATCCCCTTTTTTACGCCCCCATGTCCCTCCCGTGTGGCGACGTGGGGGATTTTGAATTTAATATTGAATGAATTTAAATCACGAAAAATAACAAAGAATTCTATGGAAGGTTGATGAAATAATGCAAGTTCTCCTTCCCACTTTATCTAAAAAGACCATTTTAATCCCAAAAAACTATTAACAAATTAAAGAAAATAGACAATTTATTAATTAGATAATTAATTATTATCAATTCTTTCAACTCTCATTCATTCTTACCTAACAACATATAAGATTTATACAATCAATTCCATCCTTCATGTTCTCCATCTCTCCAACTCTCTCCATCCCTTCCTCCTCTCCATTCTTCCTACCAAACATAGCCTGATATATGTTTAGTAGAAAATGATAGAAAATAAGGAAGGAGTGATGAAGGAAATGTGAAAAGAGGGTGAAGTCTTTTTACTTATGATGTTTAGTATGGAATTCCTCAACAATCTCTTTAATTTAGAAAATATAAAAAATGGGAGAATTTGAAGGATTTGGAATTCCTCCCATGATCCGTTCTTTTCTCTTTTCTATACTATTATACAATCATAAATGTCAAAATCTTTCCTTCCACTTTTTTTTCCTACCAAACACACTCAAATTATCATGCCATGATTGAGCTTTACAATTGATGGTTTGAAATCAAAATAAATAAATTATATATAAAAAAACGTTTTGGTCGTGATCTTTTTGCACTATTGGGAAAGGAAATTATATGGGGTTTGGAAGGCGTTGAAGTAAGTAATTGAGTAATCTTACTTCAATTACCAAAAGGCAGAAGTACGCTTAGCTTGTCGAAGAAAAATAGAGAAATTACAATAAATAGGTATTTTTAAACATGCTTAAAGTAAGTAGTATAATTTAAAAGTGTTCAAGATAATTTTTCAAAAAAAAAAAAAAGTTAAGATTGATAATATATTTAGTAAATATTTATTTACGTGAATTTTTAACATAATTTTATGGTAAATATGCTTCATAAATATGATATTTATCCCAATTATTACTTATAAGATTTTTTAGGATAATTTTATTATAAATACATAATTGATCATTACTCAAAAAATTTTATACTATTTATTTTTATTCATAGAAGTTTTTAGTCTATTTCCTTCTTCCCACAAAAACGAGTAAGGGTGGCCCTGCAACCATGTCAAAAGTGAATGTAAGCCCATATTTTTTTTATACTGAAATTCTACAACTTACAAAATAAGAAAAGGAAAAAGGGAAAAGCGTGTTGAATAACTGCCCGTTCTTTTACTCTTCATTGCACTTTTTAACCCACCATTTATTTTGTAAAACTATTATGACCCGTTTGCGACATCAGTTGAGATGATATTTTATTATTTAGATTTTAAAATATTAATTTTATATTAAAATTTCTTTATTTTTTATTTTTAAAAAATTTAAATTTTAAAAATCTATAATTTTTTCATTTCAAATCGAATGAAATGATTTTTATGTTAAAATGCTCGTATCGACAAAACGAATAAAACAATATTCATTTTGCATTTTTTTCTGAACACATTTTAATTTTTTACATTATTTTTTATATCACAAATTTTTTAAAAAATTTTCCTCCCAAATACAGATTTCCAACTCAAGTTTCAAAACATCATTTTTAGTTGATCCCTCAAACGGGCCCTATACTTATGCATTGATTGCATCTACTGATCACTTGCAATTTTTTTTTTTAAATTTGAAATGAAGGATTCAAATTTTGTTCAAGTGTGATATTACCGTTAGATTATATTTATAATCACAGTCACTTGAGCATTTGGAGTAGCGTAGAATGATCAACAATATAATAACGAACTAAAATTGAAGGAGACATAGAATCAGATCAGTTACATATAAAGTTAATTAAATCATCTACTGATTTACGATATATTCAAGTAGAGCGACATGTTAATTAAATGTTTTATCTTTTAATATGCGTCTTTACTAAAACAATAGGTTGTCTCCATCATTTGTCATGGTCTTTTCATTTATTTGTCACTAACTCTGTCTCTGTCTCTCCTTCCCTCTCTTTTTAGATCTCCATACGATAGCCAAGTCTAAGAGAACCAACATATAGTTTTCATTGATTGTCCTTAAGAAGCAACAAGATTGAACATATGAATCTTAGGCGTGTCGTCTAATTAATTATCATTTTGTTCAAAGTCTTTCAATTTAGATTTTGTTCTCGTGTACAGTGGATTGTTAAAACTAGCTAGCAAAGTAAGTAATTATAAGTCACAAGTCATTAGCATTATCTCTTATTATTTTGTTAGAATTTATTTTAGAAAAATAACAGCTATGGTAGATGTTGCCGTGTCATTTTGTGTGTGTGGAAAGTACGTAATTCTGGAGTCATTAATTCGTAATCCAGACATATTTTAATGCACTCAAGCATTATTTAAAAAGTTTTTTTTTTTACAGTATTTTTCTAACAGAAATTTAAATTTATTATTTGAAATCTTCCGAATCTAAACCTCAATAAGCCTGAAAAGTAGAAAATAATCTGATATTATATTATAATACAAATAAATAAATAAAATGGACATCACACGTTTATATCTGAATGGCGAAAGGCACTGTACACATCGGGGTTAAAGGAAAAAAGAAAAAAAGAAAAGAAAAAAAAAAAAAGATTAGTAGAAAAGAAGAATCTTGTCAGCAAGATCTTTGAGTATATCCTTCTCCAACAATGTACATATTTATACACACACAATAGATACAAGAATAACGGCACTTATAATTTTTTACGTGCGTTTATTTTAATATAACATTTTTAATAATAATACTTGTTTTTTACACTCATAGTTAAATAATCCATGTTACAAGATTTAAACTAGAAATAATTACATGTAAATCAACTAGTAGTAGTTACAAGATATAAAATAAAATAATACGACTGGGGCTTATAAATTTATAAGGAAGAGTTTTAAATAGTTATTCTAATATTTACCCATCCATTATTATCATTGTTTTAGTCACATGATATTGATCGGATGGTTGTAACAAATTGAGTAATTATTTAAAAGAATTAATAATAATTAATGATAAAAAGCTCATTAAATATGGTTTGGATGGACAACTTATTAGTAATTTGGTGACATGACTTTTTCAAGTATGTTTTTTTTTTTAAATAAATTATAAATTAGAGAACTTCATTCCTAGCTTTGGAATCTTATTCCTAATTTCATTTTCATTCCCAAATTTCATTCTTAGTTTTGGAATCTTATTGCTAATTTTCATTCCCAATTTCTTTCATTCCCAAACTAATTTTTGTATTTCTCTAAAGCTGTTAATTTTTTTTTTCTAGTTTTTTTTTATGCCTTTATTCTTCATTATTACTTTCTATACCCCTTGTTATATTTATTTATATTAATATGGAGTTTGGGATGATTGTGATACGTCCACTGCAATGGCTTATCTGGAAGCAAAGTTTCTTCTACGAGTATGCCACTGATGATGAGCAAAGGTTAACAGTTTTATTTTGGGCTGATGGAGCTTCCAAAGTGGACTACGAGTTATTTGGTGATTGTTTTGCTTTTGATTCGACCTATAAAACCAACAGGTATATCAGCTTTTGATTGTGTTGTTATTGTTCTGCTTTGGATTTGATGAAATTTTTATTATTATTTTTTTAATTTTAATTTTAATTTTTTTGTTAACAGGTATGGGAAACCCTTCATAGTTCTATTAGTCTCGAATAATCATAATAGAACTTGTGTCCTTGGCTTTGCTTTGCTTTGCTTCAGAATGAGTTGGCTGAAACATACACATGGTACTAGAAAAAAATTTACGTTATTTTCTTTCTTAAAAAAATTTATGATTCCATTCCATACTATGCATTCCAAGTAAGGAAAATTTTGATTCCATTCTATTCCTTTAATATGCATTTTAAATATTAATTACTCATATTTAAAATACAAAAAAAATATTTAATTATATTTTAAAGGTTAGTAGGTTATTTAATTTACAATAATAAGTTACATAAAATATCACATCATTAAACTTAATTAAAGAATACATTTCCTTTTATTGTTTTATTTGTAACTATCCATGATTATAAAAAAAAGAAAAAAAAAAAAAAAAAAGAGAAAAGAAAGAAGTAACAATTGAAACCATATTCATATATATATATATATATATATATATATATATACAGATGTACATCTATTTGGTCGAGGAGAAATAAATATCTCTCAGTACAAGGTCACGTGAATTGCAAGTGGGTCGATACACCGTCGAGCTGAACACCTCTTTGCTTGTCGTCCATAAAGCATTCCATTTTCGCACTCCAACACTGTTTCTCCCATCAAGGATATATCCCGTCGTTTATCCAGTACTCTCTTGCCTCACCCCTAACCCACTCCCGGATAACGTTGGCGACTAACGTAAAAGCTAATTCAGCAAAAAAACCGCCCTAGTTCTGCCATGACACCGATCCTTAATGCCATGGCATTGGGGAAATAGGCCTGTACACAATAACGAACTCAGAGTTTCAGTAAGAGGGGCTAATAAGTTCAAGTTTTTTATTTTTGGATGAATAATTGTAGACGGAGTTTTAGAGGTTGGAGTTGAGATAAGTTTTGAAGATATGCGTTTAGTAAAAATGAACTGTTTAAAGTAAAAAAAAATCTTAAAAATTTGAAATATGTTAAAGAAAAAATTAACAATATGAATTTCGTTTAATTCATCTTAAAAGTTTGTGCAATTAAAAAAAAATTCATCTAATTTCGACTTGAAATAACAAAGTAGTTAACTTTCTAAACTTGAGTTTTTTGAAATTGAGAAAGAAAGATGTGAACAATAAAATTGGAAGAAAATGAAAACAAATTTTGGAAAAGGTTTTCCAAACCTTCACCCAAACGGCCCTATTTTTTAGCGACTTTTTTGTAATTTTTGGTCAAATACACATAAAAAAAAAAGAAAAAGAAAAAGAAAAAGTTGAGAGGGACTTAAAACGACCCTCGAGCATTAGTGCCTATATATGTCCTTGCCTGTACAGCGGCTCTAACCGTCGCTTCTTCAAAGCCTTGACCAGCCGAGAAGCCGCCGCCGATGTTCAAGACTCGCATTTGAGGCATGCCGAGCCGAGCGGCCGTCTCGAATGCTGTCTTGGTGGCCATACCTCTATGGCCGCTGCATACGCCTTAAAATTCTTCACGGCGGTTCCGACATGGAATGACACGCCAACCACGGACTGGACCCATTTGTCCATGAGGTTCGCGACCACGCCTAAATGAAGGACATAAAATGGTTCTTTAGTGTGTTGGGACTCGTTTTTGGAAATGAGGGATTGTATGAAATTGTTCAATCCGTCTTTGGGCAAGGTGGAAATTTCCTTGCTTCTCAAACTGGGTTCTTCCATAATAGCTTGGAGGCTCTTTGGATATGACGACAAGAGAATTAGCATTTGTTTTTGTGCAAAGCGCTTATATATATATATATATATATATATATATATATATAGATAGATAGAGGGAAATAGAAAATTATAGCATTCAATTAGTAGAGGTATCTCATCTTTGAACTCTTGATGAGTAAATATAGAGAAACATAGCTAGCTAGTTAGTTCAAGAATCATCAACAAAATCAAGTTGTGATTCAGCACCCAAAATAAGAGAGGGGGGGGGGGGGGGGGGGGGGGAGGGGAGGGGTTTGGGGGGAGAGAGAGAGAATCAAGTTATTTATTTATAGAAAATGAGATTAATGGTGTCTTCACATCCCTGATATAACGCATTAAGGATAAGCAGCAGTTGAGATCATCGATAAGATGACAAAAGATCATGTCCCTGGTCTTCAACAACTAATAGGTCAGGACTCATAGAGTCCATTAATAATAATTGTCAAACCAATAAATTTAGATAATTTAATAATTCATTACTCGAATATCTGATCTGATAGAAAGAAATACTCTAAATAAAATATTTTTTATTACTATGTCACCACCACCCGTGAAAGAGTGAGAATCAAGTTGTGATTACTTGAGTGGTGCTTTAACGTGTTGCACAATTTTCATCTTTTTATTATGTTGTTATATTTTATTTCCTTTGTTTGAAGTTGCACCATTTTACATGTTTTCGTTTCGGATTAATCAAGCTTATAGCCAAATTATAATAGTGGATTGTAAACAAAATACAAGTTAAAAATATTCTAAAAGTGGTCGAAGAAAAACTTGTAATTACATAGTTACCCTATTTGCCACAAGTCTCTCTTATCTCCTGGCTACATGGGTTCATACCACGACCACTATAGTTCAATAATTTTTTTTATGGATTATATAGAGAGTGTCATAAATTTAACAATCTTCATATTTATATTCATTATAACATTAAATTTGATAATTTATTTATTTTATAATATTAAAAATATTAAATTTAATATTAAAATAGACAAAATTATAATGACAATGCCTGTACTCAAACTGTGAGCCTCCACTTAATTTTCTCTCTTTTTTCTTTTTATTAATAGCGTAGAGGTCGGGGTGGTTGGGCCATAATCGGTAGTGTTACGCTTAACCAGTTCTATGACCTAGGCCCTGTGGCCTAGCTAGTGTTGGGCTGCTATGCAGAACCAGTTTGAGTAGCCTGACGTAGTACCTTGAGTGAACCAATATAGAGAAAATTGAATTGTAAATTGCTTTATTTTCCCACAATAATAAAACTTGAATACGTATATAGTGCCCAGAGTTTTCTAAAAACTTGTTTTGACTTTTCAGATCTAAACATAGCTTCTGAAAATATTTGTATGATCTGTCAGAAGAATTTTTAGTCTTCAGAAGTGCTTCTTGTACAATTAAAAAAAAATATGATTTCTGACAAAAACTCTTATGAGTAGATTTTAAAACTTGTAATAAAATTTAAATTAAATATTATAAACATCATATAATATTTTTAGTATTTCATAAAATACTTTAAAGATTATTTTGACCTCAAAAACTCTTTTTCAATTATAAATTATTTTTCTTTCTTTTTGACTAAAAAAAAAAAAAATCATAATATATTAAAATATATCTAAATTAGATCCGCATAGCTTATCACAATCTGACTTCTAAAGATCTGATATCAAACACTTAACCCATTTCATTGCCTCCCAATGTTATTGGCCCAAATTGCTCATGTACGTACCAAATCACGTACCATGGCTTACATAAGACTGTCAATAAAAGAAACACAAGGCACCTTCGTCATGTAGGCCCGCTTATGCTCTGTGGAAGTCAGTTGCTTCTTGGATAGTTTGAATTGACGAATCAAATAAGTATTTAAGATTATGTTTGGTTTTCATCTCTAATTTAAATTTTTCATATTAATTTTTATTTTTTTAAAAAAAATCAAGAAAAATTATAACTAATTTTTTAAAAAATCAATCAACTCTAATTTAAAATTTTCATCTCCAATCGATGAACCAATTGCATCCTTACTAGTTACGTCATTTATGTTGAAACATATAAGCACCTTCTTCACATATTCCTCATGCTTTAGTTTCAAGGCATTATTGTTCCTAGTAATCTTTATCCCAAGGATTTGTTTTGCAGCACCTATGTCTTTCATAACAAACTCCTTGACAATATTTAATTGGAGGTATCGATATACTTTTTCTTTATATGTATTCTTCTCTTTTAATTTGGTTCTCTCAACTACGATTGTTTCATATTCAACACACCAACCTATTAGGTAGTATTCAGAACAAAATAGAATTAGATTAATCTTATAAGATTAATTTTAGAATGTAGACTAAATAAATGCTCATCAGAAAATTATAATTATGTAGTGGGTAAGTAACATTAATATATATATATATACATATATTTAAGGAGAATGGTCGGTAAGGAGTACTGTAATCCTAATCCTAAATATATAAATGAGTAGATAATGAGTCGTTGTTTCTTTTTTGTCGTAAAAAAACCACCGTTTTGATTGCTCCCTCCTTTTTCTTTTTGGGTTAATTTCACTTTTAGCACTTGTAGAATAAATAATATTAAAAATAGTATTATTTTTTTTCCCTTCATTATTAGCACTTAAAGTGGGACCCAGTAGCATTTAATGTATATCAAATTACAGGTTTACCCTCATCTCCTACATACTCAAAATCTATCTCCCTCGCATGGCCCAAAAAACTTTTTCAAACCAACATGTACAGTGTTTTAGAGAGAGAAAACTGAAATCTAGAAAGAGAAAGAGTCACCACCCACCTGAAACTTATTTCTTTTTTCACTTTTCCGCCTAGCCCCTCCACCCATTTTGAAACCCAAATCTTCATATAATAGAGAGAAATTTTCATCTACAGACAGAAACTTCCATTTAGAGAGAGAAACTTTCATTTAGAGAGAGAAACTTCCATAGAAAGTTTTTTTTTTTAAATCTAACATTTTTGGCCATTTTTGAGTAAATGTCATAACTATTATGACCACCCGGTCATAACCTTTATGACCTATGTTTAAAAATGACCAAAAATGTCTTTAAAAAAAAAAAAACTTTCGCTGGATTTATAAAAAAAATATATATATATATATATAGTCATAACCATATTGACCGGATGGTCATAATGGTTATGACCTTTACTATTTAATAGTCCAAAAATGTTATCTTAAAAAAAAAAAAAAAACTTTCGATGATTTATATAAAAAAAAAAATGGTCATAACCATATTGACCGGATGGTCATAACCATATTGACCTTTACTATTTAATAGGCCAAAAATGTTATATTAAAAAAAAAAAAACTTTCGATGATTTATAAAAAAAAAAAAAATGGTCATAACCATATTGACCGGATGGTCATAACCATATTGACCTTTACTATTTAATAGGCCAAAAATGTTATATTAAAAAAAAAAAAACTTTCGATGATTTATAAAAAAAAAAAAAATGGTCATAACCATATTGACCGGATGGTCATAACCATATTGACCTTTACTATTTAATAGGCCAAAAATGTTATATTAAAAAAAAAAAACTTTTGATGATTTATAAAAAAAAAAAAAATGGTCATAACCATATTGACCGGATGGTCATAACCATATTGACCTTTACTATTTAATAGGCCAAAAATGTTATCTTAAAAAAAAAAAAAAACTTTCGATGATTTATAAAAAAAAAATGGTCATAACCATATTGACCTTTACTATTTAATAGGCCAAAAATGTTATATTAAAAAAAAAAAACTTTCGATGATTTATAAAAAAAAAAAAATGGTCATAACCATATTGACCGGATGGTCATAATGGTTATGACTTTTACTTAAAACTGGTCATTCGGTCAATATGGTTATGACCATCCGGTCAATATGGTTATGACCATTTTTTTTTTTATAAATCATCGAAAGTTTTTTTTTTTTTTTAAGATAACATTTTTGGCCTATTAAATAGTAAATGTCAATATGGTTATGACCATTTTTTTTTTTTTTTTTTATAAATCATCGAAAGTTTTTTTTTTTTAATATAACATTTTTGACCTATTAAATAGTAAAGGTCAATATGGTTATGACCATCCGGTCAATATGGTTATGACCATTTTTTTTTTATAAATCATCGAAAGTTTTTTTTTTAATATAACGTTTTTGGCCTATTAAATAGTAAAGGTCAATATGGTTATGACTATCCGGTCAATATGGTTATGACCATTTTTTTTTTATAAATCATCGAAAGTTTTTTTTTTTTAATATAACATTTTTGGCCTATTAAATAGTAAAGGTCAATATGGTTATGACCATCCGGTCAATATGGTAATGACCATTTTTTTTTTATAAATTATCGAAAGTTTTTTTTTTTAATATAACATTTTTGGCCTATTAAATAGTAAAGGTCAATATGGTTATGATCATCCGGTCAATATGGTTATGACCATTTTTTTTTTTATAAATCATCGAAAGTTTTTTTTTTTAATATAACATTTTTGGCCTATTAAATAGTAAAGGTCAATATGGTTATGACCATCCGGTCAATATGGTTATGACCATTTTTTTGTTTTAATAAATCATCGAAAGTTTTTTTTTTTTTAAGATAACATTTTTGGCCTATTAAATAGTAAAGGTCAATATGGTTATGACCATCCGGTCAATATGGTTATGACCATTTTTTTTTTTTATAAATCATCGAAAGTTTTTTTTTTTTTTAAGATAACATTTTTGACCTATTAAATAGTAAAGGTCAATATGGTTATGACCATCCGGTCAACATGGTTATGACCATTTTTTTTTTTTTTTATAAATCCATCGAAAGATTTTTTTTTTGTTTTTTTTTTAAGATAACATTTTTGGCCATTTTTAAACATAGGTCATAACGGTTATGACCGGGTGGTCATAATAGTTATGACCTTTACTCAAAAATGACCAAAAATGTTAGATTTAAAAAAAAAAAAAAAAAACTCTCGATGAAAGTTTCTCTCTCTAAATGGAAGTTTCTCTCTGTAAATGAAAGTTTCTCTCTTTAGATGAAAATTTCTCTCTATTATATGAAGATTTGGGTTTCAAAATGGGTGGAGGGGGCTAGGCGTAAAAGTGAAGAAATAAATAAGTTTCCATTGGGTGGTGACTCTTTCTCTCTCTAGATTTCAGTTTTCTCTCTCTAAAACACTGTACATGTTAGCTTGAAAAACTTTTTTGGGCCATGCGAGGGAGACAGATTTTGAATGTGTAGGAGATGAAGGTAAACCAGTAATTTGATATACATTAAATGCTACTGATCCCCACATTAAATGCTGAAATTGAAAATTTTAAAAAATAATGATATTTTTAATATTATTTATTTCAAAAATACTAAAAGTGAAATTAACCCTTTCTTTTTTTCCCTTCCTTTACTTTTTTAACTCTTTTTCATTCATTTTGTAATGATGCTCGAGACTGTACAGCACCAACTCCAACACTAACAATAATACGCTACGCGTCTAACAACGGAGAACATTGCAACATCTCTTTCGCAAAAGTGGGACCCACATTGATTTAGGCGAGAAAGCCATCATCTCGCTCGTTAATGACCAGATCCAAATCCTTTATTCAATTTTTAACCATATCTAATTAATAATATTATATTATATTAATTTAAAATTTTAAAATATTTTTTAATTAATTTTTTATATTTTAAAATTTATTTAATAATATATTAAAAATATAAATAATTAAATATTATTTGAGATATTAAATTTAGACCGAAAATATGAATTATTAATGTCCACACACTACACGTCTTTCGTACTTTCGTAGTCAAAATCAAAAAGCTTTGGATGCGCTTTGATGCCTCACTTTTTTATATTTTATTTATTTATTTATTTATTTTTTGGAGTTCTACAACATAACCTCACTTTACCTCAGGTAAAATTTTTGACCCTCGATTGATTTTTGATGGTCAAGATTAAAAAGGTTCACCAAATTAATAATAGAGTATTTTCATAGGATCACAAGAAAAAGACACGCCTAAAGCAATCCGCCGCCCACCCCGCTCGTCGTGCCACCCTTCCATAGCCCATCGCCGTCGACCCGGAGTCGTACACTGGCCAAATCGTAACCTCCGCCGCCGTTGCTAACATCGAGATTTCCAGATCGCAACTGTGGTGGTGGCTCTCCGGCAAGTGCTACCGACGATCAGTGACTGAGATCGCTGGCGACTGATGTCCGAGTTCGTGAGGTGGGCGACCGTGGCGGGGCAGGCGATGTGAGCAGTGGGTGGCTCGTGCTCGCGCTGGAAGCTATAGACGGAATGCTTGAGATAGGTCGCGATTTCAGATCCACGAGGGAGGCCATAAGGAAATCGCGACCGTGGCAGATCTTCGCCGGATCTGACAACACCAGATAGTCCCATCCGATGGTGAGCACTGCTCGCAACCCCAGGTAGCCACCGGCTCGACGACGAGGGCGAGACCTTAAGATTTCCTCTGGGTTTCAAATCTCCCGGTGGTGCGAAACAGTGGGCTCCGCCACCTCCGACGAGCACACACGACGGCCTGCACTCACGGCGCCGTCCACCGACGAACACAGACCACTGGAAGAAAGAAAAAGTTGGGCCAAGGTTCTTTGTTTTTGGTAATTAAATTGTGATTGGATGTAGTTAGATGCATAATAACTTTCGTGTACACATATCATCTAATCAGTTTAAAGTAGATCTAACGGTTAAGAAATTTTTCTCGATGGGATAAAGTTGGAGGGTTTCACTGTAGAATTACTCTTTTTTTTTTTTTTTTTTTTTTTTTTTTTTAAGCTGCGCGTATCACTTGACACCACACTTGCTGCTTGTTTTATGGTCGCGTGTTTAACTAAGCTTCCAATAAATTAACTCCACCATATTCAAGTGTAAATTGTCGTCAGTTTAATTAAAAAAAAAAAAAATTTCAGCGTAAACAGAATGGAAATGGTTTCTGAAGAGACACCGACGGCATTCATGTAAGTCGCATTCCTTCGTCCATGGAGTGACTCCCGTTCTAGTATGATCATACAATCTTTTAGGAAAATAGAATTCGGGCTCCAAGTTATAATTTTTCTTGCCCCCTTTTTTTTTTTTTTTATTGTCTGTATAATTTTTTTCCCATAATTTTTAATTTTAAGTTTTTTTTAAGTTCCAAACATAGAAAATAAAAATCTCTCATTTTAAAAAAATTTTCTTTTCAACAATAAAATCCGATTTTCAAACAGAAAAGACCATAAGAGGAGAAAAATAATTGGAGAAGTGAAGCTAATCAGTGTTATCAGAAGCCGTTACTGTTCCAGGATAGAACGGGCATTGAAGTATAGCAACGCTCCTGAAAGCGGTGTCGCCACCATGCCAAGTGAGACAGGCTGTGCCACTAGTCTTCCATGCACGAGCCGTTGAGCCATGTAACAAGACATGTGCAACCAACGGGCCTTGAGCCACCCCTGCGTGCACCCCTCGTTCCCCTTGACGTAACTCAAAACCCATCCCCCCCTGCCATAGACCCACGGACCACATGGGTTTAGGATTCTTTCTTCTTTCTTCTTTCTTCTTTCTTCTTTCTTTTCCCCAGCTAGGCTTGATTTTCCATTTCTTTTTTACACAAAATGCAACCGTTCCATTTAAACACACTCATTCATAAATAATAATAAGGAATTTTCTCTTGTAGTTTTGCAACGGGCATAAAAATTGCTTCCTTTATCCTAACGATTATAATAATAACAATTATAATCTAGACATGTATAAGTTCACTATCTTAATAATATTTTAGACAAAAGCCTTAAATCTGACAACTGTACATGTCTGGCATTCTAACATTTTAGCTAATGATATATATTTTTAATTTTATTTTAGTTAATGATATTAAACATCAATAGTAATAAAAATTTCAAAGCTTATCATACTACACATAAAAATTGCTAGGTTACTTTTTAAACTTTCAACTTTATATAAATTTAGTTTATGATCTTTTTTTCCATAGTTGAAATGTTCCTCAATTATTAAAATATAATTACAATAGTCATTTATGTTAATTTTTATACGAAATTCGTTAGTTACTGTTACTTTTTGATCAAATTACTAACGGATTTTGTTTCAAAGTTAACAAAAATTACTATTGTAACAACATTTTGGCTTGTGTTTGGTTCGCCGGTTGGAGATGAAAATTTTAAGTTAAAGTTGGTTGACTTTTCAAAAACCAGTTATAAATTTTGTTGACTTTTTAGGAAAAAAAAAAACTGAGATAACAATATACAGTTTAGTTAGAGTTAGACTGAAATGCAAAATGAAGGCTTAATAGTTTAGGGGCATTGTATTTTTTTTTCCTTAGCTAGAATAACATAAACTATTAAAAACGTTATTACAGTAATCATTTTTATTAATTTTTTGACGTAATTCATAATTAGCACTACTTTTTAATTAAATTACTAACATATTATATCTAAAATTGACGAAAATGATTATTATAATAATATTTTAAAAATTTAAGGATATTTTAATTATAAAATAAAATTTAGGGATTAAAGTTATACAATAGTCTTTGTTTGGCTCAACAACTCAGCTAAACTAGTTTGGTCCTAAGAGTTTGGTTCTAACTTGCCTTCGACTGTTACATAGTAAATCAAAGTTGGTTGACTGTGACCAATCCTAGGCAAACTGTCCTTGATTTCCCTGTTGCCCATCTGCTGTTCATCCACCGCCCGACTTCTCCCTCCCTCCTCGCCCATCGCCGTGCTTTCCCTCACCCTCCTCAGAGCCTCGCCAAGATTGTGACACCCGCAGACGAACGGAGTTCGGAAATCGCGCAAGCTCCGGCGTCCTCGGCGAGCTTGGCTTGGTCGACAGCGGTGACCTCGAGAATGACGCTGCCGCGCAGCATTTGGGCCATTCCGACCTTCATTGAGAATGGGTTCTTCTTGATGTCTGTTATGGCGCTGCTCCTCCAAGAAAACTGGCTTTCACGGACCGTTCAGCTCCGATTGGGAGAAAACGGGACGAGAATTTGAAGCAGGACTGAAGCTCTCGGGCGACTAGAGGGTTGATCGTGAAGGAGCGACGGTTGGGGCCGAGCAGAGAGAGCAAGTCGGAAGGGGTGGCCTTAGGGGTTGTTTTCGGCGGGGGTGGGGAGGAGAGAGAAAGCGGCTTGAGAGAGAGTGGCGAGTAGGAGTAGGCGGCAGAGAGAGCAAGCGAGAGGAGGATGAGGAAGAACAGTGGATGAGATCGAAACCGCGGCATTGCCGGAGACAGAGCAGGTCAGAAACGGGCTTCCCCGGACGAGAAAGAACCGGAGATTGAAAGAAGGAATGTCGATAGTGACACTGAGATCATTGAACGAAGAAATCACGTGGCTTTTTTGCGAAGCTCGGGAGGTTTCTCCAGGAGCTGAGATGGTGAGATCGGCATTGAAAATCTGGTACAGGAAAGCGGAGTTGGAGAAGCGAGATGGATAGCAGAGGGAGAGAGAGGAGGACGGGGATTTGACGAGGTAAGGGTGGAGGTACTCCAGCTGGTCACCATTTTTGAGGACGAAGTTTTGGAAGAAGGAGTTTGTGGGAAGTGGGTTCGACAGGAGGTTGGGGGAGAAGAAGGCTGATGGGTCAGGGAGAACCGTTGATTGGGCTCTGGGGAAGAGATATGGAGCGTTGGATGGCTTTTGGATCGGCTCTGTCGGCGGCGGTAGTCATGGTGGTGAGATGTTGTCGTTTTTGGGAGAAGATGGTGGTGATGGCGAGAATTGGGGTTGGGAAATGGTGAGTCTATAAGTAGGCCTACAAGTTTTTTTGAAGATCTTGATCACCAACGTTTTCACCCATCTTCTAAGCTTCTTCAACATTGTTAAATTAATAAATCCCCACTAGAGGACAATTACTGATGTGTTTTTTTTTTTTTTTTTTTTTTTTTTTGAGCCAATGGATGAAATGGTCGCAGGTATCTAACGAGAAGGAAATCAAGGCACGTTTTGGAATTGCCAAAGTTGACCGAAAATTCACGTTTGTTTAAGAATGGGATAGGAATCGGATGAAAATTGGCTTGGAGGTCTTGTGAGCTGAAGGATATGAAAATGGTGGGGGTTAGATTTGAAGGAAAGTTGGAGTCTATTCTTTGGGAAATGAAAAGGGTCCGGCAAAATATCCATGTTTTGTTAATTTTTGGATATCCACGCCATGGAATACTTTTTTTTTTCTTTTTAAATCTTTTTTAGTAGTACTCCCCTGAATATTAAAGTATAAAAAATTAATTATAAATGAGGAGAGATACAGTGAATCAATTGAGATATAAGTTGACCGATAATAGGTAAGATAGATATCAACGAAATTCACGGTATAAATTTATTTAAAATTAAAATCAGTTTTATCTATTTAAATTAAATTATGGGGAGAATTTCATGTTTTTTTATTAACACTTTTAGTCAGTAATTATGTAATTCTTGTTATTATATTTTATGACGATGTAAGAAATATTGTAAAAGGTTTTGATGTATGTTGTTGATGTGTGTTTTTATTTTAGTTCATTTTAATTTTTTTCATTTTTCCATTCGTAACCTACAATGATATGTTAATTTATCTTCTTGAGTTAAACTTTTTAACTCACTTTTTACATCCAAACAGGGTCCTAACTTAAATTAAATTTTTTAACTCAATTTTTTTACATCCAAATATTCAACTTAAGTTAAACTTTTTAACTACATACAAACACTCACTTCAAGTTAAACTTCAACTTAAACTTTTACCAAATGCACAATTCTAACTCAATTCAAGTTAAACTTCAACTTAAACTTTTACCAAATATCTAATTCTAACTCTTAACTTAATTTATTTTTAACTTAATTTAAAAATCTTAACTTAAATTATTTTAGCAAATGGAGGCTAAAAGATCAAGATTAAATGATCAACTTACTTAAAAAAATAAAATAATATAAAAGTTGCATAGTCTTTCGAAACTACAGTCAACCAAACTTGTCACTCAGCCACATGTCATAAAAAAAAAAAATCAGTTCTCGACAATTGATACTTGAGCCATCCAAAGCGCTCAACGTGTCGGAAAATTTAAAATACCAAATTATCCATGTGCTTATCTACTTGTTGAGACGAGGGTCCGTTGAAAAATAAGGGTACTGTTGTAATTTAACGTCACAAGATGCTCCTTTTGTCACGGCACCTTAATCCGATTTTCGTCTCATCAACTCAATTTGCCTCTTCTGGTGGGACCCAACCGCCACGTGGACCAATGATATTGCAGTTTTAGATGGGGGAGTCTCAGCCACTAAATCAGACGCTCACTTCTCAGCCACAAATTCTCGAATTTTCCGAGAAAAGGAAAGAGAAAATTTTGAAAATCATCTTTTTCTTTTCAGCAACCTGCCCTCTTGTTTCTTAGACTAATAAAAGAATATTATAGGACAAAACGGAGTAAACATGAAAGAGTAGTAAAATATATGTATGTGTGTATAACTAAACAGCCTGCCAAAAACCAAAAGCTGCCTTTGTTTTTTCTCCCTCTTGCACCTGAATCGCTGTGAGCCTCTCAATCTTCAGGAAACCCCTTCGCAGCTCTCAATTATATACACACACATATATAACAACATTTATTCATCCCAGGTACGTTTTGTTTTTGTTTTTTTTTAATAGGGTTTTATTTAATCTGTATTTTTTCTTTGTTTGTTTTGGTTTGAGAAATTTAAGCTAACAAGTTGAAATTGAGAAAATGGAAATTGGTGAATCTCAAGATCTTTTGTTTGGTTTGATTAGTTGACTGAGGATTGAAATGAAATTGGAATGGAATGAATAAATTTTGAAAAGTACTTTGTTGGATCCCAATGGTTTTCTCATGTGTCCCTTTTGATTTACATATATATATATATATATATATTTATGCATCTGGTAAGTTGTTCATGCCCTGTTGTTTGGATGATAAACTTGGTTTGACCAAGTCTGAGTTGGATGATTTAACGGATTCCTTGTTTAATCACTACAGAAACAAGGAATTCTGAAGAGAATGCTTTGACGCGGTGTTATTTTATTTTTCTTCTTTTTTAAGTTAAAGATTGAAAGAATCCCAATTAGCAGCATCTTGAGAAGATCTCATTAGTATACTTTTAAGAGTGTGTGTGTGTGTGTGTATTTCAGCGTACCCGAGCACGTCTAATCATTGTAGGTTTTATCAGTTATTTTTGTATAAGAAAATGAAAACTAGTAGAGTGTTTCGATCCAAAATTCTCAGATCAACTCAAATCCAAATCCAGATATTACTTTTTTGAAATCTATACTACACTTATTTCTCACTCGCAAACACCAATCTAATTTACATTCTCAATCCAAATCCTTCAGTTCAAACCTATTATCCAAACGGGCACTTAGTTGGGAAAGTAGACGTGTGACACGCTCTACATGATCGCAAACACCAATCTGTTTGTGTTATTGTGAATTCTCCTTTTCTGACTCTGAACTGACTTCTTGATTGACTACATGAATATCTTTTTATTATGTGTTGCGGTCAATTTTAAGTGCAACACCTTAACATTATTGTAGTTTTTTTGTACAGCTTAGGAGTCATGGACTGGTATTCTGGGAGTGGAATTGATGATCTTATTGTTCCAAAGGATGGAGGGTTGTCAGATAGGCTTCCATCGCCGGACAGTTGGTCGAAATGGGGAATAGGTGCGACCGAAAGCTTTCCACCACATAACAAATGTGGGAGTTCTTATCATCAAAATTTCTACACAGAAGACTGCTTCAGAAGTTTATATGATGATGTTGAGATGGAGGATTTCGTTCTTGATAAATGTCAATCTAGCACCTCGAGTGCATGTGGAGGGTCGTCTGATGACTCGGTTCAGAGAACCATACTTTCAAACAACCAGCCTGATTATCAGCTTGAACTCGGTGGATCCAGGCAGATGGATGACATTTTCTTGTACAGCGTAACTTCTGGGATTAAGATACTTGATTTAATGCCTGTAGGAAGTTGCATAGTTTCTTAATTGCGTTATGATGATATAGTTGCAGCGACATGGGAGATATTGTGGAAATTGAATTGCTCTGTTGTTTTAGTATTGGGTACGGACCATTATTGTACGTCACATCTTTTTGGTATTTCTTTTGAGAAGGCATACCATTATGTCATGGTCCTGTTTTTAAGATGGTTTAGCTTACCAGTTTAAGAGCGAAGAACAGAAAAGCATAAAACGGAGCCATTCAATATCCACGAGATATCCATGTTGCTTTACATGCTTAATGTTGCTTTGTCATTTTAGTGTCGGTTTTTTCTTGTTTTCTCACTTTGCCTGTTCTGGCTTTCTTCAATGCAGGTCTTCTTTGCTTGAAGATCTTCCTGAGATTAAAAATTCAGTCAAATCGTTCTGCTTTTCTCCTAAATCTCAATGTGGTATGATGCAGTCTACTTATTTCTTGAGGGACATGAATAGGGATTTGGAAAATACTTCAGGCGATGCACAGAGTCTGAGTAGCTCAAGATATCTTCAAACGCCTGCCTTTTCTCCATCACTGGCTTTGGAAAAAGAAGATATCACTGCTTCAGAGTTTGTCAGTTCACAGCAAAAAGATTTGCCAACAATTAAGGTGAGATTTTTCATTTATTTTTGTTTGTTTATGAAGGATTTTTCAATTAGCATCACAGTCACCGAACATACCCAAGAGAAACGAAACAACCAAGTTGAATTAATTTAAGTCCTAACCCGGTGTTTGCATCTTCTATGCCTAGTTTCTTGGCTTTCCTAGTTAGTAGAATGTACAGTTTGTGGCGAGTATGAGTTTGGACAAGTCTGTTTCTTCTTTTGGTATCAATTAAGATTTTATACATACATTTATGTACATATTTTCATAACCATTGCTGTTCTATCTCAAATAGACGTACCTAAGCTATGTAAAGATTGCTGGGGGCATTGGTTGCATCTAATGTTTGAAGGTTTTTCTGTTCGGTATGTAAAGCTTACACTTTACTGAACGTGGCGTCACACAGTCTCTATATGGTGTGACCTTTTGTTACAATATTCTAGCAAAGATGATTGAACACTAGGATATATAGTTTCCTCAACTATGTTTAACTTGAAATTTTTTTTGAAGTTCTAATTTTGTAGATGCATGCAAAATTATGCGTGTGTTTACATACTTCGGTCTTATTAGTTGTCTCCTCCAATTTTTGTTCCATTGATAAGATGTGAGATAGGGCTTAGAGCGTGTTTGAGGTTGTGTTTCGGGTTAAAACCTTTCCTAATCTCACTCATGATAGCTTTAATTTTGTTTATTTATTTACTCTATTTTTTTTTTTGGTTTCCGTATAGGGTTATATGGGTAATGCTTTTGTCAAGTCTTATGTGAAGTTCATGACTATTTATAGAGGGAATCTGAACTTGCCAGTAATTTTGTTGTAGGGAGTAGCAATGGGAGTTTCAGGCCCTTCCAAGCAGAACAGTATGATTACACACATAGATGAGGAGACATCTCTTGAGGAATCCGTGCTGCAGGAACTTAAAATTGTGATGAATCAGGTACATCGAAGAACACGATTAATTTTTCTTTCTAGATACCAAAAGTTCCACATGGAACAATTATTTGATAATTAGTTGGTTTAGAAGCACTTGGAGCCCCTCCCCTTACAAGCCGGTTTTGCGAGGGTGACTTTTTCCTTTGTCAAAGTGGGTTGGATTAATGCCGGGTCAGCATCAATAATGTGGACTGCTGTTGACTTGGGCCCAAGCGTGGTGGATTGTTACAAACCACCATGCCAAGGATTGGATCGGGAGTAGTATGGGCTACGATTCTATGATTGTTGAATTGGGGAGGGCTGCTATTTGATTGAAGGTGGGATCTGCGAAGTCACCTAGTTGGGAAGATTGGCCGCTGTGGATGGAGGTTGTGGAGCGTGATGAGATCTTAGATACCAAAAGCCCCATGTGGAATAATTGACATAATTAATGCTTTTTAGGCCCTAGGGCCTTGCAAGCCGGTTTTGCAGGGGCGAGTTCCACCTAATGTGTTCCTAACAGTTTTCTCATTTATAAAAAAATAAAAATAAAAAATAAAAAATAAAATTGCTAGATTTCTTTCAATAGTGGAATATATTGCTTATCCGATTCTCTGATGGAATATGGCCAGATGTCAGAAAAGACTCGAATTTGCTTTCGTGATGCCTTATACCGCCTTGCAAAGAACTCAAAACAAAATCAGATGACACAGAACCAAGACGGAGACCTATGCGTGGAAATTCCATTTTCATGGACACCTGATCCTGAAACAGCGAGGTACATTAAAGAGTTCTAACACTATCTTGCCGTTCTATACTATATTATCGTGACTTGTTCATGTAAGCAAACCAAAATTATTGAAACATGAAAAAGGAAAGAAAAGTAGAAAAAGCGTGAGGACTTGAATGTGTTTCCGTTAAAACTGCATTTCCATGTGGTCGCTTTGGACGTCTCTTTTCATTTTGCATCTTTGAAGTTATGCCTTTGGCCTGGTGTGGGTTTGCATTATCACATCGCGTCAACCTCAACACAGTTTAAAAGTGGAATGTTCTTTTAGGCGGTTACTGTCATGCTACAATTAGATTTTGCTCAATTGTTCTGCTGTCTCCTTGTCCTGGCTGTGTCAGCAGACAGGCCCTCTTGATCAGAAAGTAAATTTCATATTCAGGTCTGAGTCAAAGAAAGCAACGGAGTCGGAAACCAACATAATTGACAGAGCTATTGCAAACCTCATGTTCAACAAGATGGACTTGAACGAGCGACATATCTCCATGGCCGCGGCATCATCAAACTCGAAGGAAGAAGTTAGCGGAGCAACAGAATCCTCGGACAATCTTTTGTACCAGCTGCAAATTTGCCACCCGAACGACAACCAAATTCAGCTAGACGATGCTCTAGTTCCGACCCTCAGTCATGTGAACCCGTATCGGGCAGCAAACTCGTGGAAAAGTTTCTCGAGAAACGCTGCAGGGAACAAGTCTTTAGTGTTGGAGTTTTGACTCCATGGCTGATTAATGGATTTGCGGGTTCAAGCAACAGCATTTTTTTCTGTGTGTAGATAATATTAGCCTTAAGTTATTAGTGGGCAAGGTTTAAATAACTTTTTTAAAGTTTCAGTCGCTCAGTTTTGATCCTGAATACAAAAAGTTTGGGTTGTTTTTAACTGAATAACTAGTGTGATGACCATATATTTTCTTTGGTCAGTAAGAGAGTCGGAATCGGAACTGTCCTGTATATATAGGCTCTTAAAATATTTATATATGTACATGTATTTATATAGACAAATAGTTTTTGGTGTTTTTGAGGAAGTGAACTTCAATGTCTTCGTTAATTTTGTTTCAGTAGAAATATATTAAAGATTCAAATACAAATTAAAATGGCTCATGTGGTAGTTTGAAACCACAATATTTGCACAAAAGTTAAAACTCTAAGAAGTTGAAAGAAAACTAATCTTTTTAGAGATTTATTACAAATTTTCATTTTCATTTTGAAACTGCAAAACGATTTCTGGGTTATATCTCATGCGTCAACCAAGTAAACCATTAGAAAGAAGAAACTGACAAAGTTACAAACACACAAAGTAACACAACACTATGATTAAAAAAGTTACAAAGGTTCCTTATCAAACATTCTTTTAAGCTTTCATTCAAAAATAAAAAAATAAAAAAAATAAACGGCCATCTGTTTGTATCACCATATCTAGTAGTTATTATTTAACTCCAATATAATTTGGTTGGTGATGAAATGTTCAAGTGCATTTGTATTTTTTCACTAATTCAAAACAATTCTACTCAACTCCAAGTCTATTTTCATTTTTTAAAATTCCGTATCGTATTCCTTATTATTATTATTATTATTATTATTATTATTTTACTTACGCTGTTCAAATGTTAACATTCCAAAAAAAAATATATATATATATAAACCCTCATTTATTGAATTATATTTTTTAATGTAATTTTTTTTGAAATTATTTGAATGTAAAAATTTAGTTCAAATGTAAGGTGACTTTTCAATTTAATATTTAATGGTGCGTATTTATTTCAAAAAGTTCTCTTGTTTGATTTATTTAATTTAGAGAAATTGTAACAAATATTATATTTTATCAATACTTTTAAAGTTCATAATATGTTTTTTTAAAAGATGATAAATTATAGAAGATTTTATGGTAAATCTACCAACTTTCTTGGATTTTCTAAAAAATAATGGGTTTACAATTTATTTTTTAATAATAAATTTATGTGCATAGTTTCATGTTAGAGAGAGAAAAAAAGAGGATGAGTGAGAGAGGAGAAAGGAGGGGAGATTTTTTTTTGATATTACGTAACCATAAATTTAATTATATTATTTATCATTATGTTTAAAATTTAATACTATAATTTATTATTACTCTTTAAAAAAATACTATTTTTTTTTCTCTTTTTTTAGCACTTCTATAGTCCACACCCCAATTCAAATATGGGGACTGGTTCTAGTATCACATAAATCCGGGGGGAGGGGGGCTTTGATGTCAACTTTTTTTTTTTTTTTTTTTGGGTCAAGTTTCTAATTTATTTATTTTCAAAAAATTTAAACTTTAAAAAATTCACAACCTTATTATTTTAAATCGAAATAAAATAATTTTTTTTCATAAATTACATAAAATTTTGAGAAGAATGAAATAAGATCCATATTTATAATTTTTTTCAAACACATTTCAAATTTTTATACATCACACCAAACAATTTATTTTTACTAAACGTACATTTTCAAAACTTAAGTCATCTCTAACCTCTAAAACACAAACTCTAAAAATTAATTGCAAACGGGTTATCAATCGTCCAAGCTTGCCATGTTTGTTTTATTTTTATTTTTATTTTATTTTATTTATTTTTAATATTAATTTTTTTAATATGATGAAAGATATCTGACAGTGAGGACTAATAGAGGGCAGTGAAGGTCAATATAAAGATTTCAAATTATGTAAAAATAAATAAATAAATAAATAAAGAATTCAAAGGGCGAAGGTGGGTGGCAACCGGTGTAATATAAGTAAATGGAATAAAATAAAAATAAACAATTATTTTGTTTAGATGGCCTTAGAGTATTTGAAGCGTTCTTAATAAATAAAATAAGGAAAACTTATTTCACTTTCCCTTTTTCTCTCTCTCTTCTCTCTTTCTAACGTGTGAGGGTTAGGATTTCTCAATCATTTTTTCTCTGGGGCTGGATTCTGGTGGCAGGCAACCTTTGGTCTGTCTCTTATTTCCCGACCCTAGAGATGAAGGTGAGAATCATATAGCGAAGGTCTTGGCAGAAGCGAGCCTGTGGTAGGAGGATGGGTGTTGTGAGAAGGAGCAATGCATGAATGAGATAGTTGGTGGTGGTTGTGGTCATCGCACGCCGGGGAGGTCCTGCAGCAGCTTGGTTTTGGCAACCCAGTTTCTCCCGATGATATGGTTCGTTTTATCTGCAAGGACTCTTTCTGTGTGAATAATTTTTTTGTTTTGGTGTATAAGTTTGTGTCTAATAATGACGATGTTTCATCATCTTTTCTTTGGGTGTTTTTTTTTTTTTTTTTTGTGTTTATAATAGCGGAGGTGGTTTCTTTACCTTTCGAGTAAATTGTTTATCCGTTAGATTTGAGTTTTTACAGTGTTTTAGTCCCGTCAGAATTATTTTTATGCAGAGTTAGTAGTGGTCCTAGTGCTACTCTTGATCGATTTCATTGTCGGGATTTTGTCAAAAAAAGTCTTACATATACTCAATTTTAGTATGTCGAGGTATATTCCCGTTATCGGGTCTTAAGTATATGTCTTTCCTTTTGAGCATCATCAGATTTTATTGGTGGATCCATTCTTGTTGAATGGTTTTGTCTCATATAATATGGGGTTTCTTATGTTTGGGTTTTTATATCTTCTTAGGGAGTTTAATGAAAATTTTCCTTCAAAAAAACAAAAAGACCAAATAAGGAAAATTATGGGTTCGTTTGGTACACCGGTTAGGAATGAAAATTTTAAGTTAGAGTTTGTTAACTTTTTAAAAATTAGTTAAAATTTTTGTTGATTAAAAAAAAAAAGATAAAAACTAAAATATAATATTTGAGTCCGGAATGAAGGGCCAAACGAAGGATTATCCTGTGCACAATTGAACTAGCAGTGAGTATGTACCTCAATACTTAGATAATAGGTGAACGTTTGGCATATCGTCCTAAAATAATAATTTTCATTTAGAAACGACAATAAAAAAATGAAATGATTATCTGATTGAAAGAGAAATGAGCGTGGTACTGATTTAAAAAAAAATAAAAAAATGGATTTATATTTGAAATGAGATGGATTTTGAGAAATTATAGTAAATAGTATTTTGACGAAAATAATTTAAGTATATAACAAGTTCGAAGTGAATAAAAGATTTTATTAGGTAAACAGTAAATTTACAAGGTAAGTAACATATTTACAAGAAATAAATCAATCATTTACCAATTGAATTTGTTATTTATTTTTATTTAATCCAAATATTTTTAAAACTCGCAGTTTATTTTAATTATTTATGAACAAATACTACTCTTTCTTTTTTTTTTTTGAATTTGAAATTGTGTGCCAAACATGATGTGCTTACTTGTTTGGTTCGTCTATTCCATTTCAGTTCATCTCAGACTAAAAAATGCTTTTGGCTATACAAGTTAGCTCTATTCTCATTTTATTTCCATTCGGGAATGGAAATTTTGTCCCAATTTAAAAATGACACCCCCATTTATCACTCCACACTTTTTTGGACATGTATAATACAGTAACAGTTCCATATTCAAATGTTTCTCTATGGTCCACTTAAGTTAATTTTAAATGTTATAATTTTTTTTTTGTTTAATCTCCCATTACGACAATTCTTTTTCATTATGTTCGTAATGAAAAAAGGAACAAATCTCATTTATGTACTCTATTAAAAAGGTTATAGACATTGAGGTTTCATTAGATTTATTAGAAAACTATTTATATAAAAAAAAAAAGATTGAGCATTGAGGTTTCATTAGATTTATTAGAAAACTATTTATTAAAAAAAAAAAAAGATTGTTTTCAACATCATCCAAATATCATTCCAGAAAATTTACCCTTTCCACAACGAGACTTTAATTGCATATCCAAATGTCATTTTCTTATAATATCTCGATATCGCCTTTATGGCTTTTTAATGAATTTTGTTTTCTTTTTTAATTTTAGAAGTTTATGTACTAAATAAATTGTTTTCGGGTTTTTAATTTTAAAGAGCACAAATGACAATTGAAGTCCCAAAATAAAAAAATGGGGGTGCATGTACTCAAAGGATTACAGAGATGTGATTTTATAAAATAAAAAAATTGTTTAGTTGCCATTCCAACACAATTAATGGTTTTTTTCCACAGTTTAATAAAATTTCAATGAAAAATTAATATGATAAGTGGAAAGCTTATTATAAATAATATTTTTCCTAAAAATTATTCTAAAATTCTAAAATTTATGATATTATTCACAGCTCTTTCTTCATAATTATAATGATCATAATAATTATAATAACAATAATAACAATAAAAAAATTTTGAATCAATTTTTTTTAATAAAGTATTTACCTAAATTCCAATGTCAACTTTGACATTTTTCTATGATTTTAAATTTTGCATCAAAACTAGCCATTTTAAAGTATATAAGGAAAAAAACAAAAATCTATGCTGACCTTCTTTCATTTATTTATTTAATTATGCATTTATTAATTTAAAAACTCAAGGGAAGGGACGATAGATTTTTCTTTTCCTGTATTACGAAATGAAATGATTGTGCATCAACTTCGTAATTATTTTATTATACGACTAATTAGTAGCGTTTTTAACACTATACTGTTGGAATAGAGCTCCATTTCTTGTTTTATTTTATTTTTCGACCATGTGTAATGTTTAAGTTGCTCACAATTGGAGGTTAATTAGAGTAGTAAAAATTCTAGATAACAGATTTCTTCTATTCTCATATATTACGTGTTAGAAGTCATGCATCACGTGTCCAGATGCGTGGACGGAGTTATTTTGAATAATTAATCCTCTAAAAGTAAGAACTTGACTATAATTATAACCTCTAATTATTCATTATAATTATTAACCTCTCTAAGGAAAAATCCTTACTTCATCATTGCGGCTAGATGCCATCCCTTTTATTCTTTTTAGGATATTAGTTTCCAATCTAATCGAGCTATTGCCCGTCAGTCTGCAACTAGAAATGCAAAGCACCGACTCACAAGCAATTGGCCAATAAAAAATATTAGCAACACCGACTCTAATTTTAATTTTTGAGTACCAACGTACATGATATATGAGTTGTTGATTTTTTATTGATTAGTATTAAAATATTACCACCTCAATTGATTACATCTATAGATAAGTGAATTGGTTATCAAAAAATTAAAATTAAAATTAAAAACAGTCGATGAATCCTCCTTTTCTACTGGTGTATACCCTCAAATCCAATGGATGAAATTTCCTTACATAATTGATTTTGCTTTTGCTCGGGAAAAGGGTATATAGGGTGCGTTTGATGCACAATTTCCAACTCAAAATTTTCATATCAATTTTTTTTTCCTAAAAAGTTCACAAAAATTATAATTAGTTTTTGAAAAGTCAACTAATTTTAAATTAAAATTTTATCTTTAACCGATGAACAAAACGGAGGCTTAGTAAAGAATTAAAGCTTTTAAATATTTGAATACCATGTCCATGAGTAACATATGAGTTGTTATCATTTTATTGGTAAGTGGGTTAAAACATTATCATATCAATTGATTGTTTCTACTAATGAAAAATGACATATAAATTGATATTTAAAAAGTTATGATCAGAGTTGTTGTTCATAGCAATACATCACACATAGGTTATATACGTGTATTTTTTTTTCTTATAAAAAAATTGGGTTGTATAAAATAAACGTGTGAGTGGAGTTGGAGTTACAGGGAGCTGACTTTTGGAAATATCACGTTCCCACGTTGGACTGTGTGGATGAAGGCTGTCCGGCCATAACAAAGATTCATGGTACAGTGTCATATATTCCTATGTTTTTTCTTTTTTCTTTTTATTTTTGTGTTTTTTTATTTTTTTTATTTTTTAAATAATTTTATGTTACTAAAATTAGTTAACCTAGACCTTGTCTAGGAATTAAAACTAATTTCTTATTTTTGTTAGTTTGAAATTAAAACAAACTCAGAAAGAAAGATGTCTGAATTTTAATGTGAATCTTACTAATTGCAACTAATTGAATGAATTCTTATTTGTTTCCAATAGAAAGATTAGTTAGCAAATATTAGCATAGTGCTGTATTTGCCATACCTTCATTTATTTTTCTTTTGTTTGTCCATGACATTTTTAAGTAAATAACGAATAGTTTGATAAGGATATTTTGGTAGTGATATCCTTTAAATTTGTTATTTTTTTAAAATAATTTATCTTTTAAATTTTTAATTTTGACAATTTATCTTTTTAAGTTACTAAACTATTATAATGCTCCCTGTAAAACTTAATTTTCCATTAAATTAATAACAAAAAGTGCACTTTACCTCATGTGTAGGTGGAGAACCCTATATCCGATCAAAAATTTTCAAAAATAATATGAACTCTAATAAAAATCTTAAAAAAAAAAAAAATCAAAATCTTCAATTTAATGTGAAATTAACTAAATGTGGTGCATTGAAACAATTTAGCAAGTTTCACTAAGTAAATTGTCAAAGTTAAAAATTATGGTGCTAAGTTGCCAAAGGTTGCAAGTTTAGAATGCATCCGCGCTAAATACTTGTTTGCTTATTGAAAACCTAATATAATAAAATAGACAGTGCTAGGAATACCAACTACAATCCTAACTTTTTAAGTACCAACTCATGAATGATATAATAATGTTTTAAATATTTATCAATAAAAAAGCGATAACTCATATAATACATAAGTTGATATTCATAAATTAGGATTAAAATTAATATCCTTGATATTTTTCAATAAAGATAAGATATCTTTAGCTGTAATTCCAAAAAGTATGAGGAAATAATTAGAAAATTAAACCAAAGCCATATCAGATCGACAACTTCCATTTGTTAATTCCCTATTTTTGTGTAGTCCACTAAATTATAACAAGTCAGTGCCAACCACTAAACAAAATTAACAAAATAATTTCCATAAAACATTCCCATATCCATTTTTTCAACGTCTGAACAAATCAAAACCGACACCCGCCAAAACGTGCAATCCACAACTGACGACTTATAAATCATACAATATATTTGTGGCCTCACTAAAAACCACAACAAATATTATTAGCTAATTAATAAGCTCTTCATCTTCAACACCCTCTCGCATGGCGGTTCGACAACCTCCACCTCCGGTAGCTGTCCCTCCCTCACCAAACAGGCCTCCCATCTCCCTCCAGCCGTCCCACCGGAGAGGCCCCTCCAAGCCCGCCAAGCTCTTACGCCGCTTCCGCTCCGTCTTCCGGTCGCTCCCCATCATCACTCCGGCGGCCTGCAAGATGCCGGTTTCTCTCCAGGGGAGCCGTCCCGGGGACGGACACGTCCACGGTAGCGGCACCCGAATGACCGGGACCTTGTTCGGGCACCGGAAAGCCCGCGTAAACCTCGCCATTCAAGAAAACCCTAGATGTCTACCTATCCTCATCCTGGAGCTGGCCATCCCCACAGGAAAGTTACTACAAGACATGGGGACCGGGCTCGTCAGAATAGCCCTCGAGTGCGAAAAGAACCCGTCGGAGAAGACCAAGATCATGGAGGAGCCGATTTGGACGCTCTACTGCAATGGAAGGAAGTCCGGGTATGCGGTCAGGCGGGAGCCGACCGATGACGACCTCTGCGTAATGCAGCTTCTTCATGCCGTGTCGATGGGGGCCGGCGTGCTGCCGAGTGATTCGATGGCATCGGCGGCGGATGCAGCGGTGGACGGAGAGCTGGCGTACTTGAGAGCGCATTTTGAAAGAGTTGTAGGGTCCAGGGACTCGGAGACATACCATATGATGAGTCCGGAAGGTAACAATGGGACTGAACTCTGCATCTTCTTTGTCAGGATCTAAGACTAAAAGAGAAAGAAGCTGTTTGTTGTTGAAGCTTGATTTCAGGTCAAATATAGTAGCTTCGTCAGTCTTAACATTTTGGTCATGAGTAGCATTAGGGACACAAATTTTAATCCTAGCATTTAAATATCAACTAGTACATGAATTATCATTCTTCTATTAGTAGGTGATTAAATCATTAATATATCAATTGATTATATTTACCAATAAAAAAATAATAATTCATTAACACGTGAGTTGGTATTTAAAATTTAGGATTAAAGTTGGTATTCCTATTACTTTTTTTTTGGTCATCAATCGATCCAATTAACCTGGAATTGAGCTACTGTCATTCTCAACTTCATATTGTAATGTGGAGGTTGTTAAATTTAGCTTTGAGATGTACGTGTATAAACTAGTTTAATTTTCTAGTTGATTTTATGCAACAATCTTGATAAAATTGTAACGAGCGAAACAACTTCGTTCCTTATTTGTATCGTAACAAAACCGTCATAAATATTGTATGATAAGATTACATATTAGGAGTTTCTAAGAAAACCAGATCACTTTCCCTTGATTTCTCATTCCTTATCGCCCAAGTTTTCATTGCCAGTTAATAATACGTTACCGATGAGGGACGGCAACATACATAGATGAATTAAAAATATTTTGTAAACATGCATGAGCATTTTTTGCCGATTTTAAATTCAATTATTCATGATTTATACCGTTTTAGGATTTGTTAAAAATTGTCTCACGATATTGATTTGTAACTACGAATATAATCATCACGCTCAATCCTCGAGTTTTCATGAATGCAATCATTGTCACGTGTCTTTGATTGCTCAAAGTAAAATTCATGCCTAAGAGAGAGAGGAGAGGGGGGAGAGTCTTTCTAGGTTTTTGCGTAAGCTAACATCACCCTTTTGTGCTTGGCTGTGTGTATATACATATTTACTTGCTTTGTTTGGAGTTTAAGTTTAACTTCAATTAAGCTGTATTTTTTTATTTCAGTTTTTATTTTTTTTTTCTAAAAAGTTAATAAAAATTATAATTAATTTTTAAAAAATCAACCAATTTCAATTTAAAAATTTTGTTATCCATCTAACTTACCAAATCAAGACATATTCTCTTCACTTGACAAATGGGGATGTATTTAAACATAATTCTCTTTACACGATATACGAGGAAATTGTATCTCTGATTACTAATTAGTGGTAGTAGAGAATAAATTTCTCTGGTTGACTCATGCGTCAAGAATATCTCTCATTAGTTGGCCTTAGTATATTATTCATAGTATCCCAATGATACTTTAACTTTCTAGATTTTATTCCGATTAAAATTCATTCACGTTGAATATATTTAGTTATGCACCACGATTTGCGATTCAAAAAGCCCACATCTCCCGCTAACACATAGTGTGCATCAGCCAAAATTTATCTCATTATCATCCTCCTACGTACTACTAGTCGTTCCATTCATACTTGTTAGTGAGTCGTACGACCATCAAGCCAGTTGCAAAGAAAAGTTTGCGAGCAATGTATACCAAACCCTTCAAACTTATCGTATATATCCCAGACTCATTTGGTTACATCTGTTTTTCGCACTTCCTATCCCTCCGAGTGATCTCTCCGAGCTGTACTAAAACCACATTTTAGTATTGTAGTTCATAATTATATTGTCATCTCCATGATGCAACATATATAACTTATTGCAGTAGTGAATCATGAATCACAGATGTGTTCCCAAACAGTCTTTTCTTCACCCTCATATCACTTAATTTTGATTTAATTGCTCTCCCAGTCTTCTCGCTTCAGATAGAATCAAATTTGATAACAGGGAGGAAAAAAAAAAAAAAAAAAAAAAAGAGCTAAAGTAACATATATTAAACTTCCGTTTCATGAGACAGACAAAGGTCACATATGACGCAATAAAGTATGACGATTCATTAGTACTCACAGAACAAAAAAGCTGGCATTCATATTCTTCCAACCCCTTATTTTGGTCACCAGAGCCGGCTTAACCTCAAGGTAGGTTAACCAATTGCTTAAAGCTCCCTTTTTTGAGAGGCCCCCATATTTTTCCTAAAAAATAGGTTATACTAATTTTATGATATTTTAAAAATTAAATAATTCACAATTATATATGTTTTATTTTCTGAGATTTTTTTCCTTCCAAAATACCGGTTATTTTTTCTTTATTGAAAGGCCTCATTTTTAGGAAGCCCTCAGATAACATATTCTCATGAGATTTTCTTGTTATATATATATATATATATATATAATATATATATATATATTTTCCCCCAATACCATTTTATGAGAGTTTTTTTTTTTTTTTTTTTTGAAGGCCCCTATCTATTATCCTTGAGGATTTTTTTTGCCCAACCTTAAACACCGTTTTTCTCTTAATGCTTTAAAATTGCAGATTTGCGGTGGGGTTTTTTTTTTTTTTTTTTTTTTTTTTTTGGGGAACTACAACAGGCACAATGTTATCTTTTTATACAAAAAAAAAAAAAAAAAAAAAAAAAAAAGAACACAGAAAACTGAAAGATCACAATTAAAAAAAAATGAACTTCATCTATCTATTCCTTCGTAAAGAAAAAACGATATCTACTAAAAAAAAAAAAAGTCTGCAACGATCTGTTTTTTTTCTTCTTCAGCTTCTTTGCATATATTCTCTCATCTTTTTTCTATATATAGTGGTCTGTTTTGTAATTTTGAATGATATAATAGATTTTTCTTTCATTATATATATATATATATATATATATTGGTATATATACTATATTTGAAGAGGCCACTTTTTAAAACTTTGCTTAAGACCCCAGAATTCGTTGAGCCGAACCTGTTGGTTGCAAAGCAAAGCACACGTGGTATGAAATATATGCTACAGTTTCTCTTTTAAAAGAATGTTATTGATGATTCATTTAAGGAAATGACGCTTAGCAACAGGTATTTACAACAAAGCTAAATATTAAAAAGATTGGACCATTTCACATTTCGAAGCGAATTAATACAACAATGCTTAATTATGTGATTGATCTTCCTTAGAGTATGGGTATATATTTCAACTACCTTCAATGTGGCAGACATTTTTGAGTGACGACTTTCCTGATCCTGATGATTTTTCTCTTTAACCAACCAACTCGAGGATCAAAGCCAGTCAGAATTCAAAGTTTCCATAAGTTTAATTTCCTTTATTATGTATCTGATTTATTTCTCAATTTTCTAACTCATTTAATTCCCTAATTTCCTATTTCTCTGTAGTTTCCAATTTCCTAAATTTCCTATCTACTAATTACCCAAATCCTTTGTTTTCTACTCTTGTCAATCCCTATAAAAAGGGTTCTAACTCTACATTATATCTGGCTTTTTCTATCATATTGAATCAATAATATGCTGAGAAGTTTATAAGTTTTATAGAGTTTTTTTTTTTTTTGGTCCAAATCTAATTCCGCTGTACCAAATTGCCTTCCAGAGTCTCATTAGCACCTAAAAGTACATTACAATATATAATAACAATATTTATAATTTTTCCCTTTAAAGAATAAGATATTTAATTGTAGAATATTTCTGAATATTATGATAAGGAGGGAAAAAAAATTTGGAAAAATTTATCTTTTTCCCCTGATTTTAAGTCTTGTCTGAACCTCTTGAATTTCAATTTATAACATTTTTTTCCTTTAAACTTTAAAAATATTTACCAATTTTCCCCATCGGTTAATTTTTTTTAATAGAAAAATGCATATGACACTTGTTGACAACATGAATTAAGGGCATGAAATGTGAAATTACGAAGTTATAAGATATGTATGAGTAAAAATGACAAACAACCCGAAATATTTACTCTTTTAACCTAATTTTATACGGGTATCTACGTAATTTCACATGGAATACCCAACTGCTGACTAGTGACACGTGCATTTTTCTATCAAAAATTTAACTGAGGGGAGAAATTTGCAACTTTTAAAATTTTGAGAGGAGGAGAAAGAATGTTACAAATTGAAATTTGGGAGGCATTTTATGACAATATCTAAATTGTTTTTTTCAAAATTATGTACCAACAATACACAGTCATATATATTCTCATATTATTAAGATGATTGTTAACTGAAAGTGCTTTTCGCATTTGATATGATGGTTTAGGGTTGAAGTAGCCAATACTTATGATGGATTTGGATTTAATCATAGTGATATATATAAAATTTCTATTTAATTAAAATAAACATAGTATTTTGGTTACTGATATAGATTAACAATAATATCGCAATAATATCGTACTTGTTTTTATCACAAGATATAGAAATTGGATCCATCATCCTTGAATTTTACTTTAAAAAAAAATCATGAAATCAAGATTGAATAGATATAAATTACAAAATACAATGTTACGTCTACCTCTTCCCGGCCTCAAAACAATAGTACTAAATATATGTTTATTCACAAATATAAAAATAGTTAAAAAGATTAATACACCAACTCTTATTTATCAGTTGGAACTTTTTTTTTTTTTTTTTTTTTTTTGAGAACAATATAGGAAGTAGGGGTGCACAGCAGATGGATTGGGTGGTGTTTGATGCCCGAAATTTGACAAGGCTCAGGCCTAACCCACATCCTATAATGTGGGCCAAAAGCGATACAAGAACTCAAGCCACGCTTTGAGGATCTTTGAGTGAGCTGTGATTTGAAAAGCCAAAGAATATGAATTGGCCTATTTATTCCGTCCAATTAGACTCTTGTCCGACTTGGGAGGCTTTGAGTCTACGAGAAGTTAAAATAATATGAATTGTGAAGAATTTTAAAAACCCACCAAAAGTTTTAACCCAATCCAATAAGCCCATATAAGTCCATTACATCTAGTAAAAGCCCAATATATGCCCATAAAATATATCTTTTTTCCTATGCAGATTAAGACTTTAAAGCTTGTTAATATAGGAATCAACAATATATTATTTAGTTAAGACATTTCCCTACCTGAGGCGTCTGGTGCACCTGGAAAACACCTTAAATAGTACTCCTGAAGTGTTTGACTAGCTAGCTACTTCTCTAGGCACCCATTACCAATGCAACTCTCCTTGACCACATTCAAACGGTCAATGGAAGAGTTCTCCTGCTTCCTGAAGCAGCCATTTTGGGAAAGAGAAGGAACCCATGGCCGGAAAAACCCCCAACTAGAACCTCCAAGAGAAAAACCTCCAAACTAAACTAGAAAAAATTTGATTGCCATTAAATCATCCACCTATAAATACCACACTATTCTCACCCCAAAAAGACACCTTCAGCCCAAAACACTGCAAACAACTCCTCTTTTATTTCTAATCATGACCAAGAGAGGATACCTTCTATAGATCAGGTGGCTCTCCCGACAGAGGTGCACTTGAAGTAGGAATCCATTCTCGAGCATATTATATTTTCTACCTCATTAACCATCCTTGACTATATCATCAGATCCCACATTCCCTCAATAATTGTAACAAGCATTCCCTTTACTTTCACTCACCATTTCCGGACAATAGAAAATACCCTTTCTACCTCTGGTGACTCCATTAATGGAGGTGCAAGTGAAGCATGGAACTATCATAACCATCATTACAAGAGTAGTATTTCTCTCACCATTCCTCACCCATAACAAATGGCCAGTAGAGGATACTCTCTCTAATACATCATAACTTCCGGGCAACTCTAACGGCAGATAACTTCTTAAATAGGCGTTCCAAAGTATACAATCACTTCAATACCATTCATTCCTACTATAGAACATACCACCGTCAGCCTCTTAAATACTCTTAGAGAATATATGCCTTATATTTCATTTACTATGGCCAAGAGGGATGACATTTTCTAACTAGATCATTCTGGTGAAGGGTGGAGCACCAGAAGTACAGAGCCACCCTAGGCACTATACATTTTAGACTTCACTTACTACTTGTAACAAGACTACATGTCCAAATTTGCATACTAAACATCAAACAAATCTTTCATTCACAAGAAAATCTATCTGCAAACTATTTATATTCCTTTCTCATACCTTATGGTCATCTCAAGATCCCATTTATTGAGAAGTCTTCATCCACATGGGGCCGGAATCACAACGGATGTTGCCCTCGGAACTGTCTTCCTCAAGGTCATCCGAATTTAGCTCGTCCTAGCAGGGGCCAATATTGTGGCTTGCAAGAAAGAACACTATGGACACACCTACTGGTTGTTGTGTTCGACCTCCTGCAAAGCTCACGGTACCTCCAACAGCACATTCCCTCAACCTCAACTAGACGCCAGGTAATCCAACCAAAAGAGGCCACTAACACCTACCCTCCACGTCAGTACGGCCACCACAAAAGAGCCCCATCAGGTGGTTATTAGGCGATTTTGGTTCTTGACAGTTTATGAAAATTGCAAACTATAAATGTACAAAATTTAGGCAGTTTATTAGACAGCATATTAGACGGTTTGATGTTTATATCTATAATCTTGTATATGTTTACTTAAGTTTCAATGTACTTTATATATAAGCAATAAAAACCAAATATGATTATTTTAATAGTCGTTTTTGAGCGAAGTTACATCCCAAGGAGCGGTTGAAATATGTCAAGTTGAATTTATTGACAATTATAAATTCAACTAACTCGACAAATTCATGACTTTTAGTTACAAAAAATGTTATGATAAAGTTTCCTCTCACCAACTTCATGGACCACATCCACACCAAATCGAATCACCTAGGGATTGATTAGCTGCATATTTATCACTTTTTTTTTTTAATCTTTAAAAATGACTCGAGAGAGTAACAGCATAAAAGAGAAACTATAATATACTGCTTTGATTGGCATCCTCTAACTCTTCTATCTTATTCTTTAACAATGCTTAGATTGACCTTAATCCAATTTGGCGATGTCGGCAACTAAATAACTTCAACCATGCAGCGAGAAACTACGAGACATTTTCCTTGGATAGGGAAATTATGAAGCATCAAGAGATCTTCTTGCCGATTAAACATATGACTAATGTTAAGCCGAATCACCTCTCCCTCACGGAAGACCAAATGGAAGCCTAAGTAAAGAACTATTTACTTTTAAATAATGTATGAATTTTTGCATACCAAACGAAGCGGCAAGTAGAAAACTTAATGCAATAAATCCTGAAATGCACCATAAACCTCTTTGCTCAAGGTTGTGTGTGGACTTGTGATGTTGATCTGTGAGACTAGTTCTCTAGTGAGTCAATTTGACATGTCGTGTGCGGAGTTGTCTAGCTCATTTCTTAATATTTTAGGGATTCGAGTTAATACGTATACAATAAGAGATTAGATATGTAATTTGCGATATTAGGACACCAATCTCTTATTTTAGTTAGAACATTTTTTTAAGAGAACAATATAGACAAAGTACATAACGTTTAGTAGGGACACACGAAGAAAAACTTAAAAAAGCATTTCTCATGATATATATATATATATATATATATATATATATATATATTTCATTCAGAAGAACGTGATCTCGTATTGACTATTTTACTTCAACAATCCTTCTAGTAGGATAATCTTTTACGGTATTCTTTAATCAAATTGTCAATAGTTATTTAAAAAAAGAAAAAAGAAATTCAACAAAAAGCAGCTTGCACAGAAAAACTCATCTTATCAACTTAGAACTGATCATGATGGAAAGAATTTTAAATTCAGTAAAGGATCATATTTTCCCTTAGGTTGTATCTACCCTTTTATTTTTTATTTATTTTTTCCTCTTCAGCTTGTTTCGCATTGTTTCTTCTTTTTTATTTTAAGGCCTTTTACGATGTAGATTGGTATCTTTTCCGCATTTTTAATTTCTTTTTTAGTAAAGCTTTTTCTTTCGTGTTAAAAAAATGATGCAACTATGACTCTTACCTAGAAATAATGTGATAAAGATTCCTCTACCCACTCACTTTTGTGTTGGAAAAATAAAAAGATTAAAAAAGGAAAGAAATTATCCTTAAAAAAAATGAAAGAAACGTGTTGGATGTAAAGGACAATAAAAGAAGAGGCGAAAAAAGATTTAAAAGAAAAAGCGGGATAAGTAACGTAATATTTAGAGAATTATAACAGAAGATATTTGTGGGCGACCACAAGCAAAACGCCAAAAACATAGTCACCAAAAAAAAAAAAAAAAAAAATATATATATATATATATATTTATAGACACACACACACACACGAACACTTGGCCCGAATTTTAGTGTTTAGAATAGGGCACATCTTAATGAAATAAAATATAACCATATTCTTCATCTTAATTTTATTTACAAACAATAACCATTATTTTGAACCTCGTAATATTATCAGAGCATTTAAAATATGTGTCAAATTCATACTATAAAAAGGTCAATTGTAATTTGACTTGAACAATGCGAAAACACCTGAAAGAAAAGGGAAAAAAAATTAAAAGAAAATTTCGTTTACTTTAAACCCAATCGAAGAAACTGTTTCATTTTTCTTTGTGGTAGACCGGCCTTAAATTTTTTTTTATTAGGAAATTATCATTTAAATTAAGACTGGATACAAACACTAATATCAAAGATGAAACAACCTTATGCCTTGTGATACAAGAGACCCAACCCTCGATTAAGATTGATTCCATCAGTAAAATTTAATAAAGCTTAGTGAGGAGGACAAGTGTGATACAAGAAATCCAATCTTGTGATACAAGAAACCCAACCCTCGACTAAGACCGATTCCATCAGTAAAATTTGATGAAGCTCAGTAAGGAGGACATAAACTGAGACTCAGTGACAGGAAAATTCTTTGAATTCCTCGACAATCCTATAATCGACTATGTATAAAGTTCTTTTTAAAAATACATCTACAATCGATGGAATATACCAATCGATCAAGAGATAGTCACTCGCAGTACCTATACTGCAACAACCTCCGCATAGGCATAATACTAACGGAATCCATAGATATATACCGCTAGAGAATAACTCGAGCGGAACATACACAAAAACAAAACATAGATGGAGGAACTATCTCCTTTATTATAAAATTAAAACTAAAATATAAAAATAAAACATAGCTATAAAATAATATTGACCGTTAAATTATCACCCCACATGGAACAACCACTCCTCCACATAATATATCTAAGAGGAAATCAATCGACTTGATTGGAAATAAGAGATCGCCACACCAATGATCGGATTACTAAAGTCTTGCCGGATCCCAAACTACCATAAGCTTGCTATAGATCTAATTGAGAAACTCTTAATTAGGATCCTTCGATCTCATCCCAACCAAAATCACCGAACCACCAATCACCTTCACCAGTCATGGCGGCGGTAACAGAGGCGACGGAAGTCCCATATAAAGGGAAATCCTAATATATGAGAAATTTAAGAGAAAAAGGGGAAGAGAAAAAAAAACACCCTTTATGGATCCATTCTTATTAATTTTTTCTCTCTATTCTTTTGTTTTTTGTTTTTGTTCTGTTTTTTTTTTTTTTTTTTTTGCGTTTTATATCTTTTTTATTTTTGTTTATCTTTTCTTTGATATTTATTTCGTTATTATGTGATCAAAATTAAATATTGATAGCTTGATATTGTTATAAAATATGAAATAGTTAAAATATCCTAATATTTTTTTTTATGAGATTCAAGATGTATTAATACTCTCTCTCTCTGAATAAGCTTAAAATTGAAGATATAATATTTATATAACTTTTCCTTTTTCTCTATATACCCCCTTTCATGAATCATGATTCATGAAATTGGTAAAGATTGTTGACATGACCGACACATTTCATGACTTATCTATAACTATATCATAGAAGTATCAATTCTTGACACTGTTGAGGTTTCTTCATTCAAAACAGTTCGTTTTGGACTAAAAACTTTTGTATATATATTTTGATCCTTTAATTTTTTTTATTTCGGAGTAATTTTTTTTATTGTCTTTTTTTCCGTGCCTCTTGTTTTTAGGTCATTTTTTTGTTTTTAAATTTTTTTTACTTATTATTTTAATTTTTCCCTATTTAGATATATTTTCTAAAAAATGTCAACATATGCAAAGCACATACTTTAGACTACTACTTACGGAAATGTTATTCTAAGGAATCCTCTACCTCACTCCATGGACCACATCCATACTGTGGCAAATCAAATCACCTAAGAACTGATTAGCTGTAATTCATTTTGTAATAGTCATCAGTCACTGCAAAAAAAAAAAAAGTTATACAGTCCCAAATCGCATGAAAATTTATATATATGATGGTTCATAAATAAAGAATCCATCTTCTAATGGTATGAGGCATTTTGAAGTGAACCTAAGAGTAAAACTGTGAAGGCATGAGATCTAACATAATCAAAGTGAGGTACGAGTAGTTACATATATTTTTTTTTGGTTGAATTTTAGCTGTATATTCATTACATATATATATATATATATATATATAGCATACCGATTAGATTGCCACGTTCCCTCTAGCAGCTCCTCTTATCTAAGCTCACACTTCCATATCATAAAATAAAATAAACACAAATACAAAGACCCTGAAAAGAGAAATCAACCCGAATGGGCAAATCAACCAAAAGGAATCAACGAAATAGAGGACACAACGTCAAGACCAAGTAGAAACTGACGTCATAAGGAGCAGTTTAGACCACACTTTCGAAAATCAATCCCTAAAATTAGACCTCATTAAAAACCTTTCTAGTAAGTCTAGAGGGAAAACCTAACAAAGTAAAAAAGAGTGTCAATGCTTGATTTGAAAATCCAAAGAAGAAGGGGGGAAAAAAAAAATCTCCAAAACCGTACGTGAAGATCGCCAAAGCCAGCATCATCGATGCGCTAGAAACTGGTAATACAAAAGAGGAGTGATGTCTTTGATCAGCAACGACTGAATGAAATCTAGAGCCGTAGACCATCATGAAAAGACGATAACATCGACTCCACGAGTGACAAGCTTATCAGCAAACAATACTACCTTTTCTAAAGATATGAGAAATTATAATATTATTAATACATACTTGATCCAACGAATGTCTAATGGGGAAGTGAGGCAACCTTTCCCAAACCCTCGACAATTCCTAAAAATAACCCCACAATCAACACTGTTGGCTGTTGTTTCAGCAAGAGACCACCGAGTGGTGCATTAATCTAACACACATGACATTGAACTCAAAATGGCAGCTGCTAGGAGAAGAGAAAAACGCAAAGGAAAAACAGAGGAGAGAGAGAAAAGCAACCCCACTGTCATTATCAGATTTTTTTTAGATACAAAAAAGGACATCCACTTCCCTCTTCAATATACTTACTCAAGTTTCAATCTTAATCATACAAGTGTCATACTTACAGCCATTGATTAACTATTAGCTTAACAAGAGTCACTTTACAAAACCATGGTCAAAATAATTAAAAGTGCAGCACATTAAATATTAACAAACACAAACTGAACAACCCAAAACAGCTCCATTAGTATTGACCTTAATCCAATTTGGCGATGTCGGCAACCAAATAACTTCCACAGTGCACCAAGAAATACGAGGCCTATGCCTTGGATATTAGAGAGAGGAAAAAGAAATTTGAGACTGATAAGGAATTGGACTTCCATCTTAAAAGATCAACCTATTAAGTGAAGTAGCCCAATATCCTTATATGTCTGTTACTGTTATAATATATATTCGATGTGGGACTTAGGGTTTTTTTTACCTTGTTATTGTTGTAATATGTTTTCGATATGGGACTTGAGTTTCTTTTTACCTTTAATACGACCCCGCAAGATGGTGCTCTCTTTGGAATCACCAATCTTATATTAGATGGATCGAACTACTCGTTTGAGCTTGTTGGCCTCTGATATCATATAAAACTTAGAGAGAGGAAGAAGGGATTTAAGACTGATAAGAAATTGGACTTCCATCTTAAAAGGTCAACCTATTAAGTGGAGTAGCATAATATCCTTATATATCTATTATTGTTATAATATGTTTTCGATGTGAGACTTGGGTTTCTTTTTACCATTAATAATCACCTCCCTCACCGAATACTAGATAGAAGCCTTAGTAAAGAATTTAAAAACCAATTTACTTCTAAATACTGCTTGATTTCTTACATATCAAACGAACCAACAAATTGAAAATTTTATGAAATAAATCCTGAATTGCACCACAAACCTCTTTGTCCGAGGTCCTATATCGACTTATGATGCGAATCTGTAAGATTGGTTCTCTGGTGAGTCAATTTGACCCTTTGGGGAATCGTCTAACTCGTATCTTAATATATTAGGAATTCAAGTTGACACATATATAATGAGAGATTAGATACGAAATATGACCTCCTGAACAGAAAACAAATGTAGTAGCTAGGCGGATATTTAACTCTTTTTCCATGTGATCAATACATAAACTTAAAATCGTTTACTGCAAATATCAGGCATTCACAGTCTCTCTATTCGGACCAGTACTACTAGCGCTGTCTTACCACGTGAATCATTTATTCATTAGCGTAGATAAAACATTGAAAAAAAGTAATGAAAAAGGATAAATCTTGTGTCGCACTCAGTTATTAAAGTCATATATATACATCTTTGGTGATCGATATACATTATAAATGGTCCGTCTGTCCAAGAGTTGGTCCTAATTTTACCAAAGATATCATATTATATTTTTCACTTTCTGTAGACCATACCTTGTATGCTTTGCGCTTTTAGTTAGATCGGCAGATAGCTATCTATACAGTTGACAATTTATCACGTTCTAAACCTGTTTAAATTCATATTATATATATATGTGTGTGTGTGTGTGTGTGTGTATTTGCCCATGCAGATCCTCATAACTCACTCTAAATATCCTTCTTTATTTATTTATTTTCAAAATGGGTTTAACCAATTACACCGAAGCAAAATCAGAGGAAGAAGAACTAGTTAGTGAGGAGTGGAAGCAAAAGATTCTCTCTCTTCCAAAAGAAAGAGGGTGGAGAACTTCCCATCTCTACGAATACCAAGGGTTTTGGTGCCAAATAGCTGAGATTCAAGCCATTGGCAATTTCCAAAACCACTTCCAATCTTTCTACTCCGATGTCGTATTGGCGTCCATCCCAAAATCAGGCACCACGTGGCTCAAAGCCCTCGCTTTCGCGGTCACAAACCGCGATCGCTTCTCGGTCATCTCCGACTCACACCCTTTGCTCACCTCCAACCCCCATGACCTCGTGCCTTTCTTCGAGTACAAACTCTACGCCAACAACCAAACTCCTTGCTTCTCCAACTTCTTCAGCTTCGATCAGCGTCGCCTCTTCGGCACCCACGTTCCCTACCCTTCTTTAGCCGATTCGATCAAAACGTCGAATTGTCGGATTGTTTATATCTGCAGAAACCCTTTTGACTGTTTCGTCTCGACATGGCATTTCCTCGGCCCTCTGACAAGTCTTTCCCTAGAGGAGGCCTTTGAAATGTTCTGCCAAGGGATTATTGGGTACGGACCCTTTTGGGACCACATGTTGGGGTATTGGAAGGAGAGTTTAGAGAGGCCTGAAAAGGTGATGTTTTTGATGTATGAAGAACTCAAAGAAGACCCTTCATTCCACTTGAAAAGATTGGCCAAGTTCTTGAACTGTCCCTTTTCTTTGGAGGAGGAGAGAAGTGGAGTTGTTGAGAAGATAAACAACCTTTGTAGTTTCCAGAATCTCAAGGAGTTGGAGGTCAACAAGAAAGGGAAATCCATTTTGAGTTTTGACAATGAAAAGTTGTTTAGAACGGGTGAGGTTGGAGATTGGGTCAACTGTTTGAGCCCTCAAATGGTGGACAGGTTGTCCAAAGTTATTGACGAAAAGTTGGGAGGGTCAAGTTTGAAGTTCCAAGTGTTGCCCTCTAATATGGACAAGTAATGTTTTATATATATATATATATATATATATATATTTCAAATAAATTGTATGGAAATGTTTTGTTTACAGCGTTGCCATGTTTTTTTTTTTTTTTTTAGTTCATAATTTTATTTTATTGTACTACTTTGTATTTTATATTGTATATATAAAATACAATTTATTGTACTACTTTGTATTTTATTGTATGGACAAGTAATGTTTTATATATATATATATATATATATATTTCAAATAAATTGTATGGAAATGTTTTGTTTACAGCGTTGCCATGTTTTTTTTTTTAGCTCATAATTTTATTTTATTGTACTACTTTGTATTTTATAGTGAGAAATTAATGGTTCATCTCAACATATTTATGTGGTGTACATTTGCAATAAAAGTTGATATTTGGTGTGTTTGTCGACCATAGAAAATTTCTGAAATTATATGTCAGGCTGTTTGGTTGGTCTACTTGATTTGGAATTTTGAATTATTTTGATTGGAAATTAGTCAAGTTTTGAAATTGTGTGTTTAATTAAAAATGAATTGTTTGGAGTTAAGAAGTGTAAAAACTTAAAATGCATTCTGAAAAAGAAAATATCAACATGAATTTTATGTAATTTTTTTTTAGTTAAATCATTTTATTTCAACTTAAAATAACAAAATTATAAACTTATAAAATTTGAATTTTTAAATTAGCATTGAAAATTAAATAATGAAACTGAGTTTATTTTTTATAAAAAAAAAAAAAGAAAAAATTGAAATTGTTTGGTTGGAGCACGAGCAAACCAACCAAACACACGTCTGGTAGTATTTTACTTTATTGGCAATTTTCCAGAAAGAGAACCATCGGTTTTAAACACCAAACCAACAAGAAACCGAAGAAAATTCCTAGTCTCTATCGTTGATCGTGTTAAACAAATGCTGACGCAGAAGAGAGTTAGAGTGCGTGAATTTCAGGAAAACAACAGAATAATTTTAGATAGTTTGTCAAAAATTTAGACAAAATGCCAAGTAGTATAGATGAGAATAAACTTAGGTAGGCAATTAACCAATATATATATATATATATATATGTGTGTGTGTATGTATGTATGTATGTATGTATAGAGAAGCAAAAAATCAAGAGACTATTGTGCCCGCACCACATATTGTTTCCACGGATCGAAATATGTCGAGGTTGGTTTTGAAAGAAAATCGTTGTGATGGATTTCACATTCGGAACTTAATTCCTCCGAGATTGACGATTTTCACCTACAACAAATGCCATTTGCCGCCCTTGAATCTTGATGAATACTTGCCGTTGGATTTGTGACGTTGCATAAAAGAATTCCAACCTACATCAATGGTTTAGATTGCAGTCCCACATATTTAAACCGTGGGACTGTAACTTAATTATAGGTCACGGTCACCATTATGGTTAAGTTTAGCCGGCGTTATATTTTTCTGTTGTTGTTGGTTATAGTCAATAGAATTGATTTTGGGCTTTGAGAAGCATTTCCCCACAACACCAACACACACCCAAAAAAATAAATAAATAAATAAATTAGAAAATTATCTAAATAATCATCTTTTTTTTTTATTTATTGACAACATAACACAAATTCTCTCATTTAACCAATATAACACAAACTTTAATTTATTTACTTTAATTTAATTATGTGTCATATTAATCTAATATTATTTTTCTTTTTTTGTTATTTTTACAATAATCTTGTGCAGGTACTTTCCCTTTTGCAGGTACACTGTTCACAAAAGCCCACTTCAAAAAGGCTACAAGATGCGGGACTCCACCAAGCCCAATTTGGACTCAAGTCCAACATTGACTCTGTTTTGATCAACACCATTCCATTTTGAGAGAAAACTTGTGATTTATTTTTTTAAAAATAATATGAGTAGATTTTTTGGTTTTATTCTGTATTTTCAGCACCTTTTTTTTTTTTTGTCAGATGTTTTCCGCACTAATTAGTCATGGCCTAGTTATGTGTAGTTTCTCTTCTTATTTCCTGTTTCGCAACTTTAAATACATGACACAGCGATGGAGCTTCAAGTGGTTGTTGAATGAAATCTGAGATTTCTTTACCTACGATTTTACTCTTTTTTTTTTTTGTGGTAATTACGAGAAAATCAATGAGTTTAATGTTTGCTTCCATGCACAGAATTACAAAAAAAAATTTCATTGTTGCCTTCTAGATGTATATGCTAAAACCTTGCTGAATATTTGGAACAAGTAGAAAGCATATTTGTTTGTTGTTGTGATTTGTAACAAAGGATTTTGGGGTTGATTCAAAATAAATTTTTAGTTTTTCTAAAATAACATGGCTACCAATCAAGTTGATGATCTATACAGTTTTGGATCATCATATCATAATCAAATAAGTATCTATTTTTAATAAATTATGATACAAATTTGACTATCCAACTAATAGGATAGAAGAAATTTCTAGATTTGGGGTAAAAAAGAAACACAAAAATTTTGGGGGGGGGGGGGGGGGGGGGGTGCAAGAAAAGAAAAGTAGGTCTTACAAGCAATTTTGAATTTTCAGACTATTCTCAAGGATCATAATCATTCAGATAGAATATCAATAAACAAATATAAGATGTTCATAATTAAATCTAACAAGTAGTTTATAGATAATAAAAACACTTTTAGAAGTAATTTTTGGCCCAAAAAGCTAAACACAGCTTCTAGAAAACTATACCAAACAGGCTCATAGTAGTGGTAATTTCATTTTGACTTATCAAAAGTGTAGAATTAAGATCACTCCATTCTAAATTTAAAAATAATAATAATAAAAAAAATCTAACCTAACATCATTTGTTCTATAAACTAATTGTGTGATCTTGGGTCCTACCGCATATGGACCATTGCAATTTGGAAATTGCAAATTGCAGAAATTGGTACAAATGAAAAATGGACCAACCACTATGACCACAAAATTAGATTTGGATCTTAAACTCAAATGACCATTCCAACGCTCCATGAGGTACCAAAACCTTCACGAGTTTCCTCGTCCCTGGTTTATTATATTCCTTTTAACCTTGTTGCATTCACTTGCCCTCACTTTTCGCCTCTTGTCTTTACTCTGACATCTTTTTTATATCTAAACAGACCAATTGCAACAATTTCCGTAATTGCCCCTAATGCAAGTGTTTGAATGCGATTTTAGAAAATAGTTTCCTATGTGAAAGGTGCAAGTTGTTTTAGTTGATCAAGTTGTTGCGAAGGACATATAAACCCCCACCCGTGGTTAAAAGGAGATCGGTTTATCAAAACAAAAGCTCATGAATTTATTGGATCGACAGATTAAATTATCATCTAAAATTTAAATGAATATTTTATCTTCATATACCGAATTAGTTTCTTCCGTTTGAATTCAATGAACAAAAAGGAAAAATGCATTTATATATGTATATAAACTTATATTCAACGATGAAATCAGTCTATTATTTCAGTGTAAGCTTATATTAAAAAGATAAAACTTTTAAGATAGTTTATATAGGTTAATTGGGTTAAAAATATTTTAAAAATAATAATAAAAAAAAAAATCATAGAAGAGGGAAGCCCCAACCGACCGTGGATCCACCAACAAATGTGCCATCCTCGCGCTTTGCATTTGCAAGTGGCATAGAGAGGAGTGGGGAGTGGGGAATACTACTCAGAACTAATGACGTAGAAACACTATCATTATTATTATTATTATTATTATTAGAAAGTACCAATTTTTGTAACTTCTGTCCTTCTTAAAAAATAAAAAAAATAAAAAAATATTTTGTAACTTCTGTTGCTGCATATGTATGCCATCGTCTACTAACCGCGAATTATTTGGTTATACCCTCTATATTCGAAGAACATGTCAGCAACTGGGGCCCAGCTATTTCATCACGGAATCTTTAATTACCCGATTTGGGTCAATTTTTGCTTAATTCTCTTTTTCCTTTTCTGCTCACTTCCATGGTTAATAATTCTGATTCAAGTTTGACTATTATTAACTCGTAATTAACAGCTATCACACTTCGGAGAAAAAAATAAAAAATAAAATAATTAATAAAGATTGGGTAATGAAATGGTTTAATCATAATGGATTATCATATCGAGTATGTGATTAAAGATACGATAATTTTAAGTGATACCTTAACGGGTCTTAAAAACTCAACTTAATTTGGAGTGTTTAGGATCATGCATGCACATATAACATATCATTTTAACCATTTGATTGGATTAGATGACACGCTCATCGTCGAAATATAAGATATTATAATACGATCTTTATCGAATATTTCTATAAATTTCCGGAAGACCATTCCCGGATTTTTTTTTTTTTTAAGCAAAGTAATATATTATTGGCATTGCAGCACGAATGAAACCAAAAACTCGCATATGGCAACATTTGACTTGGCATTTCAATGGTGGAGGTGAAAAGCTTTTTCAAGTCCAACTGCTTGCTTTTGCAGCACTGTAATATATTTACTAACCGTTGCCGCATGTACCAGACACTTTCATATTTCTATTAGAAAAGAAAGATTAAAAAAAAAAAAAAAAAAGAAGAAGAAGAATAGATTCTTCTATTTTTCAACCAAATTTAAAACATAGTTAATGCATATTATGAATTTATATCACATTATTAAATTAATTGATTATTATATGATGTTCATATGTGAATTACTCACTATCTCTCTTTGAGTTAGTTTTTGGGGATGAGCTCTACTTAAAGTCCATTGAGCTTACGTTTCGAACACCAGTTTGAAATTGAATTTTTAGATTAAAGTTTGTTGACTTTTTGAAAAACTAGTTATAAGTTGTTAATTTACCAATTCATCCCAAAACTTTAAGTTATTAGGAGATGAGTCAACAATAATTTTATATTTCAACATAATTTTTTATTGAATTTTCAGAAAAAAAAAAATAAAAACTAAGATGAAAATGTTAGGTCTGGACCTGAGGGCTTTTAGGGCCCGTTTGGGATGCATTTAGAAACAATGTTTCCAAACAATTTTTTTTAATCATTTCCTCCAATTTTACTATTTACTTTTCTAAACATTTTTAAAAAACTCAAATTTAAAGTCCATAACTTTATCATTTTAAGTCAAATGAGATTATTTTTTTAAATTATATAGAATTTCGAGATGAATGAAATATGATCCAAATTGTTAATTTTTTTCTGAACGTGTTTCAAGTTTTATACTTTGTCACTCCAAACAGTCCATTCTCACTAAATACACATTTGTAAAACTCATACCATCTTCAACTTTCAAAATATTGTCTCCGAATGTCTATAATATTGTACCATAGACATGTTTTGTACATGATAATGAATTTGGACCGCTCTCTATTTGGATGAAACATTAGGCTTGAAATAGGGATTAGTTAAATTGTGAATTTATCTCACAATATTATGTTGTTATGAGGTTTATATGTGATTTGGACACCCGAAATCTCTACCCTTGAGCTAGTTTTGGGGATAAATTCCACGCAAATTCATTTAACATCTATAACATAAAATTGGCTAGATCACATGAAGTATGTCAAACATTAATCTAAAATTTTGGTAAGGAAAGTTGAATTTTGTAATTTATTTGTCACCGTCTAATTTAGTTATTTTTCTAATTTTTGCTCATTTGATTACATTAGAATCATATTCAAATTCAAATGTATTGTATCAGGAGACTATATGTTCACTCAATTTGTACATATATGAATTGTTTATTAATGAATTTTTTTTTTGTATTCCTAGTCCGTGAACATAAACATATCTAGCTAAAATATTTGTATTCTTGACTATCTTGTATTTTTTTTTTTAATTTAAGTTTCTATTCTTTATATTTTTTCCTTAATTATAGTTTCTAACAAAATTAGTACAACTCATAGAGTAACAAATAAAGACTATCCAATTGCTCAAATCAATCTCAGGTGGCAATCTGCAGTGCGTATAGGGCAAAAAGTAAAATTCTTGAATCATATGATTCTCTTCTTGTCATGTAATGGAATTAAATAAAAAAAATAAAAAAAGGTAATCACAGTGCTACATTTTATAATTTTTTTAAATAATTGTTACGTGCTTAGTGCAGTTGACGATGACAATTTGCGGTTGTCATTTTTCGTGCCCTCCTCTCCCAATCCATCGGGGTGGCTTTTGTGTGATGGTGACTCCAAATTTGGCACAGCGCGGCATCAATTCCAACACCCCCCCCTAATCTTTTTTTTTTTTTTTTTTTTCAATTTTTAAAATATCAAATAATATCTAATTAATAATATTATATCACGTCATTTTAAAAATTTAAAATATTTTATAACTGATTTTTTATATCTTAAAATCTAATTTCTTTTAATGATGTGTCAAAATATAATTGGTTAATACTATTTGGGCATCAAAATTGAACAGAAGATTTCAATCTCTTTTTTTTTTTGTACATTATTATACTCTATACATACATACATATTTTATTAATTAAAATTTTAGAAAATATCTCAAATTCGATAACTGAATAACTTTGCTAGTTGTGTGCATTCTAGTTAGAATCTTATAACTATTAATTTTATTTAGAATCATTCAACATGATATTATTTGAAATTATTGTATAAATTATAAATATATTAAAAAATAATATATTTAAATCAATTATTGTTATTAAAAAAATTACAAACATTGTTTTATAAAGGTGTAGGATATAAGAATATACCTAAGTTTTATAACTCAATGGAGAGATCGCAGAGGGAGGGAGGGGGAAAAAAAAGACTTTAGTATTGAAGAGATTTTAGAGCAATTTCCAATTAGATAGTGTCTAAAACAATTAATCTAGCTAGCTAGCTTTAAAATGACACCAACTTAACCTTTGCCTAACCCAAGAATAATTTTTTGATAATTCTACTTTAATCATTCATCACGAATAATTAGTGGACAGCTTCACTCACAAGAAAGCACAAATGAATTTTAGAATCCCTTATATTGCATGTAAGTTTGACATTTTTATTTACAAAAATATTTTTACCTCGTCTATTTTTTTTCCCTTAGATTAGATAGGAAAATTCGAAATCTTTACTCTATAATGAAATTAGACGTGTAATTATCACGTAATTATAATAAAAAATAATCCATGGTGTTGCCCATGGTATTGGTAGATGGAAGGGCATGTTTAATTAATTTATCAGCAAAATACAACATCTTGATCGGGATGGAAGAGATTCCAACTTGTCTTGTCATTATTGTTGTTCGGAGACACCTTTTACAAGGATATATCCTTGGCTAATTAAGAAATGAATCCACTTTGCTTTAAAAAGGGGGAGAAATAGAAAATTAAAGTTCAATATGATTGGGCCTAACCTTGAATAAACTTCTTTTTTTTTTTTTTGGTCTTAAAGACTCTTTGGTCCTATAAACTATAAAGAGTACAGTACTAAAGTAAGTTGAGTAAATAGAATATGATGTAGATTTTTTGTCAATTAGGCAATTAATTACATGGTTCATCCATAAACTTATGAGTAATTTACAACTGGAATTTTCAGGGTGCCATTACCAAGAAATGTAAATGGAAATGAAAAAAACTAAACTAAATTATTATAATAAATTAATATAATTGGAAAGAAAATATGCCAAATAATGGACAACATGATGTGAACAAATTGAATTTAATAATAAAAAAAAACAAAGACAAAATTAGTAATCTTGGAGCAAACACTGGTTGGAGTTTTCCAAATATTTTTTTTCCTCAAAAAAAAAAAAAAAACCAATTTCACTATTTAAATATCTAGATCACTAATTGTAGTTTTTAAAAATACTTTAACTTTAAAAGTCTAACTTTCTTATTTCAAGTCAAAATAAGATATTTAAAAAAAATTATATAGAATAATGAGATAAAGAAAACAAAATTCTTATTGATATATATTTTTTACTAAATACATTTTAAATTGTACACTTTTTAAACATTAAATTCATTTTCAACTAAACACACAATTTCAAACATTCATTCATTTTCAATTAGCATTTTCAAAACTATTCCAAACGTTCAGTACTTATGGATTGTGCTTGTTATCTAGATTAATAGTAAGTGTTAATGTACTATAAGATATACTTAAATCAATAAACTAAAAGAGTTCATTTTTTTTTTCAGTTCAAAACATTTTTTTAATGATAAAAATTAAGTTCATACACGATTCTTCTACAGAACGATTCAATTATAATAGAGCATGATGAAGAAACCAAAGTCATTTTTGCACAAATGCATATGGTTGCTTTTGTATATGATTGATGTTAATGGATCATCTTTTATAATAATCCTAAATAAAATTATAACTATTAGAGGCCCACTTCTTATGTCTAATTATTATTAGGTGCTCTTTCACGTTTTAATTTTTTATTGCCGAATGCGTGGTTAGTCTTCAACAATGTGGGACCTATTTATTAATTCAGGACCAAAGGTTAGACGGAGAAATAATTGGCAATTTTTTCTTTACTTAATTGCAAGTTGCAAACTAAGGGACTTTTTTTATTCATGATTTATTTTATTTTATTTTAGTTTTGAATTGGGGATGACCGTAGGAGATTTGAACTTTACACTTATAATGATAAAATTAAATGTGAAATTACGGTTAGAATATGCATGCATTCACAGTAAGAGAACAAAAATTAAAAAAAGAAAAAAAGAAAGAAAGAGAAGAAATTGTGCGATTGGACAATCTGAAAGTCCAAAAATTAATGTTCTAAAGCAAACATGGCAAAGCTTCCTTAAAAGAAGAAAAATTAGAGAAACAAGTTCAAACACTAGAAGGGGGAAAAAATGGAAAATGGAAAAAAGGAAAAACATTGCCCAGCAGCCAAAAGTATTTTAATTACAGATAACTATTGTAATTTCTAGTTGGAAGTTTGGAACACAATCATATTTACTTGGAATTCCTCCAATAATTTCCAAAGCATATTTGCTTAAAACTTGAACAAGTACGATAATTTCATATTATTAATAATAAGCATTTCGTTAGTGTATAGTAACTTAAGCAAAAGAGTGACTCTAGCATCTTGAACAAGAACGATAATTTCATATTATCAATAAGAAGTATTTCGTATTATTAATAATAAGTATTTCGTTAGTTTAAGAAATGGAAAGGAAAGATCTAGCATCTTTATAATGTTGAACTTCACAACAAGCCAATTTTTCTGCTGAAATGAACTACACAATTTCGATATCAAATATATATATATTAGCTGATGGAGCAATGAAAAATATAATAAAATAAATATATATGTATATATATAGACAATTGGTTGATGGAGCAATGGAAATAATAAAATCCCTCTATTTTCTTTTTGTTGTTCTCTTCTTTTTTCTTCTTTAATTTAGAGTACAAAATCAAGTATGAAATTATGATTAGATTACCACGAGATATAATATTCCAAATTTTTTATCTTATTAATTATCACTCAATATAATATTTTATCAGGTCATCTGAATTTTAAAATTTAATCAAACATAAAATGTTAAATATTAAAAATACTTAAACAGATTGATAAGTTGTCAAAACAATATTCGAGGGACAGTTATTTAGATAGAAAAAGAGAATCGCGGATCTGATCTAGATCCACATACCCCTTACTAACTTATTAATTAACATTAAACACCCACGTGGGTGCATCGGATGACAAAGGGGTGCTTAAGCCTTTTCTAGACATCTCCCCTTTGTTCATGCGGGTTCAATTCCCACTGCATCCCCTTAGGTCTGTCATACCTAGGAAAAGTGTTATTATCTATGGAATTGTAAATCTAGAAATGATAGGGCCACTTCAGATCCTTTATTTTTTCTAAAAAAAAAAGATATTATTTAATTTAAATTGCTTAAATTAATATGGAATATTTGGGGTAATGGGATTGCTCAAAAAATGCTATATAATTATAAAATTATATAGTGTGTGTATATATAATATATATGTATACATTTGTATGTATCTTGGATTTTATGGCTGTGTTATCAAAAATATTTGTCGTTCATATTCGCCCTGGCAGTAAACGGACTATATATAAAGCACTACCAAGACGCCAATATAGATCATGAGGAAAGGAACTGAGGTTGAAAGAAAAAAGGACCCCACCCCCTCGACTTTTATTATTCGTATTAATAGCACACCGTTGAGTTTACATTATTGAGTTTACAATCATTATCAAAATGAAATAAATAGAAACGCAGAAAAGAAAAAAAAAAAAATTGATGGCCCCTTTGGATGAGTTTTGGAATGGTTTTTGTTGTAGGATTGAGTGAAATTATTTTTATATTTTATTGTTTTATAATAATTTAACTTAAATCTAAATTTAGAATTTTCACTTCTTAATAATTTATACCACATTCATTTTTTTTTACATTTTTTATTCAAATATTATATTTAATAAAAATAATCCAAACACATACTTATTCAAGAAGCATTTGGAATATCAGTTTCAATTGAAAATTTTCAACTCAACTCCAAACTTCTATATCTTTATCTCATTTTCTTTCTCTTTTTTTTTTTAGAAAACTCAAACTTTAAAAGTTAATAATTTTTTTATTTCAAGTCGAAGCAAGATGATTTAAATAAAAAAATCACACAGAATGACGATAAAAATGAAATAAGATCAATAATATATATATTTTTTGAGCACTTATAAAATGTCCAAATTATATAAACTCTACAAAACTAGAATAATAATTTTGTCCATACTTTTTTACCGTAATTAAAGTTTCATAATATGAATCATTTGTTTTAATATGAATTTACACTACTATGGCACATATATTTCAATTATAACTTATAAAACTCATATTCTAATCATTGTTTTAACAGACTCGCAATTTGAAAGAACAATCAAATGCATTTTACGATTGGATCGAAACGGTCAATTACGTGGTGAAAATGAATTGGTGAGGAAGAGTTTTAGTTAAGACGGAACACGATTTGGCAAATGAAATTTCTCTTTTATTCGTTATTAGTCCCCCCCACTGCCACTAGACGTATCTGTCAAATGAGAAATGATAGGCTTAGCTAATTCCCAAAAATAGCAGGCCATTGAGCGTGGACTACACTCGCTGGGGGAGGCGCGTGGGGGGACATGAACTGACCATTTTTGTAAATGCAGTCGTCATCTTCAATGAATATTGGTTTCCATTTTTTTTTTCCTTCCTAATAATAAGAGAGAAGATGAGTTGAATCCACTTGTTCTCTCTCATTGGCTATTTCTCCCAGACAACTAATGTCAATCATTTAGCGCAGCCAAAACTCCAAACTCCAAACTCCAAAAACCAAATCCTATTTCTGTTCCAACATAGCTAAGAAGAAGAACAGCCACCACCCATAGTCTTCTTCTCTCTCTCTCTCTCTCTCTCTCTCCCCGGTTCTCAATAGGTGAGATATTTATTGTTTTTCATAAATTTTTTTTTTTTTTTTTTTTTTTTTTTTTTTTTTTTTTTTTTAGTGTTATGTGGTGTAGAATTGTGGATTTCCGGAAACCTCTGAAGTTGGGTGTTTTAGGTTTTGACTTGGCTTTTTTTTTTTTTTAGATAAATAGGGTAAAAAAAGAAAGAAGATGACAGAGCAAAAGTCTTTCCTGTTTTGGAAAAATATTTGAGAAACAGAGATTTGCACAGAATGTCATCTTTATAGCTCTTTTAACTTTTAAGCTTGTTTCTCTTGATTCCAAGTTTAGAGAATTTCATTTTGTTTTGGAAACTTTATTTATTTTTTAATTAATTAAACCTTGTTGGACTCTCTTTGTGATTACAAAACCATTTGGTGAAAACACTATTTTTTTTTTTCCGGAAAAATACTGCATCTGTATTCGCTGCATTTTTTTTTTTGGTCTTTCTTTTCCTGTGGTATTGTCAGGGGGGAAAAAGAGACCATAATAAGATGGTTGTTACTATTTATTTGTAGGTGACTATTTTGATATGACAGGCTTTAAGGCTTACTCATACTTGGCCAATTTAATAGGACTACTATAGTCTATATATAAATATATGTGAAAGATATAGAAATCTAAAAAGTGCTAATTTTTTTTTTTTTAAAACTATCTAAACAGTTGCAAATTCAAGTGTTATCACTTGTTTATTGCTAATAACACTTGTTGTTGTGCAAAAAGATTTCACTCGAGTATTGAACTCATCGTTTTAATCAACAGACTGTAGATTTTTTTTGGTATGAATTCACAATCATTTTTACCTCGCTATAGGAAACTGAATTTTATTTTCAACAGGTGCGACTACACTGATTATGCTAGTGTTTATCTGGTTTGCAGGAAATGTACCTGAAAGGACTGAGTTATATGTAGCGAGAAATCCTCTAGTCGACGGGATTAGCAGAGTTCTTCTAATCTCAAATCAGAAATCAGATGTCTAGTATTTTTTCCTTCCACTCAAATAAGAAGAACAGGTTGGGGCTAACCTGTTAACGAAATAAGCAAATTTGTGTTGTGCAAATGTGATTCCTTGTTTCTTATACGAGTTTTTTTTTTTTTTTTTTTTTTTTAAATACATTAGAGGAAATATCAGAGAAAACCAACTCATAAGTGGGAATTGCTTGTCATTTCCTAGTCGAAGCCTGCATTAATTCTTTCACTCTTTGAACAGTTTATGAACGTTAGATTTCCATCAATCATGATGAACCAACACGGTATCATATCTGCGACACAAGGCGAGCCTTCCAAAGGAGTTCTGCAGCCATATTGCACTTCAGTGCATGATTTTTTGAGTATTGGATCAGAAGGGAGGAGTTTGTTGGCTGCTGAATGTTCATCTCCACGGCCCTCACCTTTCATACGTACAGAGTCTCTCGGTTCTCCGACTTTCATGGGTGCATCTTCTGTTAATCCTCCTAAGTACAACTTCAAGTCCGAGTCAAACAGTCCTGTATCTCCCGTTTCCCATCTACATCACGCCAAGAATGCGTTTTCGCGCTCTTCTGTATTCTGTACCAGTTTATACCAGTCATCTTCATCAACCTCGGAAACCAATCTGCAGCTTGGAAAATTGCCATTCCTACCGCCTCCAACCTGCAACCAGCCTAGTTCTGCAGTTGGTTCTACGAAATCTCCTCTGATTTTTAGTGGGAATATCAGCAATAACCAATTCGACGAGGATCAATCGGAGGCTCTACTGAAGGACTTTCTTAACTTACCGGGGGATACATATCATAACAGCTTTCATGGTCCGACTTGTGCAAGTGACAGTCTAGCACTCACCGAGCAACTCGAGCTGCAGTATTTATCAGATGAACTTGATATCGCCATCACTGACCATGGAGAAATTCCCGGAGTCGATGTAAGTGTATTGTAGCTATGATTCATAGAATTATTGTTAATATCTTTTTTCTTTTGGGAGACAAAAAGTATTTATTGACAGAGAAATCCTTATAATTTTTTTTTTTTGGCCTTTTCCTTTCTTCATTCAGGAAATATATGAAACGCCTCAAGTTTCATTAAAACCTTCCATAGACTTGACGTGCAACCCAATTATTGGTCCACAGCAGCAGCGCACCACCACCACCACCATCGACCGATGCTCTTCCATCTCCAGGGGCTGCCACTGCAAATAAACCGCGAATGCGATGGACGCCCGAGCTCCACGAGCGATTTGTAGAGGCTGTCAACCAGCTTGATGGAGCTGAAAGTAAGTAGCTATTTCTTCTATTTGGCCGTAAACTGTTTCTAGTCCTGTTTTCAGTTTTACACCCTGCCTTATTACCTTACCACTAAATGTAGAGGCCACCCCGAAGGGCGTATTAAAGCGTATGAATGTCGACGGTCTAACCATTTACCATGTGAAAAGCCACTTACAGGTATTTGTCTATAATTTTCTACAAGCGATTTAAGTACGGCTGTTGGGTAAGCATCTAATCTTTTGATTCTTTTCCTCTCTTTTCATGTCCTTTTCTAGAAATACCGACTTGCCAAGTATATGCCAGAGAAAAAGGAAGGTAAGGAAAAAAAAAATTATGATGAGAGAATGGTTTGCTATAACTGTGATGTTTTACATGCTAAAATTAAAAAGGAGTTTTTTTTTTTTTTTTTTGAAGTCCGACTGGTGTCTGTATTCTGTAATCTTTATTACTTAGTTGATTGTTCAATAGCTGGGCATGACCCCTTAAAACCGTTGTAAAATTGCATGTGTGATTTTTGCTTTCATATTTTAATTAACTGGCAATAATTAAAATCGGTAAAATAGCTAAAACAGATCTTACAATATGTTTTACAAAATTTGCTTTCTTTGTCATTGATTTTTTTACTTATAAGATCGGAGTTAAGGAGTTGTTTTCCGTCTCAGCACATATCCTCAAATATAAATAATTTGGTTCGTCTTTGGTTGGATTAATTTCTAGGAATTGTTACTTATTATACTCTGCCTTGCCACTCTGCAGAAAAGAAGCCTTCAAGCCCTGAAGAAAAGAAAACAGTTTCAAGCAGCAATGAAAGCGATGGACGTAAAAAAGGGTTGGTATTTTCTCTCTTTTTCTATATCTTTTTTCTTCTTGGATAAGAAACAAAAATTATGTTGGAGATGATAATGCAGAGAAAAAAGGTAAAAAAGTCCTAAAAGGGAAAAAAGAAAGGGTAAGATAAAGTATGCCAAGCTAAAAATAAAGAGTACTTCCGAACAAGTTAGTAGGGTTGTGAGAGGAGGGTCGCGCCTCACATGTCCATGAGGCCCACGCCCTTCTGGTGCAACCCGACTTCCCGAGTCGGGTTGTTTAGGATTTTTGTAAAATAAAGCTTTCCAATCCAATTATTATCAAAACAGAGTAAGTTTAATATTATCATTTCTTTGTATTTGTTGTTGTAGGAGCATCCAAATCACTGAGGCTCTTAGAATGCAAATGGAAGTTCAGAAACAATTGCATGAGCAGCTTGAGGTACGAGTCACATTTTGTTTTAAAATATGGTTATCAGTGTGAAATTTTCGACTTCTTGGATTGGACTTTCATCTTGAAAGGTCAACCTATTAAGTGGAGTGATCCAATAACTATATATACATGTTATTGTTGTTATATTCTTACAATATGGGACTTGAGTTTATTTTTACCCCTAACAATCTGCATGTCAACGACAATTTGGTATGCTTGAATTGGACCGCATATCGTCAACAAAGGTGAAAAAAATGAGAGAAATTGCAATGAATGTCCATTTTGCGTACTTATCTAAAAATGTCCGTGAATTTTTTCCTTTAGTTTCATGTCTGGTTTGTTAGGGTAATCCAATGGTTTACTTGATTGTAAAGATCGCCACACGGGAGGGACATGGGGGCATAAAAAAGGGGATCCTATCAACTTGTTCCGACCTAGGATTATCCATTTCAATTATAACAGCACTCTCTTTTGGATCCAGGAAACAACTCTTTATCCCATTTACTCGAATTAGGATGCCCCGGATTTGACATGTCTCTTGGTAGAAGTAACATGAAACTCAGAATAGAATTATGGGTGTGTTCAATAATCACAAGTAAAAAAAAGTGTATCATGCCTGAATCTAACTGGGGCTCGCGATGGTGGAGGAACTGGCTCGGAAAAAAGAGGGATTCTAGTTGTAAGATATCTAATGAAACCGTCACTGGAATTGAGATCTCAAACAGAATTAGTGATGTACTAAAAGACGGAAATAAATCGTATTTATTCATGTAAAGAAATTATATTTCTTTCGAGGGCATTAAAAAAAGAGAAGCAATTAGAGATCTGAAATTTTGAATATTTATGCAAATGCTATGTAGGGGAAATTTTAATGATAAGAATGTTAACTATCCTTCAACACAGGTCCAAAGAGCGCTTCAACTCCGCATTGAGGAGCATGCAAGATACTTGCAAAAGATCCTAGAGGAACAGCAGAAAGCTGGAAGTGCCTTAGTTTCTAATTCCCAAGCCCTATCATCACTGACTAGTCCCGGCTGCCAAGATTCAGAGCAACAACCTTTGCCAGCGGAGTGTAAAACCGACTCTTCATTATCGTCTCTACCGGTGAAGCGAAAAGCCGGAGAAAATGGTAGTGATTTTGAAACGAAAGAAAGCAACAAACGAATGCGTCTTCACGAGGAAGCGAAATGTGTAGGTGGCGAGACTCGTGTTGGTGAAAATGTTGATCAGCAATGACAAATTGTTGGCATCGATTGTAACCTTTGTGAGATTTTTTGTACATTAGATTTAGTTGGTCAAATTTGTTTAACTTCTAAGTATATTCGGATTTTCATTTGGTTGATTTGTATCTATTTTTGACTCTAAGCAATTTCAATGAAAGCGTTGAAGAACAGCTTCTTCCTGCAATCAGTCTTGAGTCTCATTTCGTTTTGTTTGTTTGATCTTAATATATTTTTTTTTAGTTAGGTTAATAAACACCCTTAAACTATAGTGGCTTCTGCAAATTGGCTACTTTTAAAAACTTTTGGCATATCACCCTTATTGCAATGCCAATTTTCCTATGACTTCCCACTTTGTTTTTGAAAATGAAGAAGAAAGATTAGTCACTAGAATTTCTCAAGGTTCTTCAAGTTTCAAAAGAGTTGGTCATTGGAATTGGTGCCCTTTGGCACTCACGCGGAACAATGTAAGTTAGCAAAGGAACCTAATACATATAAATAATGCTGTGGTAGATTCTTATTAGAAACCTTATTAGTAGAGCTTATTTTATATACCATTCGATAAATTTTAATATTTGAGATATTATTTATGTATAATAATTGTGATATATTTTAACTTATAGTATTATAGCCTAATAAAATTTAAAAAAACAAAGAATTAAAAAAAAACCCAACATTTCATCGTCGTCCACCTCTTCCCCCGCTGGCCCCCGATCTATGAAAGTAACAATGGAGATAATAATTAAATTAAAATTTTTTAAATTTTTTAAAATATTTTTTTCCTGCAATCCTATAAAAGAGGGTTTATTTTAATTATTATACACCATTTATATCATATTTATTCAATTAATTTTAAATGGTCTTAGATGGAATCGTACCGATAAGTATACAAAAAGGTATGTTCCACGTATCCACCCATAGCAATAATGGATAAACTGACTCCAGTGAATTTTTCAATTAATTATTATCTCCATTGTTACTTTTCTAAAAGCTTGAAGCTTGACTCTCCACTTATATAGCGTACCTACGTGAGTTTAAAGTTAGTCTTTTGTTCACGACTTTTCATAATATATAATATCCTGAGCTGATTATAAATTTTGTTTTACTTTTCCGTTTATTTTATCCTAGAGTAACATTATTTACCATTGAAAAAACAAAACCACAATTTATATACCTACATATACAATATGACTAAAATATTTAAACTCTGCCATTTAATGTTTAAATTTCAGGAGAAAAAAAAAAAAAAAACTATGTACCTCTTTCTCCCGCGAGTGTTCATGTAGAGGCCTTTCTTAATTTTGAAAATTGTATAAGGTGTTTTTTTTTTTTTAATAAGTAACATTTTTACAATAAAAGAAAATTTGAATTAAATAACAATATTTTAAAATATTTAAAGTAAACACCAAATTTACTAGGTAAAGAGATAATTTACTAAAAAAACATTATTTCCCATTGAAAAAAAAAAAAACGCTATTTATATACCTATATATACAATATAACTAAAATATCTAAATCTGCTATGTATATGTTTAAATTTCTCAAAAAAAAAAGAGAGTAATTGACCTTAATAGTTCTTAAACTCTTTCAAAGGTGATGTTTGATCTCTGTTCTTTTTTTTTTTTTTGGATGAGATGCCTAAACTCTTATTTTTTGGTCGTTATGGTTCTTTCCGTCTAAATCTGTTAACTTGTAAAGGTATTTTAGTTATCTAACAGTAGTTAGTTTAACAAAAATTAAAAAAAAAATGTAAAAAAAAATTCCTCTCATTTCTCTCTCTCTCTCTCAAAACCTAGTTCGGCGATGGCATTAAGGAGGTGGGTGATCTGCGACGAAGAGAGGGGGGTGTGAGTTCAGTGGCCGCGGCGTCATGGGGGGAGAGCTAACCCAGATCGAGCCAACACTCAGTTCGTGAAGGGGGGGGGGGGGGGGGCATTGGCATTGTTGTGAGAGGAGGGACCCAAAAACCTAGATCGTGAATTGGGAGGGAGGGAACCTATATCGCGAATTGGTTGGGCGGGGGGGGGGGATAGGGGGACCCAATTGCGAGGTGGAGGGTGAATGGAGGCGGGAGGGGGAGGGACCCAGTCGCACGGAGGGGGGAAACGGCTGCAAGAGGGGGGTGGCAAAACCGAGAGAGAGAGTAGGGGGCAACCCAGTTGGGGTTGGGGGAGAGGGGCAGACCGAGAGAGAAAGAGGGGTGGCGAAACAGAGAGAAAGGGGAGGGGGAAGGAGAGAAAGAGGATGGCATTTTAATCATTTTAGTATAGAAATTAATCATTTTAGTAAGATTTTGTTAAAAATTTATCAGACTAGGATGAGAATAACTATAATGGTAAAAAAAAAAAAAAAAGAATTTAGGTTCATCTCGACCTAAAAAAGAAAAAGAACATGAATAAACCGTCATCTTTAAAAGAGTTTAGAGACTATTTAGATTAAATACTAAAAATATATTTAAAAAAATAAAAAAAACAACAACAACAACTTTATGCCTCTTTCTCTCGTGAGTGTGCATGTCGTGGCCTCCCTTAATTTTGAAAATTGTATAATGCGTTTTTTTTATTTATTTTAATTAGTAACATTTTTACAATAAAACAAAAATTGAATTAGATGACAAGATATTAAAATATTTAAAGTAAACACCAAATTTACAAACAGTAAAATTGTTAGGCAAATAACTTACCGTGTACCTGATAAATTTATTATTTATTCCACTATTCATTCTAAACATTTCTAAAATATGTTATTTACTTCTTTCTTTCTTTCTTTCTTTTTTTAATATATATATATTTTTATTTTTTTTTAATGGAGAAAAGAGAAAAGGCCTTTATACTGTACGACTGAAGACGGGCCTTGACGACTCAAGGGGCCTTAAGAAAAGCGTCTCTCATATTTTATCATTACAACATAAATAACCATTATTTTTTTATATATAAATTATAGATTAGTTCCTAAATTTTTAACCATACAATTTTGATCTCTGAATTTTTTTTATAACATGATTATCCTAACTATTAAAATATCACTATAATAGTATTTACATTAAGTTTTGAATGTAATATGTTTGTTAGCATCACCTTTTGACCAATTCACGGATTCTATTTAAATTTAATAGAAATATATTATACTAACATTTTAATAATTCAGAGGTATTCATGTTCTTTTTTTTTTCATATCAGAATGATTATAAACTAGTAAAAATGTTATAGTAGTCCTTTCCATTAAATTTTTTTGACAGAATCCGTAATTAGTATCATTTTTGATCAAATTATTAATAGATTTCATCCAAAAATTGACAGAAAGGACTATCGTAGCAAATTTTAAAAATTTAGGGACATTTTAGTTACGAAAAAAAGTTAAGGAACAAAAATTGAATAAAGTTAAAATTTAAGAACTAAATGAGTAATTTATCATTTTTTTAATTAAAAAAGGCAATTAATCTGTTCTCTCTCTGATACTAATAAACAAATGTATAAAAGAATGATGGGAAAATAATTTCCCTATTCCAAAGTAGCATACCAATGGCATCAGCACAAAAAACGTCGGTAAAATAAACTACACGTGGTCAATGCATCGCGGTAAGTTTGTAAATATTTCCAGTGCCGCAAGGCATCGTGAAGCTCCTTCAAAATTTTGACATATTTTTTCCAAGTTAAGACCATCTTTAATGTATTTGTTATGCTAATACTATGTTTGTTGTAGTAGAGTGCTAAATTATACTATTTTTATTTTAATATATAATATTATTTTTAATGTTATTTCTACATTTTGTCATTATTATTATACTTTGAAACTTATAAAAGTAGACTTCCTATTTAAGTATATTGGAAATATTATATGTTAATAATTTATTCAAAAAATCTAGACAATCATCAATAAGAATCGAATTTAAATTTGATATTAAATAGACTTTATGATAAGTTTTTACAAAATTTAACATATAGTAAATTTAATAGGGAAGATCCCACTCCATTGATGGGAATTTTGTTCATCCAAATACTAAAATGTATTATTAACATAACAATTTTAACACTGCGTGCTCTATGTACACCTTGGTTATATATATATTTAAAAAATGGTAACTTTTTTTTTTTAAAGTAAAAACATCATAGTTCACATTATACAAAAATATAAAAATCGAACTATACCACGCTTATCTTTACACATCCGTAGTGTGTGTGTGTGTATATATATATCAAACACAATGGAGGTTTCGTATTCCCTTTTTTTTTTTTTTTAACACATTAAAAAATGAGATTGAAAATTAATCTTATAATAACAAATATAAAAGAGCCAAAGCTCTTCCTTCCTTTTAATACGTGATTCCCTCCTTTTTTTTTTTTTTTTACCTTTTCTTTTTAATTTTCTTTTATTCTTTCCCTTTTCTTTTTTGGGAGAATATATGATAGAGCTTATTTAAGAAACGTTATTAGTAATTATTTATCCAAAGGCTATTAATAAATTAATTTTAAAATCTTTAACTGTAATTTTGTGTAAATTTGAATACACTAGATTTCCTCTTTCTTTTTCCTTAAAAAAAAAAAAAAAAACTCTTTCTCTCTCTTCTCTCGTTGATGGGTGGAAGGTCGCTCAGGGGAGGCAATGTCGCCATCCCCAAACAGCTGAAGCTGGCCGGAGGGTGGAGGGGGGCCGTCGTTGGAGTTTCGGGGGGCAAAGGGCCCAGATCTGCTGGAGCCTGGGTTGTATCGGGGGGGGGGGGGGGGGGGGGGCCCAAGCCCGGCGTCAGGAGTGCGGTTGGGGGGGGGGGGGGGCCAGGGTCGCATCAAAGGTGGGGGGCACTGGTGTCAGGGGGGTAGATCTGGTAGCCGCCAGCATCCGGGAAGGGGTTGGTTTTTTTTTTTTAATTTTTATTTATTAATCTATACTAATATGAGATAAGTGTGTATGATAATTATGATACATAAACAACATCTTACCATTCGATTATATATTAACGATTTAAAATGAGTTTATTGAGAACTATAAAAATATAGGTTTTATCGCAGATTCTCCTTCCTTTTTTTACTTCTTTTATTTAAGAGAGTGTTTGGATAGAGCCCTTGAGGAGCAATACCATAGAGTCCCTTGAGGAGTACTACAGTAAAGTTTGATTTTAGGACCACTCAATCAAAACGAATGGGAAGGATTGAAGAGTTGTAAAAAGGTCACATGAACATGACCATAGGTAATCAAATTTATTAGTTTTGATGTCCTGAAAAAACCAAAAAAGCTATTCCATGTTCTTCATCCAACCAACCCAGATCTGAATATATACCGTGTTCTTCCAACAACTCAGATAAAAAAATATTCATCAACCACTACCAGTTAACTCAAATAAGCTATTATGCCGAGAGAGAGGAATACAAAGTAGGATAGTGGAAGCTGACGGAGTGAAATGAACTTCGCCAACCTTCAAATCGGAAGGGAGAGGCTGCCGGCGGCGTAAGCAGCTCTTGATATTTTTTTTCCCCTTTGTTGCAGAGTTATTGAGAAGGTGTTTGGATAAACTTTAAACAATGATAAAAAAAAAAAAAAAAAAAAACAAGGAAAGAGGAAAAAGTGAAAAGTTTGGAAAAAGGAAATAATGGTTTTGTCATCGCCTGTTAAAGTCCTCCCCTTTTGTTTCCTAGTGTGCAGAGCTCCTGGTAGGGGATGGAGCTATTCTTCTTCTTCTTCTTCTTCTTCTTAATAAATTATATGTAATAAAACAAAGCCAACAATTTTTTTTTTTTAATTCAGTCTCACAGAAACCCAGAAAACAGACACAAGCTGAAAGAGAGGACCGAGGGGTAACGGGGCTTCAGGGGAGGGCTCCTCTACGGCCATGTGCACATGGCCTTTTGTACAACTCCGCAATTATTCTCACACCTTTGATCTGGTCTTAAAATTGGATTCCAGGGCAGTGCCGCACAAAGGGCTCTACCGCATACACTCTCTTTTTTAATGTTAAAATTTTATCTTCTTTATTCATTCAATATATTCTCTCAACATACATTTTTTTTCATAGTATTTGATTTAAATAAATTTTTTTATTTATACTCTTTAAAATTATTCTTCATTTTAGTCCACGCACTGATCTTTTTGCTGTATGCTTTCTTTCATTTTAAAATTTTTATTTTTCATTTTTTTTCCCATACTAAATAAATCTTTTTAAAATACATCCTTACTCAAACATTAATTTCTCATAGCATCACTCAATTAACTTTTTATGTGACTCACTAACTTCTCTCAAATTTCTTAGTACTAAATATTTTCTCTCAATGATTTTTGAACAATTACTTTCTCGTAATAACTCATAATTAATTTTTATTTAACAAATTGATTAAGCAAACACGTGTGTACAACTTGTAAAATAAAAAGAATAAGAATAAAAACACAAACAATATCAACCACAATCGTACAAAGATACTAAAAAGGCTTGTATCTCAAAAGCACACTTAGGATTGCTGTCTTGTAGTTTTTTTTTTTTTTTTTTTTTAACATGAATCAAAAGTCAACAATATATATCATACTAATGTTATCTTTGACCGGTCAACAATGTAATCTTGTACATTATCACACATAATCTACTAAATGTCTCTAGAATCACTATGGGTCATCGGCAATCACTTTGCACAGGTTTTCGATCAATGGAGAGTATTATGGTAAATTATTTTTATTTTTTTATATTCAATACATAATGGTCAGCAATCTTGGGCCCTAGTGGTCAGAAGTAATCTAGGAGATTACTTTTGATAATCTCCTATGTTATTTTTATTTTTAACATAAAATAATTGGCCGTTTCAGCTCCGATTACCGGATAGAAATACGGTATATTACTTTACAAAATCAACAGAATTTTTTCCACTTCAGAAACCAAATGGGCCGGTCATCGAAAAGTATTTTGGTAGATTACTAAAAGTAATCTATCATAATATTTTTTAAAAAAAAAAAAAAAAAAGGTCAACCGTCTCATGGCACTGGAGTGTAATCTAGTAGGTTACTTTCGGTAATCTACCGGATTATTTTTATAATTGATGGATTATTTTAATTTAATTTATTTTTCAAATTCCTGACTCAAGTGGCAGTGGTATATTTTTCAAATGTTTTTTAACGCTGAAAATGTAAATTTTAAAGTTTGTTCAGAGAGTACAGAAATTTCCAACGCCGAGAACGTTAGGGAGATTAGTCAAAGGTGCCAAAACAGGAGGCGGCGAGAACAAATATTCCCGACGCCATAGACATCGGGAATTAAAAAAGCTAGTATGAGTCTCACTCATTCTGACCGAAACGATTATCAATACTACCTTGGCATGGCAATGTTTTAAGTTAGCTTTCGGGAAATTAAGGTTTCATTCATATAGATGTTAATTTTCTTCTAGTGTGAACTACGAAATTCTGTCTACTATTTAACATTTAATTTTGGTGAATTAGCCCATAAAGTTTATTATTATTATTATAATTTGTTGGCAGTGTTGGTCTCTATCACTAAAATTGATGAAAATTTTCTAATATTTAACTGAGATAATTACATCCCTATCATATAATAGTTGAAAAGTTTAAAAATAGTTTTTTGTTAAGTATTCAATTTTTTAGTTTTTTAGAATTTTTGAATTAAAGAGGACATTTCTACAGTTTGTATAATTACTTATGTGAGATTTCATGTGATCATAAAATTGGCACATGATTTTCTATATTAAATAAAAAAAATTCGTTATTTTATTGGTAATAATCCTAATTTTGAGAAGAAAATCTTGTGTCAATATAAAAAAAAAAAACCCAAAAAAAAGTGATAGGTTATTTTTCTTCCAAAATAGATCTAATATTAAAATTAAAACTTTAAAACCAACCCTATACCATGTTTTTTGGATGCGGTAATAACTGTTGTCAACTCTTTTATTATCTAATGTATAGTTTTCTTGTAGTGACACTAGCGTAAATTTTTGACGATGCACAATTTCAATGCAGGGACTTCACAATTTCCTTTTCTAATAGGTCACAACTCGCAAGGTTTCTTTCTTATATAAAAATAGGCACTTCAAGTTCAAAAGGAATAATTAGAAAAGAAACATGAGTTAATAACACGGGATAAAGTGATTGCATGCATAACCTAACATAAATTTCATGTTTGACTCTATCCAATGGTGAAGAGTTCAAATTCCCATCCCAAATTAAAAAAAAAAAAAAAAAAAGATACATTTGTTTCCAAATCAAGGTAGTAATTTGAACTTTAAACCGGAACCACCTAACTTTTCCTTCATAATTGTGGACATCTTCTCCGCCATTTTAGGTGACAAATAATTGACCCAATCTCCCACCTCTCCCTTTCTAAACAACATCTTATTCTCAAAATTCTTTATAGATTTCCCTTTTTTGTTGACATCCATTTCCTTCAAATTCTGAAAACTACACAGCTCAACTATCTTTTCCACCACTCCACTTCTCTCCTCCTCTATAGAAAAAGGACATCCCAAGAACTTGGCCAATCTCTTCAAGTGGAAAACAGTGTCCTCTTTGAGGCACTCATATGTTAAGAACAAGAGATTTTCAGCGTTCTCTTTGCTCTCCTTCCAATACCCCAACATGTGGTCCCAAAATGGACCGAAACCGATCACCCCTTTGCAACACATATCGAAAGCTTCCTCCAGTGTAAAAGGGGACATAGAGCCTATGAAATGCCATGACGAGATGAAGGTGTCCAAAGGGTTTCTACAAAGATACACAACACGGCAGTTGGACTTCTTTATGGAGTTCGCCAAAGAAGGAAACGGAATATGGGTGCCAAAAACCCTAGGTCGACCGGTGTTATAGTTAGTGAGGTCGGGAATTTGGTTATTGGCATAGAGTTTGTACTCAAAGAAAGGGACAAGGTCATGGGGGTTGGAGGTGAGCAAAGGATGCTTGTTTGAGACCGGGAAACGATCGCGATTCACCACGGTGAAAGCCAATGCCTTGAGCCAAGTGGTACCTGATTTTGGCATAGTGGCCAAAATAATGTCATTTTCATAAGATTGGAAGTGCTTTTGGAAAGCGACAATGGACTGAATCTCAGCTGGTTGGCACCAAAAGCCTTGGTATTGGTAGAGATGGGAAGTTCGCCATCCGATCTCTTTGGGAAGAGAGGAGAGCAGTTGCTTGCACTCGTCGGTGATCTGTACTTCCTTCGCCTCAACACCGTCCTTCGAGTGGCTTTGGGCTAAGCTGTCGATGCCCATGATGTTGGAAATATGGAAATGAAATTTGTTTTGGAAAATGGAGAGATATGTTTGAGAGTTTTTTTTTTTTTTTTTTGTTGGCGCTGAATTAAATTTGTTGAAGATGGCCAGGCCAATATATAGAGTGCCGAAATCATGCACAATTTGTGTCTAGTTACATGAACACGTGAATATGTGCGTGACAAATGGGGACAAGAATAGTTTAGGTGGTAACATCTTTGTCATGTTTGTTGCATTTCATGAGTAGCCTGATAAACTGATCACGTTTCTTTCACTTTCCTATATTGCCAACTGGGGCCCGGTCATAAAAATGTCCCAAGGCCGCGCTGATATTTTTTCCTTTTGGCATAATGGACTGACTCCACCCACGACCCTCAATACAATTCTTGAAGTTCTGTTACTCCTGCCTCTGTAGTAAATATTACTGTACATAATTATATATGATTAATAATGTCACGTAATCGTACCTTAAATTAACAATTTACTATATAGCTTCAAATTATTAAATAAAAATGGAAACATTTTTAAATTTCAAAACTAATAACTCCTACTAATACATTTTCTCGATCTCTCACCATGAGCTATAATCCTAGGCGAATATTTAATACAATGTTAGTAGAAATTGGACAAAAGGCTTCTTTTTAATAAAACACTATATACCAATGGCAAATTTCGTTTTCTTTTTTCATGAAGAAAATTAATAAATTACTTTAATTCTTTCGTAAATCTGGCGGCTTAACATGGTCATGAGATACAATACAAAACTTAAAATCTCAAATTGTCTCAAACTTTATATGTACCAGTCGATTTCGTGTAATATTGTCAGCACTCTTCCCGTACGTACTTTTCTATTTGATGATCAGAGACATAACACTTACGTTTCATATCACCAACTGTGACGACTAAGCATAGTAACATATCTATATATATATACTAGTTTTTAGGCAAAATTAGTTGACTTTTAAAAAAAAATAAATAAATATACAAATATTATTTTCTTATAAAAGAATTAGTAGATGTTAAATTTTTGAAGAAATCAATATCTTTTTTTAATTTATTTATTGTTTCCTAGAGAATTTAACAGAATCTAGTAACCAGTGAATCAAATGGAATTGTAAAAAAATTATTGAGACATATTTGAAAAAAGTCATTTTACATAGTGACAACTTGAAAAAATGAATAATATTTTAAATGAATCAACTATAATTATGTAAATCTTTTAGGGAGTAAAAGTAAAAACAAAAAATAAAATAAAAAATGAGGTAAGCAACTAAAAAAAATGCACAAAAAGAAAATATAAAGAGACCGAATGTTTATATTATAGTTATAGATTATACATATATATACACACACTGCAAAAGAGACAAAGGATTGTCTTACTCATATATAGATGGAGTAATACATAAAGAGTATATGTAAAGTAATTTCTCATCTGATTTCATCATAAGATATAGAATTTGAATCAATTATCTTAAATTCAACAAGAATTGGTGACAGAGTTCAACGGTCAGAATTTGCATAAGATAAGTGCTACCTTTTAACTTTCCTTGGAGAGTACATCTACATTACTAGCTAGTTGATCGGTAGATATAATATCCTTCAATTGTTCTGTTATTTATATAATCGATGACATGCCTAATCCATGAATATTTCGGGGCACAATTTAGTTCTTATTGTTATGTTCGTTTTGGCCAAGAACATGTCTCTTGTTCTATGAGAGTTTTAAGAGAGTCGTTTTGGACGACTGGGGCAATGGTGAGGATTAGAGGATGCGTGTCGTGCAGTGGCTGGGTAAGGCACGCTGGCGCACAGACAGTCTGTGGGACACGGCGCATACAATCCGTCACAGGTCTGATCATTGGCAAGGATGTGGTCAAAGACGTTCTCTGAGGCAATCGTGGAGCGAACTCATGCCTCGGAGCAAATTTAGGGATTATCCAAATGCTCAGATGCACACGTGGGAATGTGTGTCTATTTGTGCACATGGTGGGGCTTCTGGTTGAATTTTTCTTGAATTGTTTTAACCTTTTTAACCCCCATTAGAACTCCAAATTGTCATTTTTATCATTTTCACCTAATTTTACCTACAAAATTTAGGAAAAATAATTATTTACGAGGAAATTTGAATAAATATCAAGAACATCGCAAAGTTAAAATTGTCGAAAGATTTATAAAATTTAAAAGAGATAATTGTATCTCTATCACATTATACTATTATACTAAAAGAGAAGTGGTTTTTACTGTTCCTTGAACAGTGTTCAATAGTTTTTTTATTGCTTTTTTTTTTCGCCCCCAGCTTGCTACAGTACTGCACAGTACTGTATAGTGCAATTACTTTTCTACCCTTCTGAATTGCCTGTCGGATGTTGCCGCACAGTAAATGGGCGACTTTGCCCCTAAAAATGCTGTGAAGATGCATTTGCCCTTGATTCCTTTACTTCTATTTACTGTTTCTATAGTACACTGCCGAAATTGCCCTCGAAACCCTATTTTCCCTTCCTCTTCCCTTTTCTGCCACCCATTCCCATTTTTCTTTTTTTTTTTTCCTGTTTTATTTTTGTTTTAATTTTTTCTCTTTAAATGAGTATAATTGGAAAAAACTTTTTTTCTTTTTGCTTTTATTTTCATGTTTATTATTGTTAGTATTATTGTCATTTTGATTTTGATTATTGAAATTTTTTAAAAAATATACTAATTATAATTCTAATATTTAACTTAACAAATTATTTTTATTATATAATACTCAATTTATTTATTTATTTTTTTCCTTCTTTCCCGTGCAATGCACGGGTATTAAACTCGTAATAACTAAAAGGTAAATTACTCGTTTAGTCACTAAATTTTTAAGTTTGTGCAATTTTAGTCTATATTCTTTTTTTGTAGCTTGAATGACCATAAACTATTAAAATCTTGCTATAATAGTTTTTTCCATTAATTTTTGGATGGAAGATATCAATAATTTGATTAAAAATTGATGTTAACTAACGGATTTCGTATATATATATATATATATATATATATATATATATAGGGATAGGATTATTGTAGTAACATTGTTAAGAGGTTAAGGTCACTCTAGTTATGAAAAAAAAAAAAAAAAAAACAGGACCAAAGTTGCACAAACTTAAAAATTTAGGGAGCAAACTAGCAATTTTCACTAACTAAAATTTTTTAAAAAGTTATTGCTTTAAGTGTAAATTTTTATTTTTATTTTTTAGAAAAGTGTTTTACATTTTAAGGGTTTTTAATAGGAATAAGGAGGATATTTTACATTTAGTATAATTATTCTTGACACATGATTATATATATTAAATTTCAAAAAATCTTTCATTAATTTTAATATCATGGACTAAAACTGTCATAATTCAAAATTTCTAGGACATTTTGTCAAATTAAAAGTTAAAAAACCAAAGTGACAACAATTACATTCAGGGACTAAGCGAATAAAATACACTTATCCTATATTTTTGTTCCCTTATGTATTCATTTTAGTTTTTGAGTTTATTGTTTAACATGTTCACCTTTTTTATTAATTTTATAATGATCCTAATTTTATTACAATTACATTCTATTGATTAAAATGGCTATGATTATTCGGTTTGGTATAATCATATCTTTGCGGTCTTTTTGAGTTGTTGTTGTTGTTTTTTTTTTTTTAATTCATGAAACATGAAATCATTGTGGGTGATGTATTGTTTCTGAATTTGGGTGTGATATGATTTCCAAATCTTTATGAGATTTATAGCGATCTTTATTTTTATTTTTTATCTTTATTAATAGTAATTTTGTTTTCCATCGATATGGAGATATAATAACATATTTGTAATAAAATAAAATTATGAATATTTTTAAAAATAAGGTCTACTATTTAGACATCCACATATTAGTTTCCTAATTAAAGGGGTATAAATTTTCTATCAAATTATGAAAAACGTTTAAAGTAAAAAAAAATGTGGAAAATGGATAGTGGAAAATAGATAGTGGAAGTGGAATGTCTTGTTGGATGTGAACAAAGCTTGCGTTCAGAAATGGTAGTCAAAAAGAGTCAATGTCATTGGAATAGAAAAAATGTAGTTGGCATTTAGCGTCGACATATGCCGTGAAACACAAAAAGAGCCATGTACTTCAACTTATGTATCATGCATGTGCCAATATTACTTCCTTTTTGTGCCGACAATTACAACATATTGTCAAATATATATATATATATAAGATTTTATATCCATATCGGATATCATCCGAAACTTATAATTTATATTTAAAAACTTATGTATGTAACTTTTTATTTAAAATATTATAATATAATAATATCGTACTTAAAATCTTGTCACATAATATTAGTTAAAAAATTTTATATCAAAATTACCTGATTAGTTTGACGTACCACAAAAAATACAATTACAAATGCCGTAATTCGGAGGATATCAAATAACAGCCACACCTTTTATATACATATTCACACATATAAATCCTTTATTTCACTTTCCACAATGAGAACAGTTACACTTGCATTCCCAAGTGGTCCTGATTTCTCACCGGTTATCTCTTTGTCAAATATTCCCCCAAATATATCCAAGGCCAATTATGGACTTCTCCCTATTTTGTGGACCTAAAAAATATTCTGTTGTCGACATGTATAGCTCGGCAACAAACTTGTTCACGGTGAAAATTCGTCAAGTTGGATTTAATATCATTACGGACGAATCTCTCACGATAAACAATAGAATAAATTGCAGAAAAGTAGAGAATATTATTAAAAATTTATAGACGTTCGCAATTGGTTCAATGACTACTTCTTTTTTTTGTGTTGGACGTTTCACTATTTTCATAGAGTTATTGAGAAAGCTTTATGCTTCTAAATGCAGAAACTAACGTCGTAAAACTCCAAAGGAAATCAAAATTTATTTATGGGCTCCCTTTTATAATTACTAGTTTGTATTGTTAGAAAATATAGAACATAAACAACGAACAAGTGACATCCAAATATAATATAAAAAAAATTGTTACACCAAAATTCAATCTTAACTCAAAGGAAACCACACAAAAAGTAGATTGTCGAGGCACGTGAACCACGCTTTCCTTAAAATACATTCATCTCCTCCGGTAAGTGCAAGAGATTTGAACGGACGTATGTCTTCTTAGATACAACGATGAACAACGGTAGTCTAGCACGATCGAAACCATTCCCAGCGAACTTGAAACCAAAGCCTTCCCTCTATCACCAAACTTCAAAAGCCAAACACCACAAGAAAACCACAAGAAAAGAAAACAAGAAGAAGAGAATCTGTGATGTGTGCTCAAGTGTGTGATTTCAAACTTGTGGAGGCCTCCTTTAATAGGCTCCAAAAGGAGGTGTTACAAAATCAAAAGTCATTGGTTTTAATCCAGATTAATGCAATGCATTAGTGGTGCCCATTTAAACCCTTGGAATATGAACAATCATCTGGAATATGAACAGATGACTGTTTATATTCTGAAATAAAATAAAATCCGAAATTTATGTTGAAAAGAAAAAAAATTTTCCAAAACAAAACCCGTGCGAGGGCAAGCTCGACGAACCGACATTTATGTCACCCACGTCGTGCGAATGCACACATTTGGTCCCTAACCCACCAGGGCTATGATTTGCAACCCCCTGCACGTGAGAAAGCATCTTGGGTTCACAATCTTACCAAAGTCTAAAAGTGCAAATCCTTATAAATTCCATTAAGCTTTCATGTCTAAACAATGTGGGACTCCACATATATAAGCAACTTTCTAACAAAATTCTATTCCATTGGGCACATTTTGAGCAGCAATTTCTCATTCACCCGAATACCATTTTGTGCGTATGAATATATGATTTCGATCTCCTCGTGATGGAGAACGCAAATCCATAAGACCGTTATTTTTACTAAGTGGGTCCCACTCAAATTTGGACCTCAAAATGGCTCTCAAAATGGTTTAAAACCATTTTTACAACAATCCCCCACATGAATGAAATTGACCAACGACGAGGGAAAATAAAAGACACTACACGGTGATAGAGTTCTATGTTAACATCTGCATATGATAGGTAGGTGTTAACCCTTGAACCTTCCCTTATGAAAATATACTTACTTTACTAGCTGATTAGTAGACGCGTTGTCCTTGAACTATTCTGCCGTTTGTGTAAACGATAGTATACCTCACACAGATATTCTCCTGATATAGTTTAAGTTCTCATGTTATGTCCATTTTGGCCATGGACATCATCTTGGTTCTGCAAGAGTTTTAAAGAATTGAGCTATGCAATTCTTCTTTGAAGCAGCCCCACTTCTCTCTCACATATGTGATTTTCTAATCAAGAGTATACCGCAATACTCCGTTCGATTCTCGATGCTTAAGAATCATTAAAAGCATAGCTTAACCTATCTCGTATGGGTATCACTGTTTTCATCATAGGAATGAGCTGGAAGTAACCCCACAGTGATTCTACTAGGTCTGTACAATTTAGTTATCCATTGAACCTAGATCTTGGGATCTCCAGTCAACTAGGTTGGGTTTACTATTTCGACCTATTATATCGTGGGCTTAAGTCTCATCCCCTTGATGATTTCTCACCTAGATCTCAATTCAACCCTTTGGTTAACGGATCCGTAATATTTTCTTTTGACTTTACATAGTCAATTGTTATGACTCCAATTGAGATTAATTGTCTAACGATATTGTGTCGACGATGAATGTATCTTAACTTACCGTTATACATGACATTCTGTGCCCTACCAATAGCAGATTGACTATCACTATGTATGCATATTGCAGGCATAGGTTTCGGCCATTCTGGAATATCTTCTAAGAACTGTCATAGCTGTTCAGCCTCTTCACCGATTTTATCTAAAGTTACAAACTCAGATTCCATCGTGGATATGGTTATTACTGTCTGCTTAGAAGATTTCCACGATACTGCTGCACCTTATAAAGTGAATACATATCCACTGATGACCTTAGAATCATATATATCAGATATCTAGTTTGCATCTGAATATCCTTCTAGAACAGCAGGAAATCTCATATAATACAGCCCATAATCGCAAGTTTATCGCAAATACCTGAGTACTCTAACAATTACTTTCCAGTGATCAGCCCCTGGATTACTTGTGAACCTGCTCAAACAACTCACAACGAAAGTAATGTCTGGTTTTGTACAACTCATTAAGTACATTAGACTCCCTATCATGCTAGCATACTTCACTTGAAATATACTTTCTCCTCTGTTCTTGGATATATGTTGATTTAAATCAATTGGAATTCTGGCCAAACCAGAATTATCTTTATTGAATTTATCAAGTTTCTTGTCCACATAGTGTGACTGATTTAATATAAAACCATTCGATGACCTTATAATTTTAATTCTCAATATTACATTAGCTAGTCCCATGTCTTTCATGTCAAATCTTGAATTCAACATATCCTTGATAGATTTGATCATCCAATCATTGCTACCTGTTATTAGCATGTCATCTACATATAGACAGAGTATAACATATCTATCTTCTGTATTCTTAACATAAACATAATTGTCACACTCATTGTTTTTAAACCCATTTGTCATCATGGCACTATCAAATTTCTCGTGATATTGTTTTCGGGCTTGCTTAAGTCCGTACAAGGACTTCACTAGTTTGCAGACTTTCTTTTCTTGTCCTGGAGCTATACAACCCTCGGGTTGTTCTATATAAATTTATTCTTCAAGATCTCCATTAAGAAAGGTTGTTTTTACATCCATCTGATGGACTACAAGATTCTGCAGTGTGGCAATCACCAAAATCATTCTTATAGAGATTATTCTTATCACGGGAGAATATGTGTCAAAGTAATCAGGGTCTTCTCGTTGTCTGAATCCTTTTATTATAAGTTTGACCTTATACTTATCAATTGTTCCATCTGCCTTATTTTCCGTTTGAAAATCCACTTAGAACCTAATGGTTTACTTCCTAGAGGAAGATCCACTAACTCCCAAATATGATTTTGCAAGATAGAATCAATTTCACTCTTTATGGCTTCTTTCCATAAAGGACCCTCAGTTGAGCTTACAGCTTCTTTATACGTTTGAGATTCAGCCTCTAGCATATAGGTCAGAAAATCTAGTCCAAACGATTTTTCTGTCTTTGCCCTTTTGTTTCGTCTAAGCTTTTCTTCATCTTTTTTAATTTCATAATTTTTCTCTTGGTCCTGACTATTCTCTTCAATTGTCTCATACGTTCGTTTAGATGAACTTGAACCATCTTTATTGGAATTATAAGGAAATACATATTCGAAGAACGATGCGTTTTCCATTATCGTGTTCTTGTGTATATAATGGTTTGTAGATTCATGCACAAGGAACTGATATGCACTACTATTGTGGGCATAGCCAATGAAGATGCAATCAACCGTTTTAGGACCTATTCTCATCTTCTTTGGCCCGGTACCAACACTTTAACAAGACATTCCTATACTCTCAAGTATTTGTGGGAAGGCTTCCTTCCTTTCCATAATTCGTATAGGGTTTTATCCTCTTTCTTCTAGGACTCTTATTTAAAAGATAGTTAGCCAACAAAATGGCTTCCCCCCATATGTTCTGTGGCAAACCAGAACTTAACAACATTGCATTCATCATATCTTTTAAGGTACAATTCTTACATTCAGCCACAACATTTGATTGAGGATAATAAGGTGGCGTGACCTCATGAATAATACCATGTTGTGCACAAAATTCACCAAATGGTTTTACATATTCACTACCATGGTTACTTCTTACTATCTTAATTTTCTTATTAAGTTGGTTCTCAACTTTTTGCTTATAAAGAACAAATTTCTCTATAGCCTCATCATTACTTTTAAGCAAATACACATAGTAATATTTTGTGCTATCATCAATAAAAGTGATAAAATACTTGTTACCACCTCTTGTTTGAACAAACTTTAAGTTACAAACATCTCTATGAATTAATTCAAGTGGTTCAGTATTCTTTTCAATTGTTTAAAATGATGAATTTGTTTGTTCTGCCTCTACACAAGTTTCACACTTATGTTTTGAATCAATTTCAAAAGCGGGTATGTGATCCAAGTTAATTAATCTACGCAATGTATCAAAATTAACATGTCCTAGTCTACCATGCCATAAGTTAGAAGACTCAAGCATATAAGCGGAAGACTTTTTATTCTTATTAATAAATTTGGGCTTAACAGCAATTACATTCATTTTCCACATTCCATCTTTCACATAACCCTTCCCCATATACATTTCATATTTGGACAAAATTATTTTCTGGGCCTTAAAACCATCTTGAAGCCATGCAAGCTCATCATTGTTCCGGAAATCAGATTCTTCTGGATATCTGGCACATACAGCACGTTGTGCAGCTTCACTTCCTTCCCGGACGTCATCTTCATGAATATAGTCCCTTGACCCTTGATCTCAGAAGTTGCAGAATTGCCCATAAACAACTTCTCCCCAGTTTCCAAAGGAACTAGGTCAGCAAATGTAGCTCTATCTGAATAGATGTGACAGGTGGCACTAGTATCTAGCTACCACTCCTTTGGGTTGGAGTCTATCATGTTGACTTCAGAGACCACAGCTGAAAGACAGATGTCAGACACCTCTTAGGTGATAGCGTCCACCACATTGACCTCTTTCTTCTTGTTTCTTTTTGGTAGTTTACAATCTGCCAACTTATAACCCCACTTTATCACAATTGAAACACTTTTCCTTGAAATTTTTGTTTCTTAGAAACTCCACTTTTAGGTCCCAGTTTAGACCCCGTCTTGTTGAACTTCTTGTTCTTCAAGCTTTGACCATGCTCCACCATATTAGCCTTAGCAGAATTAGCAACAACATTGCTGGAGAGCCTCTTCTCCGAGCCTCTATTATCTTCTTCAATGCAAAGTCTCACAATGAGGTCTTTCACGTTCATTTCCTTTCTCTTGTGCTTCAAATAGTTCTTGAAGTGAAGTCTTTCCACGTAGGGGGTAGCTTCTCTATAATAGCTGCAACCTGAAAAGGCTCACTAATAACCATTCCTTCAGCATGAATTCCATGAATGATTAATTGAAGCTCTTGAACTTGACTAATGACAGTCTTGGAACCCACTATCTTAAAGTTCATGAACTGTCCCACCAATAACTTTTTAGCACCAGCATCTTCAGATTTATACTTATGATCCAAGGACTCCTATAGTTCCTTGGTCGATCCCTTCATGCTGTACACACTATAGAGTGAATCAGACAAGCCATTCATAATATAATTCCGACACAAGAAATCAGAATGCTTCCAAGTATCAAAAGCATGCACTACTTGGGCATCTGTCTCATCCTCTCTAATCGTAGGAGGATTCTCTTTCAGGAATCTCGCAAGATTCAAAGTGATCAGATAAAACAATATCTTTTGTTGTCACGTCTTAAAATTCAGTTCGGTGAATTTCTCTGGTTTCTCATTGTGATTAACAGGAGCCGAGACCTCCAAAGGCTGCGTTGAACATGAGGCTACCCAAGGTGATGGCACCGGTGTCACAGATGGATTCTCAATTGGTACAATATCATGTTTCTGGCCATTTCTGAAAACAAGCCAAATATTAGAACCAAACAATTACTTAACAATAATACCAAGGCCAATTAAGAAAAGTTATAAATACTTATAACTTATTAGTATAATAAAAATATATGTTATATATATGGACTAACGTTTGTAAAGGAAACCGTTAATAAATAACTATAACATTATCCATACATACATACGTTCATAACCATAAATCGGAAGAAAAAAAAACCGTTATAATTCCTTTTTTTTTTTTTTTAAGACTAAACATATATGTATGTAAAATAAATGCAACCACAAATACAAAGTTAGCGATATCTGGTTTCCAACCGATTTAACTAAATATATATATATATATATATATATATATATATGATGAACGGCAATGCAAAACAACGTTAGCAATTCCTTGGTTCCAAAAATTGAAGTACCGTGTGCGTGTGTCTATATATATATATATATATATATATATATATATATATATAACCATAAACTGCAGCAACAAAAAAAATATAAGCAATTCCGTCCGAGCGAATCTGAACAACATGTCCGTTGTCTATGATACGAGTCTGTTTTAATATTGTTAGAAAAATATATAGAGCATAAATAATAAACAAGTGAAATCTAAATATAAAAAAAAAAAATTGTTATATCAAAATTCAACCTTAACTCAAAGGAAACCACACAAAAAATAGATCGTCGAGGCACGTGAACCATGCTTTCTTTAAAATAGATTCATCCCCTCCAGTAAGTGCACGAGATTTGAACGGATATCTATCTCCCATAATAAACGATGAATAATAGTAATCTAGCATGATCGAAAACCACTCCCGGCGAATTTGAAACCAAAGCCTTGCCTCTATCACCAAACTTCAAAAACCGAACACCACTAGAAAACTGCAAGAAAAGAAAACAAGAAGAAGAGAATCTGTGATGTATATTCAAGTGTGTGATTTCAAGCTTGTAGAGGTCTCCTTTTATAGGCTCCAAAAGGAGGTGTTACGAAACTAAAAGTCATTGGTTTTAATCCGGATTAATGCAATGCATTAGTACTATCCATTTAAACCCTTGGAATATAAACAATCATCTAGAATATGAATAAATGACTGCTTATATTCTAAAATAAAATAAAATTCAGAATTTATGTTGAAAAGAAAAAAAATTTTCCAAAACAAAGCTCGCGCGAGGGCAAACTCGACGAACTGACATTCGCATCGCCCACATCGTGCGAGCGCACACATTGGGCCCCTAACCCACCGGGGATGTGATTTGCACACCCCCTGCACATGAAGAGCATCTTGCGTTCACAATCTTATCTAAGTCTAAAAGTGCAAATCCTTATAAAGTCCATCAAGCTTTCATACCTAAGAAATATGGGACTCCATATATATAAGCAACTTTCTAACAAAATTCTATTATATTGGGCACACTTTGAGCATTAATTTCTTATTTACCCGAATACCATTTTGAGCATATGAATTTATAATTTTAATCTCCTCGTGACGGAGAACGCAAATCTACCAAGACCCGTTATTTTTACTAAGTGGGTCTCACTCAAATTTGGACCTCAAAATGGCTCCTCAAAATGGTTTAAAACCATTTTTCCAACATGTACACGGGCAACACACGTGTTATATACATATTAAAATAATTAATATTACAGATTTGATAATTAATATAGATTAATAAAAGCTATCAAATGTCTTTAGTTTATTATATCTAAAGTTAAAAAAATTTTAGTATCTAATATTTATAGTGAGTTTTTCGAAAAATAACAGTTTTATACATATCATAATTTTGCTGCGGGATTCACCAAAAAAAAAAATGGTGCGGAAGAGCGAAACAACAGCTACCACATTTTTAATAAGAAAATATCAATTTTCTCCAATTCTTGACACACATACATGTTTTAAGGTCTTCTTCATGCTTGTGTGCACGAGAGAATTATATCAAACAAAAATATTTGTCTTAGTGAATTTTTGTCTTAGAGAGGGAAACAAGTGTTTATATATATAGAGAGTGAGAGATTAATGCATACCGATTACTTTATTTAGGGATTGTGCAAAAAAGTCAAATTACTTATACACATACGAATTTCACAAGCAAAAATATGATTCCCTACAATTGTTCTAAATGATTGAAAACTGAACAAACATGAACACACTTATATGTGTTGTTTAAATATTAAATAGTTGCCTTAAACAGTTGCAACTGAAAAATAAATAGATTGTATTTGATTAAAACCTTTCATAAAATAGAGTTGTCTTGAACAATTATAATGGAAAGATGAATAGATTGTGAATAATTAAAATCTTGCATAAAATACATTCATTTTAATGAGAAGTTACAATAATAAAAAATAATACGGTATATATAATGAAGCATTTAATTGAATACTTGCAATCAATTAAACTGTTTTTCTGAAAAAAGAAAAGCATTGTGGTGTTTGCAATATACTGTTTTAAAGAAAGGGGAAAAAAAAAATCATGAACATGCACCTTCTTACAAGAAGATGATCTGACATTATGCCTTACACCAGTCAGCCACTTTGTCGAACGGTCTAGAACTTGCGAATGATTATTAAGAAGGGGACTTTTAGAAGAATTAGACGGTGAAAAAAATCGTTTTAGATGAGCCAGGATAAATAGAACATCTCACAATTTGCTCTTTTGGTATTGTTAGGATGTGCATATATGTGCTTGGGGAGGGGGAAAAAAAATAAGAGAGAGAGAGAAAGGAAAAAAAACATGACATTGAAAAAAAAAAAAAAAAAAAAAAAAAAAAAAAAAAAAAAAAGAGAGAAACCATTATTGAAAAAAAAAAAAAAACTAAAAAGAAGAAAATTAGACAAGCGGTGTTTTCAATAGGCTTATACAAGCCCCTCTAGGAATATATGACAATAATTTGCTGATACGTGCTGGGTAGAAAAAAATGAAAGAGAGAGAGAGAGAGAACAGGATGTTGGAAGAGAGAAAAAGGAGAAATCATTATAAAAAAAAAAAAAAAAAAAACTAAAAAGAGGCCTTTTGTAAATAAACGAGTTTAATACTCGTACATTGCACGGGGAAGGAAGAAAAAAAAACTGAATATTATAAAATAAAAACAGTTAGTTAAGATAAATATTATCATGATAATAAGTATAATTCTTCCCAAATTTTCTCTCAACAGTGAAGATGCAAAATCAAAATGATATATTACTAACAATAATAAAAACGAAAACAAAAGCAAAAAAGAAAAAAAAATTCTGTAGTCTACTCATTTAAAGAAAAAAATTAAAACAAAAATAAAACATAAAACAAAAAAAAGAAACAAAAATTTTTAGACTCAAAAAGTACCGAAAAAACAAACCCTAACAAAAAAATTGTAACAAAATAAAATATATATCTCATTTTCTCCTTTTTTTTACTGTTTAAAAAAATTAATAAAAAAATTTTTTATCAGGTTATATACATGTAAAAACTGTATAAAAAAAGGATTTTTAAAATATAAAACAAAACAAACAAAAAAGACAAAAAAAAAATTACATGAAGAATCCTTTAAAAAAAAGGGTCTTTAAAAAATAGAACAAAAGATACAAAAAAAAAACTCAGAAAAAAAATCCGAATAAAGATAAAAAATTTAAAGTAAAAAATCGTTTAAAAATAAAAAAAAGTCAAAGTGAGCAAAAACACAATACAACATTAGATCGGAATCTAATGTCTAAAATTTAACGTAAAAAAAAAAAGAGACAAAAACAATATTAAGAAAAAAAACTCTAAATAGGGGTAAAACCGGCAACATACTGTAGGAAAAAGAAAATGAATTAAAAAAGAGGCATAAAACGGTAATTATACTGTGTAGGTAGCCGGTAATTTTTGCATAATAGGGGTAAAAATATCAACTCACTGTAGATGAAGGAAAACCAACTAAACCAGAGGGGCAAAAAAATCTCTGCATTGTAGACAAAACAGTAAAATATGTGAGGACAAAACCGTCCTTTCACTGTAGATAAGCCAAAATCAGCACATAGGATAGGGGCAAAATCGACAGTTTATTGTAGAAAAAAAAAACTGAACATTACTATACAGTACTGTAGTAAAAGCAACAAAATTAAAAAAAAAAAAAAAACAAAAACAAAAACAAATATAACTGTTCATTAAACAGTGAAATATTGCATCCTTTTACTATAACAAAGCAGCATAAGTAAAAAAAAAAAAAAAAAAAAAACCTAAAACAAAAATCACTGTTTACTAAACAGTAAAATATTACATCCTTTTAGTATATATAACGAGTTTAATACCCGTGCTATGCATAGGGATACAAGAAAAAAAAAGAAATAATTAAATATTATAAAATAAAAGTTGTTACTTAAAATAAATAATATAATTATTAACAATAAATTTGTTTAGTATTTATTATTATAATATCATAATATTTATTTGAAATGTCTGCATTTGTTGATGCAGATGCCTCATTATTATTCATATAATTTTGAATTTTTTGACGTTTTAAGCGTCTTGAATAATCAGTATTTTTTCAGATTTTTCCCATTATTTTAATTTTGTAATATAAAATAGAAAAATAACAGTATTAAATATTGTTACAAAATTAAAAGTATACATGTAAATGTAATTCAAAAGAATGAAAAATATTAAACTATTTTATTGAAAAAAAAAAAAAAAGCTTATAAGCAAAAGAAGATATTAATAAGAAATATTATGGTAAAATATTTTAAGTAAAAATTTTAACAATTATCATAAAATATAATAATATCTTCTAATAAAAGACAATGAATAATAAATAAAATAAAAGAATTTGAAAAAGCATATAATAAACAAAATTTCATTAACTTAAGTTTAATACTATAATTGTATTCTATTAATGTATTTGTTTATTATCTTAAATTGTTTTTCATTTGTTTGTAAATATTTTTTTCATTTAATATTTAATTATTTTTGTATATTATTTTATTTCTATAATTAGTACAACTTGATTGTATTAATTTATTTTTTAATTACGTTACTTCCACTTTATAACTTTTTTTATTTAATATTTAATCATGTTTATATTTTATATTTTTTCTCTAAATTTCTGGTTTATGATTAAATATACAAAACATATAAAATGCAGATTAAAATAAAACAAAAATTTTATATACGCTTTATTTTACACTTAAAAATAAAATATTGCAAAGTAGGAAAATTTTATGCTTTTTTATTTTATTGTCATTTTTATTCAATTTTTATTTTTTAAGTAGCATATTATGAATTATATAGTTTAGTTTATAAATTTTTTTTTGAAAATTTAATCATGTTTATATTTTATAGTTTTTCTCTAAATTTCTTCTTTATGATTAAACATACAAAACATATAAAATGCAGACTAAAATAAAACAAAAATTTTATATACGATTTATTTTACACTTAAAAATAAAATATTGCTAAGTAGGAAAATTTTATGCTTTTTTATTTTATTGTCATTTTTATTCAATTTTTATTTAAGTCAAAAATAAAATATTGCTAAGTAGGAAAATTTTATGCTATTTTATTTTATTGCTATTTTTATTCAATTTTTATTTTTTAAGTATCATATTATGAAATATATAGTTTATGAAATATATTTACTGAGCCTATATTTTTATATTATAAATCGTTTAAATTTCAATAAATTTTTTTTTCCACTTTATATATACTATTTCAATATTTACATTTTTTTTCCTTATTTTATTATATTACATATATTGTATAATTGAAGTCAAAAAATTTCGAAATTTTATGGAAACATATAAACATATATTAAATTTATATACAATTTGATTTTTATAAATTTATTTATTTACAGATATATTTTATTTTATTGTTATGCATAAATTATCTATTAGTAAACAGTTAAAAAAATTTATTTTATCTTTTATATCATTTTTACGTGATACTAATTTTGTAAGTGTCATACTATAGATTATGGATTTTGTTAAATATGTTTAATGCATTTAAATTTTTTTATAATAAATGATTTTAATTTCAATTGATATATTTTTATCTAATTTATATATAATATTTCTATATCTAAATTGTATTATTAAATTTATTCTAGTATGTATATTATATTATTGAGGGAAAATTTTACAGATCTTAAATAAACATATAAATAAATTTCAAGTTTATATAAAAGTTTATGATGTTAAATTTATTTATTTATAATTCATATTATCTTAAATAGTTTTAACTAACAGTCAAATTTTTTTAAAATTTTTTCCTTTTAATAAAAACTTATAATTTGCTAAAGTAAGTGATAAGTAAACTAAGTCATTTAGATTTTGCATAAACAATTATTTTTTGTAACATAAAGTTAAATAAAAAAAACTGCATATAAAGTAAAAATTTAACATTACATCATAAAAGTACAGAATGTAAAAAATTACATCAAACAATTTAATAGCATCGATTCATAATAAAAATATAAAAAATTACATGAAATAATTTAGATTACAATGATTTGTAATAGTGAAGAGATATACAGACAAATATTAAAATTATAAATCTAAACACTTGAATAATTTAATAAAAGGAAAAAATAATCCCGGGTAATTAAAAAAAAAAAAAGCAAACTATATTAAATTACAAAAAAAATTACTAAACAATACCTTAATAGGGAAAAAAAAAACATACATATAAAAGAGAGAGACGTGTGCAGAAAAGAGAGAGAGGGGAAAAAAAGGTGGAAAGAGAAAATTGAAGGCTGTTCTTTGGAATAAGTTGGTGATTTGACGTGCCACATAGCTTCTCATGACGTGCCACAAATATACACATCTTTATCTGTATCTCTCTCTCTAAGGCAAAAGTGTCTTCACAGTAATATGTGGGCAAAACCGTCCATTTACTGTGAGATTTCAACCGCCAGACAAAAGCAGGAGGGCAAGACAGTAATTTTACTGTACAATACTGTTGGGTACTGTAACAGTAACGTGGAAAGGAAAAAAAAAAGCAAGAAACCATTATTAAATACTGTTTAAAAAATAGTAAATCCCACTCACCTTTAGTATATAGTAATAATAATTTGCATCAGGGTCACTTACACTCTCGAAAGTCTCAAAAAGCAGTTTTTTTTTTTTTTTTTTGGGTAACAAACCTCAGTATGGAAAACAATATACACAAATGGCAAAGGGAATATAGATTAGAAAACGACGACATAGTGAATAGAAAGTTTAAATACGATAAGAATATAAAACCATTTTGGACGACCTAGAAATGAACAGTATAAGGTGAACTTGCTCTTTTAGTATTGTTAGGATATAGTAAGAAATCAATGGATTTCGATTACTTAAAGAGAGAGATTGTTAGGTGAAATTTAATTGGTTACATACATAAAAATTTCACGAGGAAAAAAATATGATTTTTCCGTAATTATTTTGAATTAAAAACTGAACAATACATGAACACTTTATAAATGTTGTTTAAATATCAAGAGTTATCTTGAACAGTTGTAACTGAAAGATAAATAGATTGTGAATTATTAAAACCTTTTATAAAATAGACACCATTTTTAATGAGAAATTGTAACAATAATACATGATGCAGTACAATAAAGCTTTTAATTAAATAGTTGTTGTCATTTAAACTATTTTTCCTTAAAATAAGTAGAGAGTACGTACTGAATTAATTTTTACCTGTTTCATTTTTTTTTTCCTTATGTTAATTTTGAAACTATTTGAAATGTTTTTTTTTTTTTTCGTTAGTTCATGTTGTTTGATTTTTTTTTAATTAATTTTGTTGTATTTTTAGTTAATATGTCGTTTAATGGATTGCAATATAGGGGGGAAAAACGAGAATTAAAAGATGAGAGAACTTGATTCAATACAATGTTTGAAAGGAGGGATAAAAATTAAAAAAAAAAAAAACCGATAAAGGAAAAAAAATAAAGAGGAAAAGAGGAGTAAAAAAAAAATTAAAAATAAACAGGTGAAAAGAGAAAAAAAAAAAAACAGACTAAAGAAAAATACCAATCCGGCCGTCCCACCAAGCACCTCAGTTGTAGGCATTGACCTTAAGAGAGACTACGTACCCCGTGCGGCTACAGCGGGAGGGTGGGACAACCTGATGAAATGAAGAAATCAGTGAACGATTAACAAACACAAGCAACTTTAAATTAAAAAAAAAAAAAAAAAAAAAAAAAAAAAAGGAAAGAAATTTGGGGAAGAGATTTACTTCCAATCTAAAGACCTAGATTTCGAGATTAGATAAAGAAATTTTAGAAGAAGACAGATTTTGAGATATAAAAGGAAGAAAAGAAGAAGTAGAAATAGGAAATGCCCTTTGAAGTGAAGAAGAAAAAGTAACCGGTGCGTGTTTGCAGACGTACTTTTTGAAAGAGCATGAAGAGGTTATGATCAACAAATTTGTCAAACGACAGTTGCAAGAGTAATAAACGACAACATCTATTTGAAAGTTGTCAAACGGCACTTGCAAGAGTGAAAAACGACAACTTTTATTTAAAAGAGCACGAAGAGGTGACCAACAAAATTTTCAAACGGCACATGCAAATGAGTAAAAAACGACCACTTCCTGATAACGTTTTGGACGACCCAAAAGATTAACACTACAACCCAAACTCACTCTTTTAGTAGTGTTAGATTTTGAATGATTAAAACATTTCAGAATTGTCTTGTACAGTTGTAATCAAAAGATAAATAAATTATGAATGATTAAAACCTTTCATAAAATAGGGTTGTCTTGAATAGTTGCAACCGAAATATAAATATATTATAAATGTTAAAACATTTCATAAAATAAACATATTTTAGTGAGAAATTACAATAATAAAACTTGATATGATACATATATCAGAGCATTTAATTTATCTTGAACAATTACAATCGAAAGATCAATAGATTGTAAGTGATTAAAACCTTCCATAAAATAAAGTTGTCTTGAACTGTTGGAATCGAAATATTGATAGATTATGACCTTTTATTAAATAGACTCTTATTAATGAGAAAAAATAATAATAAAACAAAATACAATACATATAATGAAGCGAATAATTAAACTTATGGGCACTTTTTTTTAATGACCTAGAATGAGTAGGACATCTCATAAATTACTCTTTTAATATTGTTAGGATATATTGATCGATAGAGATACGTGCTTTGCATCTATGTTTATATAATATGATAATTAATATTGTAATTTGATAATTTTTACTAAAATAACGAGATATTGTAACTTTATAATTGATGATGCTAATTTAATTTCAACATTTGTGAAAAATATTTTTGTGCAAGAAGAAAAAAGTTGAATATATAGGAACAATCTCACAAAATTCAATGGAAATTATTTTAAATTTCATTATAGTTATTATTTTTAATTAATGAAAGTTGCATAAAAGAAAGTTTTTCAAATACAGATTTCACATATGAATTTGAGGAAAACACTTTTTTTTTTAAAGGAAAATAAGAAATACAGTTATGAAGGAACGTATTGGAAAAAAATCTGATGAATTTATGCAGAAATAGAAAAGTAGAAAATAAGAAATAAGGACACCAAAAAAAAAAGGGGGAGGGGGGTGGGGGGACAAAAAGAAGTAAAGAATTAAAAAGATGTTTTTTATTAAAAGAAAAAAGAAAAACGAACGGAAAAAAGAAAACATAAATAAAAATTAAAAAAGAGAAAGAAAGAAAGAAATAAAGAAGCATAAGAGGTGGGCTTTGAACTAATACCCTTTCATAATAAGAGGGACCTAAATCAGACCACCGAGTCATGAGCCCCTGAACAACCGAAAAAATAGAATTAAAAACGAGTGAATATTATTTTTAAGAAAATAATTAAAGTTAAAAAGAGAAATCATAGTGAATAGTATTTTGAAGAAAATAATTAAAGTGTATAGTAAGATTTTAAAATATTTAAAGTAAATAGTAAATTTATTAGTTAAATAACAAATTTAATAGGTCATATTTATAATACCTAAATAAATCATTCACCCATAAAATTGTTCTTTTCTACTATTTATTTTAAATATTTCAAAAATAACTTACTATTTATTTCAGTTATTTACGAAAACTATTTATTTATTTCTCTCCCTCAAAAACAAAATGATTAAAAAAATATAAATATCTATACATATATAAGAAGTTTGAATTCTCACTACTGTACATTTAGATTTTTTGGTCCTTCTGTTTTCTCTTTTCTTTCTTTCGGCCCAATTTTTTATTTTTTTTATTTTTTCATTTTATTCATTTGTTTTTTGTATTGATATACTTTTTGCATTTTAGTCATTTTATCTTTTTTTGTCTTTTTTTCATGCCTCATTTTTTTTTATTTTCAGGTACTTTGTTTTTTTTTTTTTTTTGCTCAAAACTTTTTTAATTTTTTGGTCTGTCAGTTTTCCTTTTTTTTTTCTTTTGGCCCAATTTTTTTATTTTTTCATTTTAGTCCTTTTTTTATATTGGTATATTTTTAATATTTTAATCCTTTTTTTCTTTTTGGTCCTTTTTTTATGCCTAATTTTTTTTCCAAGTACTTTATTGATTTTTTTGTCTAATTTTACTTATATATTTTTTTTATTTAAATAAAATTTCTTAAATATATTCAATCATGTGATTATCGCAGCGTGCTTTAAACTAGTACATACCTAAAAGCCTAAGGGGTTTTTGAAGGGTTGGGCCTATGGGCCTTCAGCTTTTTATGACTTAATCTACTTCTCCTAGTTCTTGGAACATCGAAGGCCATGAGTTCTTACTGTGAGCGTCCACGATAGTAGGGAAGGCCGAAAGGAAAAATATGACAACCGTCGGCCAACCAAGCGGTGTTGGACGGTTCGGTTCACCGACAGACGGCATTGGCCGCTGCCCTCCTACTGTTTCAGTCAGTGACGCTCGGTTATAATCAGTTCTCGGTTATTATCAACAACCTTGGTTGACATAATGATCATAACATCCTACTAGGCTGTTATAGGTATAAATGTTACTTTTGTTTCAAGTTTTTCCATCTTTGACATATTATATATATATATATTTATATGGGCAGAGGATGTCATACTTAGATAAGTCTAAAAAGAAGAAAGTCTCCCGCTCGATGAGGACGACTTGAACTCAAGACCTGTAGTCGAGAGAATAAGTGTCTTACCATTCTGCTTAGTTGTTATATTTCTTTATTAAATAAAGAGAGGAAAACTTATATCAATAAAATCTGACAATTAATCTTAAAGATATAATGTATTGTTTTCAAAATTATTCTTGTTACAGGAAGCTGGTTTTATAGATATACATATATATATATGTATATATATTTGTAGGCATCATCACATCTCACAAGAGAGCATCACAACAGCATTATTATATCCTCTTGTTCGGCATCTTTATTGAAACTCGCCAATAGCCCCTATGCATGAAAACTACTCAAGCTCACACCATACAAAAGCTACAATGCCAGTGCATAATTTCAACTAGCGGATATCACATTCTTCACTATATAATATATATATATATATATATATATATATATATGAAAATGTCATGTATCTAATACCAGATACCATCCGACTCTTGTAATTTTCTGTTTCAAAACTTTTTTGACTAGTTGATTTATATATAACTTCCTATTTAGAACCTAGTCACATGGTTTAAGTTGAAAAATATTACATTAGAATCACTTGATTGGTATAACCTACTACAAAAAAGTTAAAAATATCATATAAGAAAATAAAGCTGTGGTTAGATATGTTTCAGAAAAATATTTGTTGGGTATATAAACCTTAAAAAATGAAAATGAAAATAAGAAAATAATTTTATTTCATTTACTTGTTTCATGATAAAATATGAAAACGATATTTTCTTTTCACTTATGTTTTTTTTTTTTTTTTGGTGCAAAACAAATGATATTTCAGAACTATTTCAAAAACATTTTTGTTGAGGACTGAGATTTATTTTCAAAACACGTCCAAATCAATACAAAACAAGGCCTATCATCCCACATGGGTTTAGCAGTTGCTTCTCTTTTAATCATCAGTACATTAGTGGTTAAGCTAAATAAAGTTATTGGTATATAGAAAGAGTGTACGAGGCATCAAAAGACAATAAAAAGTGAAATGAAAAGGAAAAGAACCAATGTCTGTCTATGATTTGATGCACTTTCTCTTTGTATCGTGTAATAATGTGGGTTTGCGGTCTGTTATGTTTGATTTGTATGTTATGTTATGTTTGATGCACTTTTTATGTTATGTTATGTTTGAAAGTTGTATCTCGTAGAGCTTGATCCACATATTAAGTCATTGTTTGGTATATAGTTTGAGAAATACTACGTACTCTTGCTTATGCACTCTCTTGGGCACTCTTAACATTTAAAAAATGACTAGTGTCCCACTTATTTTTCTCGGAAAAAGCCATGTACAACTTTTATTGAAAAGGTTATTGTTTAAACTATTTATTATGAAAGTGCCACTTAGAAACAACTAACTCTTGACATAATTTTACATTCCACTTTACAACTTTTTTTTTCTTGCTAAATCTCCATAATATATTTAAGTACAGTTAAACATAATTTCACGGTTTCTATATACTGAAACAAAAAAAAAAACGAAAAAAAAAAAAAAAAAACACCCTTACGAACGGATGTGTTTTTTCTTTTGTAGAAATGTTCTATAAACATGTATTAATTTTCTTGAAAATTTGTGGTCTATATATTGGGATTTTATGCATTGAAATAAAAAAAATGTAGTAAAAGAATAGTACCTTTTAAATTAATTTGTTCGGTTAATTATCAAGATGGAAAAGTGACATATTCTGATTAGGAAATTTTTCGTATCTTTTTTATTTTTTTTATTATTTTAAGGAATAGTTTCGGATCTTTCATTATTGCAGGTTTTTGTTATCATTAATTTTTTGGTTTGCTTTGTCAAATTGGAGAGGAAACCGTAGTATTTTTTTTTTTTTAGCTAGTTAAAAAAAAAAAAAAAGGAATAGCAGATTTGTAACAAGCATGTAAAAGGGTGTGTGTTTTTTAACTTCTTCTCCTTACTTTTGTCAAAGACAAAAAAAAAAAAAAGTACGACTCATGGCACTCTTGGAAGTTGAGGGAGTCTAAAAGAGTGCATAAGTGAGTGCAGCTAGTACTCCTCAGTTAGTTTTGAAATGCTCATTTTCAAAAACATTTGATTTTAAAATGTTAATAATTGGTGTTTGGAAGATAGGAAAAAAAAAAATGAATGGTTTGGATTCTGAAATAGTAAAAAATTTAAGTTGAATTAGAATTTTATATAGATTCAAAAACCACATGCTGAACAAAGAGTTTACTTCCGTTGTAATGACGACATAGATCCGCTAAGATGAAGATAAGGCGGGATTATTTTGGAAATTTTAATTAGAATCTAAGCCATTTTTCTAGTCCAAAAACCCAACCATTTAGTAGTAGTATTCCCTTCAAAGAGTATTTTCCTACTTCCTAATAACACGAGTATTCTACAACAAGAAATGTAATGAATACGCTATTGATAAACTTTGATTTGAATCATCATTTTTAATATTTTTTTTAAGACATAATCAACAGAGATACATTATCCCCCCAAAAAAAATATAGATACACGACAGTGAAAAACTTCTATTATGTTTTGAAAAAGAAATAATATCTGTATATATACACACACATGTATGTATGTATGTATGGCTCCTCCAGTAAAAAGTAGGGCAAGGTTATGTCAAATTTGGACGTCATGCTCCCTAACAGAAAAGCTCTTTTTTCTTTCAGTGGTGTGCCAATATCATGTCATGTCGTGCTTATGTCGCAGGCTTTGGATGTTATGTGGCATGTTCGTGCCGTTTATATTAAAGTCACTAGTCGTACTTTTGGCATGAATATGACATGAACAAAGAATGGACGTGCAAGGAACAAGAAACACTTTTTTCAAACACAATTTATTGGAATAAAAAGGAAGCATCAACCGGAGTTAATCTGTGTAAATAAATGGTGAATGATCACAAAGTTTAAAGACATCACCATTCTACATTTCAACAGCGCCAAGTATCGAATCCTGAGCATGCTAATTCTAAAGCTGGGATTTGTAAATTTCCTGACCAGAGGTGGCCGGAGTTATAGGACGGAACCTCATGGAGAACGAATATCGAACAGCGGGAATCAGATACTTGTTGTGAACACAAGGGGACCAGCTATCATCTCCACCCAACCCCATGTGCTTGTGGTCAAGATGAACCTGTAACAACAACATATATTTTCAAGATAGGTAATGAATTAATTTTTTACTTTTTCAACCCTGAAATTCTTCTTTATTGGCAACGTGCCACTTTTTTTCTGATAATTTATCCCGTGTTAAAGAATGTGCCCCGGGGGTGGGGGGGGGGGGGCAAATGACTATGACATGATTAACGACCCATGTGCAAGACGTCAATTTCAGTTTAAAATATTTATTGGGTATATAAACCTTAAATCAGACACTTGAGACCACCGAGTCATGAGCCCCTGAACAACCGAAAAAATAGAATTAAAAGCGAGTGAATATTATTTTTAAGAAAATAATTAGAGTATATAGTATGATTTTAAAATATTTAAAGTAAATAGTAGATTTATTATGTAAATAACAAATTTAATAGGTCATATTTACAATACCTAAATAAATTATTTACCGATAAAATTGTTATTTCTACTATTTATTTTAAATATTTCAATAATAACTTACTATTCATTTCAGTTATTTATGACCATTGTGGAAGCGCCCTTCTTCCATGATGGTTTTTAAAAACCATCGTGGAAGCCGGAGCTTCCACAACGGTTATTCCAATCCGTCATGGAAGCGCCCTACTTCCATTACGGTTTTCAGAAACTATGTTCTGTTTCGTGTTTTTGCATATTTTTTACGATAGTTTTTTTAAAAACGATCGTGGAAGTGCCATCGTGGAATCCATATTTTGTAGTAGTGGAGAATAAGTGACTTACCATTCTGCTTATTTTTATATTTCTTTATTAAACAAAGAGAGGAAAACTTATATCAATAAAATCTGACAATTAATCTTAAAGATATAATGTATTGTTTTCAAAATTCTTGTTACAGGAATTTATAGATATAAATATATATATATATATATGTATATATATTTGTAGGCATCATCACATCTCACAAGAGAGCATCACAACAGAATTATTATATCCTCTTGTTCGGCATCTTTATTGAAACTCGCCAATGGCCCCTATGCATGAATACTACTCAAGCTCACACCATACAAAAGCTACAATGCCAGTGCATAATTTCAACTAGCGGATATCACATTCTTCACTATATATAATATATATATATATATATATGAATGAAAATGTCATGCATGTATCTAATACCAGATATCACTCAACTTTTATAATATTTTGTTTCTAAATATTTATCACTAGTTGATTTATATATAACTTTCTATTTAGAACGTAGTCACTAAGTTGAAAAATATTACATTAGAATCACTTGATTGATATAACCTACTACAAAAAAGTTAAAAAGTATCATATAAGAAGGCACCCTACATATGTAATATATTTGTAACGTCATATATATTATTTGCGATACATCTTTATATATATATATATATATATATATGTAAATAGCAGCAATGCCCTGAAACACGATCATGATCAATCCCATTCAGTCCTCAGTAGAAGCAACGAGCAAGGACACTGAGTCTGATCAGCAACAAGTAATTGATCTTTCCCAACTACCCAAAACCAAAGGATTTTTAGGTTCTTCAGCCCTTTCTTTGTACCAAGGTTTTTGGTATCCTTCCAGAATTGTTCCCAACGTGATCTCCTTCCAAAAGCACTTCCGAGCTCGCGACGACGACATCATTCTAGCCTCCAAGCCTAAATCCGGCACCACTTGGCTCAAAGCTCTTGTGTTTTCCATCGTCAACCGCACCCGTTACACACCCTCCGACACTCCTGTGCTCGTTTCCAATCCGCATCAACTCGTACCCTTCATCGAGTTCACACTCTTTGCCGATGTACTACAGAAAAATAGGTCATAGTTACGAAGAATTTTCTGAGTAATACGTTCAGCTATTCATGGAGTTATGTAGATTTTCATTACACAAATGCATTGACGACTTCTTTATTTTTATTTTTTTATTTTTCTTTGGGTTTCCTTGCAGTGCTGTCAAGGTTCCTGATCTAAGCGGCATTCCATCGCCGCGGTTATTTTCCACCCACATTCCCTACTCATCCTTGCCCGAGTCGGTCAAGGACTCAAAATGTCGAATCATGTACATTTGTCGAAACCCTCTTGACGTTGTCGTCTCCTCGTGGCATTTTGGGACTCAGGATCATCCCGACCGTGCTCGCTCAGTGTGGACAAACATGGAGGAATACGTCGACAAGTTTTGCAACGGAGAGGAGGGGTTCGGGCCCTTTTGGGACCATGTGTTGGCTTATTGGAAGGTGAGCTTGGAGAAGCCGGAAAAGGTGTTGTTTTTGAAATATGAAGACATGAAGGAGGAAACTATTTCTCAAGTGAAACGGATTGCTGAGTTCATAGGGTTTCCTTTTTCTGAGGACGAAGAAATCCGGGGAGTTGTCAAGGAAATATCTGATCTGTGTAGTTTGAGCAGTTTGAAGGATTTAGAAGTAAACAAAAATGGTAAGTTCATGCCAAACTTCGAGAACAAAAGTTATTTTCGGAAAGGAGAAGTCGGCGATTGGGTTAATCATCTTAGCCTTTCCATGGCGGAACGTGTAAGCAAGGTAAGTGAGGAGAAATTAAAGGGTTCTGGTTTAACCTTCAAAATGTCTAGCTAGCTTTAGTTCCAGCAACCTTGAATGGCTGCAGGGATGAAAAGTCGGAGACAAAAACACATCTGTTTGGAAGCGTTTTGAAAATGGTTTTGCTTTGAGTATGAATAAAAATGAGAATGAGAATGGTTTTAGCAGTTGCTTCTCTTTTAATCATCAGTACAGTAGTGGTTAAGCTAAATAAAGTTATTGGTATATAGAAAGAGTGTACGAGGCATCAAAAGACAATAAAAAGTGAAATGAGAAGGAAAAGAACCAATGTCTGTCTATGATTTGATGCACTTTCTCTTTGTATCGTGTAATAATGTGGGTTTGTGGTCTGTTATGTTTGATTTGTATGTTATGTTATGTTTGATGCACTTTTTTTTTTATGTTATGTTATGTTTGAAAGTTGTATCTCATAGAGTTTGATCCACTTATTAAGTCATTGTTTGGTATATAGTTTCAGAAATACTACGTACACTTGCTTATGCACTCTCTTGGGCACTCTAACATTTGAAAAATGACTAGTGTCCCACTTATTTTTCTCGGAAAAAGCCATGTACAACTTTTATTGAAAAGGTTATTGTTAAACTATTTATTATGAAAGTGCCACTTAGAAACAACTAACTCTTGACATAATTTTACATTCCACTTTACAACTTTTTTTTTTTTTCTTGCTAAATCTCACAATATATTTAAGTACAGTTAAGCATAATTTCACGGTTTCTATATACTGAAACAAAAAAAAACAAAAAAAAAACACCCTTACGAACGGATGTGTTTTTTCTTTTGTAGAAATGTTCTATAAACATGTATTAATTTTCTTGAAAATTTGTGGTCTATATATTGGGATTTTATACATTGAAATTAAAAAAAAAATTAGTAAAAGAATAGTACCTTTTAAATTAATTTGTTCGGTTAATTATCAAGATGGAAAAGTGACATAGTCTGATTAGGAAATTTTTCGCATCTTTTTTATTTTTTTTTATTTTAAGGAATAGTTTCGGATCTTTCATTATTGCAGGTTTTTGTTAACATTAATTTTTTGGTTTGCTTTGTCAAATTGGAGAAGAAACCGTTGTATTTTTTTTTTTTAGCTAGTTAAAAAAAAAAAAAAAGGAATAGCAGATTTGTAACAAGCATGTAAAAGGGTGTGTGTTTTTTAACTTCTTCTCCTTACTTTTTTCAAAGACAAAAAAGTACGACACATGGCACTCTGAGAAGTAGATGATTTCTAAAAGTGCACGAGTGCAGCTAGCACTCCTCAGTTAGTTTTGAAATGCTCATTTTCAAAACATTTGATTTTATAACGTGACGAGGAGTTTGACTCTCCAGTTTAACTCAAGTTAAACTGTACTTTTTTGTCTTTTTCTGAAAAATTTTTTTGTCTTTTCTGAAAAAATCAATACAAATTATTATTTAAACTTAAAAATTTCAACCCAACTCATTCACCAAACACCCTCTTAATCTCTTTGGATTGGTGTTTGGAAGATAGGGAAAAAAAAAATGAATGGTTTGGATTCTGAAATAGTAAAAAATTTAAGTTGAATTAGAATTTTATTTAGATTCAAAAATCACATCCCGAACAAATAATTTACTTCCGTTGTAATGATAACAAAGATCCGCTGAGATGAGTATAAGGTAGGGTTATTTTGGGAATTTCAATTAAAATCTAAGCCATTTTTCTAGTCCAAAAACCCAACCATTTAGGAGTATTCCCTTCAAAGAGTATTTTCCTACTTCGTAATAACACGAGTGTTCTACAACAAGAAATGTAATAATTTTTAAAGACGTAATCAATAGAGATGCCCTATCCCTCCTCCCCCACACCACAACCCCCCCCCCCCCCCCCCCCCCAAAAAAAAAAAAAAAAGAGATACACGACAGTGAAAAACTCCTATTATGTTTTGAAAAAGAAATAAAATATATATACACACACATACATGTATGCATGTATGGCTCCTCCAGTAACAAGTAGGGCAAGGTTATCTCGACTTTGGACGTCATGCTCCCTAACAGAAAAGCTCTTTTTTCTTTCGGTGGTGTGCCAATATCATGTCATGTCGTGCTTATGTCACAGGCGTTGGATATTATGCGGCGTGTTCGTGCCGTTTATATTAGTCACTAGTCGTACTTTTGGCATGAATATGACATTAACAAAGCATGGGCGTGCAAGGAACATGAGACTTTTTTCAAACACAATTTATTGGAATAAAAAGGAAGCATCAACCGGAGTTAATCTGTGTAAATAAATGGTGAATGATCACAAAGTTCAAAGACATCAACATTCTACATTTCAACAGCACCAATATCGAATCCTGAGCATGCTAATTCTGAAGCTGGGATTTGTAAATTTCCTGACCAGAGGTGGCCGGAGTTATAGGACGGAACCTCATGGAGAACGAATATCGAACTGCAGGAATCAGATACTTGTTGTGAACACAAGGGGACCAGCTATCATCTCCACCCAACCCCATGTGCTTGTGGTCAAGATGAACCTGTAACAACATATATTTTCTAGGTAATGAATAAAATTTTTACTTTTTCAACTCATTGCCGCCCTGAAATTCTCCTTTATTGGCAACGTGCCACTTTTTTTCTGATAATTTAGTTTAAAAAAAATTTTTTTTTTTTTAAACCCTATTATTAGGAGTGACAATTCAGGTCGCGACACGACGACACGACTCCAAAACAATACGAATTTCGCGAGTTCGGGTAGGGACGGGTCAAATTCGGGTCGCCTAAAATTAACACGAGAAAAAACGGATCGTGTTCGGGTTGGACTCGTAGAACCCGAACACGACACGTTTTTTTTCGTGTCAATTTCAGGTCAAATGTCATGTCAATTTTATGTCAATTTCGGGTCAATTTCGGGTCTAATCCTAATATGACCCTGTTCCAACCTGAATTTCGTGTCAATTTCGCGTTGCGGGTCAATTTCGTGCCTCGGGTCAATTTCGTGTCATGGGTCAATTTCGTGTCGCGGGTCAAGTTCGGTTTGTGTCGTGCCAACCCATTACGGGTTCGTGTCGTGTTCGTGTCGCGGCTTCGAGTCGGATCGTGTTCGGATTGGGGAAGAAAAAATTCGACACGACTCTAACACGACACGAATCCAATACGTGACACGAATTATCATCCCTACCTGTTATCGATTGCAGTCTTTGCGACAGACTATAAAATTCTAGGGCTAGTTGCCAAAAATTAATTTTGCAATGACCAAGAAGTTCAGAGGCAACAGTGAAAACAATCATGGAATTTATATTTTGAAAGAAAGAGAAGAAATTACCTCAATGCTGTCCCCTTTGACGAGATCTTCGTTGTGTGTTGCCCGTTCAAGCTCTGCTGTGTGGTAGTAACTTGCACTCATTTGCATAGGCGGAGAGCTGCCAAAGATTGAAGCATAGATTCCAAAACCATTTTTGTTTTGAAAGGTCACCCATCTAACATCGGCTCTCCCAGAACATTCGCTGGGAACAATATAGGGAACGTGCATCTCATCGATGTTCTTCTCATAGATGTTGACATGGGCGGCAGCTTTTCTGTCTGGATAGCATTCAAATGGCCCTCTTCCATACCATTTTATCTGGTCAACTGATTTTTCCAAATGGAAAACAACGCCCACTCGAGGCAAAGGTGGAAGATCCGGTTGTGGCATTACATTGCAACTCACAATGACATCCCCGGAGCTGTTTATTGTGTGAACCACCTCCACTTCGACTAAAACTTTTTCGCCCTCCCCACCCTTTGAAACACCAAGGAAAACAATGACTATCTGCACAAGATGGTCAGTCACGTTTTGAACAGAACAGCTTTCGGTGATGTAATGAAGGCTATCGAGTTTAGAAGCCTTCCACAATGAGAGGTAACTGTTATAGCCTCCTTTGTCGTTATCTGTCGGTGCTCGCCAAAAGCATGGAAATATACCTTTGTTCATCACAAGAACTCCTTCAACCTAATCATTTTTTAACATGTCTTGAGAATCACCGTTTTTGTTATATTCTACACAGTCTCGAGTTCAACAAATATACTCAATAAGTACACTAGAAAACAGACTGAACAGAGAAGATATCAATAACTATAATGAGCAATTAAGTACTCTCAATTTACATAATAAATCATCCTTACAAAGTTCTTTATTTTTACTGGTTGATTTTAATAATAGAATATTTCCGTGTTCTCTGTCTTCTGTTGTTTTCTCTGTTCCTTTCTAATTCAGTAATCTAGCAATGGAAGGAAATTTTCTTTTTTTTTTAAAAAAAAAGGGGGGCAAGATTCTACTATAGACCACGTGAAGAGGAAATTACTTTTACAGTATCGCTCAACTCTAGGAAAGCCCATAAACAGTAAGCCATTACTGGAACAATAAATATAAATTTATAAATAAATAAATAAATAATAAAAATAAAATTCTAGCTAATATTAAATATCTTGATGTGTGACTCCACGCATATTCCATGTTAAAAGAGGACTAACCTCATATGTCCCCTTCAATGTCCCTCTAATAATATTATGACACGTATCTAAGTAATAAGATCTTTTAATTAACGTGGTATGACAGTATAGGTAAAAAGAGATTTTTCATTGACTTGTCAAGATACAATTAGAGGACATCAACGGCACATAATAAGGGGACAAAGAAGCTGAATCCGTTAAAAGAAAGCAACAAGCATGAATGCATGGATGCATGCCAGTTATTTGGGTGTGACAAATATAATGAAAGATTTGCCCCACAACTCAATGATTCTGCAAAAATTGGAGAAATGAGTTTTCAGAGATTTTTAATTTTTTAATCAAAGTTGATATATGTGAGACTACCTGTCACAGTTTGTAATAACTGCCTTAAATTTGATATACATGAACACATATGAAGACCTACATCTAGAAAAGGAAAAACACAGTACTGCCTTAAATTTGATATACATGAAAACATATGAAGACCTACATCTAGAAAAGGAAAAACACAGTACCTTCCAGCTTTCAATTATTCCGCTTCGAGAATTCAATATTAGCTCCCACGCATTCTCCTTGGTTATTTTGATCACATCCCCAAGAGTTTCAGTAGCAAGGGTTCCATCTTTGGTCTTGATCTCCTGAAACGCAAAGCCGATTAAAAACAGTTTATTGATATAAAAACATCTGTAAAATTTATGGTTAACGTAAACATTGGTGTTGGTAATTGGGAACAGGAAGCTACATGAGAAGCAAGCTTTCCTTTAATAGGTAACTGGACTTGTGTAGATGAGACGACATGACCAGCTTCAGCCCAGAGTGTGGAATGCAAGAGCTTAGCAGTTATTGTTATGAAAATCTCCTCTGCTGATGATGAGGACAATAGAGTATACCATGGACATGACTTCCATTCGATACCGTAACTATTCTGGGGTTCAATCACAGGAACAGATAAAATTCCAGATCCAAGTTTAACTCCATCCCCGTGAGCAGCCCAACTGAACTCCAATCCGTTCGTTGTTTCATAAAACTGAGTGTTTGTTATCTGCGAAGTCAAATTAAGGAAACAGTTATTCACAAACAACACGTGAAAACTGAAAACACATTAGAAGTACCTTCAGGGTGTCTTCCAGGAATGAAATCTTGATCGGTTGATACAGATACTTGACTTCTGAAAACAAAAAAGAGACGAATTATAAGACAGCTCATCAATTATGTAGTGCTTAATCTGCATAAAAGCTTAAAAAACTACCATGCAGTGCAGGATGAGGAGTTCGGTCCGGCCAAATAAGGCCGTTCAGACAGAAGTTCAAATCATTAGGAATATCTCCGAAATCACCTCCATATGCCCAATGCTTCCCTTTTTCAGTATCCTTCAGTAGTGCCTATATTGAATGAAAGATTTTATACCATTATATTTCCTCAACAAAACATGGACATTTTGAAACAAGGATAAACAAAAACCATCATAGACCAACCTAGTATGAGTTTTGTTTATGACTTTTTGATTTATCTCAAACAAACAAAAAAACGTACAATATTATCATATAGATTGTGCAAGATGCTAAAATGTTAAAATGTTTGACATGATAGCTGATAAATCTTCTACATTTAGAAAGGAAAGAGGATTCTCGACCTGATCGACCCAATCCCAGATAAATCCACCTTGAAGACCAAATGTGTTGTCGATTGCTTCCCAATATTCATGTATATTGCCGTTGCTGTTTCCCATTGCATGAGAATATCTGCAATCTTTCAGCTATAAGAATCCTCAATGGACACGGGGCGCATAGACAAGGTTCTCTTAATCAATTTAAGAAGACGCGAGGGAAATAATGAAACTCAAACCGCAAATTTCATACTCGCATAATATCAGTGGACGCGTTTCCTCCGGATCATTTGCGATTTTTACAATGTCCCAAACTCGCATGTACATAGGACATACAATATCTGTAGATGATGTCCTGGATCCACCTCCTTCATAATGTAACACCCGAGAGGGATCCTTTCCTCGAACCCAACCTAAAGTTTACAAACACATAAATGACAGACAATATAAAGACAATGAAAATAATTTAAAAAATAAATGGAATACGTCAAAAAAATTATTTATAAAAAATTAAGAGAGAGAGAGAGAGAGAGAGAAAGCAATAGCCCTGAACTACTAAATGGAATAGTATCTTGCATCTGCAAATAATTCTTAAATTCATGTGGCACACTACAGTAATAACAACACACACACGTCTATAAAGTGGCAACCGATACCGGCTAAAGCTGAATGATTAGGTCCATATCCAGATTCATTTCCCAAGGACCATGAGATGATACAAGTGTGATTCTTGTCTCTCTCCACCATACCGATGACTCGGTCCATCATTGCATTAGCCCAACTAGGTTCTAGTGTAGGATGCTTCACATGTCCAGAATCATCAAAACCATGTGTCTCGATATTGGCTTCATCTATCATATACATGCCAAATAGATCACATAGCTCGTACCAACGGGGATGTTGTGGATAATGGCTGTTTCTTACAGCATTGAGATTGTTTTGCTTCATGAGAATCAAGTCCTGAATGCATTATAGTGACTAAAAATGTAAGAGTTTGTAAAAGTGAAGTATGACCTTTGGCTCTAATATGTATTTGGCAATATAATCAGCAATCAAAAACAAATTCAGGGTCACCTTAATCATGCAGGACTCTATGTTTGTCTTCCCCAAACGAGGATGATGTTCGTGCCTGTTGACACCTCTTATTATAATTGGACGACCATTCACGAGCAGCTGTTTAGGAGCCTTCGATACTTGCCGGATGCCTACGAGGCATGATTCGCAGTCAATTACATTGCCAGATGCATCTTTGAGGATGACAACAAGCGTGTACAAATTTGGCTGTGGATGAGTACATACAAAAGATGAGACATGGGAATGCAACGTATTATGTTATTTAACAAAAAAAACTTCCTTCTTCGACAGAAAAAAAACTACAAAGGAAAGAAGATGAGGAATCCTCAAAACAAAACAGAACAGAAAAGGGAAAAACTAGTACAGAACAGAAAAGAAAAAGAAAATCTAGAAGAATAGCCAAAAAAAATCCAGACAACAGCCTTCCGTTGGATACCAAAGATAATTAGTGGGTTTATAAGGCATTGAGTCCCCTCCCTTGAAAGCCGGTTTTGCAAGGGTGAGTTCGACTTGTACCTAATAGGTTCCTTGCAATTGGTATCAGAGCCAATCCACCCCATCAAACAATTGCATTGTAGGCTAGATTAAGATGCATTGCTGAAGCCAGTAAAGCATCGATTCCATTGATTCGTGTCCATAATGTGGACTGAGCGATTTGGACCAAAGCATCATTACAAACCACAGCTTGCGAGGAGTTTGTAAGAATTTAAAGTTTAAAATTTCTAAAATCCAAGCTTCCTTACTTGCTCTGCAGACCAAAGCTTGGGCGCGTCTAGTTTTCCACTGAGCAAATAACCGTGAAATCCTCGGAGCGGCGTAGATTTGATATTGAGCTTCAGATTAGCAACTTTAGATGAGATTAGATCAGCACATGAATCACTCTCGTACCAGCCTTTAGTATCAAATAGTGAGGCTTCTATTGTAAATCTGGAAAGAACATTGTCTTTTGGTGTTTCTTGGGAGTTGTCTATTATCATTTCAACCTGGGAAATAATTTTAACAAAAGGAGATAAGTTGTCTGCCACATAGTGAAATAACATTACTAACAAACACTCAACACATTCCAATTCCAAAGCAACATAGAACAAGGATTCGATCATTTTTTTCGTTTATCAATCTGAAGTTCAAGCGTACCAAAAGCACGATCACTAACAACATACCGAAGACTTTTTGTTTTCTATAAGAAACTTGCTTTTTATTAGAAAGGAAAGAGGACAAGATGTCCTCCAAAAAGAAAGCAAATGATGATATGAAATTATGAGATACTAAAGAAAGGTAATGAAAAGTACTAGTTGGATACTTGTAAAGGATATACAATCAGATTTTGACATGAATATGAAGATGTGAGTTCTATTTCCAACGTGTAGATGAGGATTGATACTTTGGCATCATATATCTGAACCGCCACTATCAAACAAAGTTGGGATTGAATTATTGTTCAAAGACAGGAAAACATTTTCAGGATGGTTCTTTTATGGCTTTTAATCATGTTGTTATTTAACCCACGACGTCAAAGGAAGATGAATCTGGTAAAAGTTTACTCAGATATAGAAACATCTATATATGCAACTTCGGCAGGCTATCAGACAACCACCATAACATGAAACAACTTCGGCAGGATCAAAAATATGCATACTTTGCGGTTGCAACACTCATTAGAAGCAGAGGAAACTCTTTCATAGATTAATGCACGTTCTGACATATAATAAAACAAATAGTAAATGCTTACCTCTATGTCCGCATAAGAGAAGTCTTCAGCGAGGTCTGATTTGAAGAAATAGTCTGAGATGAATACCTGCACGTCAGTTAGTTTGGTTATGATTGTTAAGAAGTGATCACCAATGATGAGCAAACAGGAATCAAATTCCCAGCATTTCAAACCAGGATATATCAAATAAAAGAGTACATTTACGGAAACAATAAAACAATTAAAAGCAGTTGAAAAAGTCTGCTCATTTCAGTTATAACAAAAAATAAACTACAAACCGGTGGCTTGGCTAGAAGAAGCACATCTCGATGAATACCAGATAACCACCAATGGTCTTGGTCTTCAAGGTAAGATCCATCACTCCATCTAAATACTTGAACAGCTAGAACATTCTCACTGTCCGGACCAAATGGACGACAATAGTCGGTGATTTCAAATTCGGCAGGTAGTCTGCTATCCTGACTGACCTCGCACAAAATTGGAGAGTTTGTTAGTTAATGCATCCGATGGGGGAATCACTTTATAGAGCACTCCATAAACTAAAGCGAAACATACTGCACCCGAGCAAATGACGATTACTGTAAACTCCAGAAGTATTTAATTACCTGTATCCTACAAGGATTCCATTCACCCACAAGAAGAATGCGGAATCAACAGCTTCAAAGTGCATGAAAATCCTACGACCTGTTAATGCCATGGGGATACGATTGGTAGGGGTACAAAATATCAAGTGAAGAGATGCACATAGAAAAATCTTTCAACTTCATTTTTATATAGTTTAACAATACAATAACTATTTGAATGTTGTATGTTGAAATACTTTACAGAAAGAATGGGGAAAAAAATTTTACAGAAAAGATGGGGAAAAAAAAATCACAAAGCACCAACAAGAATAGAAATCACCAAATATTATTGATGCGCTTTTATAAAGTAGGTCATACCCTTCCATTCTTTGGGAATCTTGAAAACTTTTCTGTAGCAACCAGTAGGGTTCTCCTCGGGGACAAATGGTGGATCAAGAGGAAACGGATACACGATATTTGTATAGATTGGCCTATCAAACCCATGCATCTGCCAATTTGAAGGAACTGTTACATCAGAGAGAAAATGAGTCAGAAAAGTTGCAAGTTTGTATGTCAAAACTCCATAATCTTGACAAATATATATTTATATGCTTACCCGGCAAAGTTGCCCAATCAAAATCTTGAAATGAATTGTCAAAAAAATTCTCAGGAACCATTTTAGGACTGGAAGCCAAGAAAAATTTCCAATAGCCAGAGAGAGATTTAACGAAAGGCAAATTCTTAACCCAAAAAGCAGCGCTATCGAGAGCTCCATGCACAGCATCATCGTTCCAAACGGCAGAGTTGGCCGCCAAAAAATTAACTTTATTCCGTTCATACCAGTATTTAAGAGATCCTAACGGACAAAACCAAGACTGTATAAGTAAGAGAGAAGGCATTGCTATGACGAATTCATGGTTAAAAGTTGTTTGAAGATGATTAGTGAAATTTAGTCATTTATGAAAAAAGGCGAGTGGTGGATCAAGAGAACAATCACATCACGTCTTCCTGCACCAAGCAAACTCTTCAGATGCTATGCTACACTTCAGTATCAACGATTTTCTCTACAATGGATGTCAACGCTATTTATTATGAATGCCCATATATGGCTCAGAAAATTTAAGCAAAACCTTTTACTCTTCAATAATTTTACACAATGTCATTTCACATTACAACTATTTGTTAGTTTACACTCTTGAACTTGCTCGATGCAGAAAGCGCAGATCTCAATCCATAAATGTACTTGACATGATTTTACAGGATTCTTTCAAAACATTTCTATAATTGTATCAAGTCTATCCTAACTTGTCCCAAGTCCACCTATAAAATATCAAACTTTTACACACATAACACTCCCTTAAAAGTCTTAGATTATCCATGATTTACTGGTTTAAATCCCAGAGAAAAAAAATGCAAAAAAAAAAGGGACAAATTGTTCGTTTAGTTCCTAAACTTTTAAGTTTATGCAACTTCAATCCCTGTTCTTCTTTTTTTTTTTAGCTTAAATGATCCTAAACTATTAAATTTTTTCTACAATGGTCCTTTCCGTTAATTTTTTAAGGAAATCCATCAATAATTTGATCAAAAAGTGATACTCACTAAGGTATTTCGTCTAAAAATTAACGTATATGACTACTATAGCAACACTTTTAACAACTAGGATCACTCTAGCTATGACAACTTAAAAATTTAGGACCACCCTAGTAATTTATCACCAAAAAAAAAAAAAACGCAATAATACAACTAGAGAAAACACTGAAATAGTTGCATGACAAACTAATCTCCAGAATAAGCAACACGAACAAAACGGACTAACAAACAAAAAACCAAAACAATTATCAAACTCAACCCATAAACATATCAACACCCAGGTCAAAAATAACAAGAAAAGTTGAGAAATTGATGCAAAAAGAAGAAGTTAAAAATGGGGTTTTTTTTTTTTTGGCCGAACAAACTTAATACCTTCGAGAGATTCATGGCAACGCAAAGTGACATGAGGGTCTCTTTTCCGCCACTTGATGAAAGTCTGGTCTTCCCACACTTTGTGGCCATTTTCTGATGGAAAAACTAGCTGACCCATCACAGAACAACTCATCTTCTGTCTGTCGATAAATAAACTTTTTTTTTTTTTTTTGGGTACCCAAATGAAACAAAATCAGTCACTCAGACATGAGAAGGAAGTATAAGCTTTAATTTGGGTAATTTTCAGTGACAAATGATATAAGAGAGAATAAGGAGAGAGTGGAGTTGGCAAAGCAACTTAGGAATGTATATCTAACTGATCTTGTGGATCACCACTACATCATGTCAGTCTTGAGTAATTTGATTCGTCAAGGTGGCACGTGCCTGTCCTGCTACTCAAAAAAAAAAAAAAAAAAAAAGCTTAAATACGAGGGTAAATTACGATTATAATCCCTGAACTTTTAACGAATATGTCGTTTGGTCCTTAATTTTTTTTTATCAAACAGTCCCTAAACTATACTAGTTAAAAGGATGTAAGTTGATCATTTTTGCGATATTCATCTCCAATGGGACTAAACTAATTCAGGAATATTATAGTAATTTACCCTTAAAAACAAATACTTAACAAATACTTAGTATGATTTGGAACCCATAAAAATCAACTTTTAAAAGTTAAATGTTAGTCTTGGGCTCCATCTAAGATAGATTCTGAACCTTTTTGGCATCCAAAAGGAAAGGAGTCAATCTAACAAAACTTGTACCAGTTTATGAAAATCTCAAATACAACCACCACATTTTATGGAATTTTGTAACTCACTTTCAAAATTTTCAAATATACATCAACTTTCTCCCTGTTTCATTTTTAAAACACTCAAAACTTCAAAAGTTATTCTTTTTTTTTAAGTCAAAATAAGATAATTTTTTAAATTAAAAAATACACAAAATAATGAAAGGAACGAAACAAGTTTCATATTGCATACATTTTTCCAAATATATTTTAATTTTTACATTATATTCTACATTACCATTTATCTCCAATTCACACTTTAATCCCAGCCTACAAAACTTCACTCCAACTATTGTTTCAAACAGACCCTTTAGAGCCCGTTTTGGATAACATTTCTAGACGACAAAATGTCATATAGATCCCAAACAACTCTACATCAAATTTTCTCTATCTTCCATTTTTAAAAACTCAAAACTTGAAAAGTACATAACTCTCATTTCAAGTAGAAATAAGATAATTCTTATATCAAAATGCTCACAATAATGAGATGAACAAAATAAAATCTATTTTTCATTTTTTTTTTGTCCTAACACATCTCAAAAATTTGCACTCTTTTCTTTCCACATAACTTTTTCAAAAGTTTTCTTCCCAAAAACATATTTCTAACCCAACTTCTAAAACACTATCTCTAGACGTCCTCCTAAACGGGCTAAGTTGCAATGTAGCCAAACTAGTTTAGTAAAAGTAGGTCTGAATATATATATATGTGTGTGTGTGTGTGTGTGAGTGGAGAAAATTGTGAGAAATAACCCTTCAAAAATAGACATGCTCATATTTTTTATCCACCATTGAGACGTGGATTTTTAACCATTTGTACTTGTTTGATTGGAGGCCAAAAAACTAATACTACCATTACTGGGACAATAAACCAGCGGATTGAGGGACAATCTTACAAATTACCCTTTGACTTGATCATCTTGAACAATTCAAACCATAAAAAAACCTGACAAAAAATGCAAGAATCGCTTTGGTTTCAGATTTTGCTAAACAAGAACAAATATTTCATTCTCTTGTTCGTGACCTAAATAGTAGGTTTCAAGCTCTCTGAAACCGTTGTAAATGCTGACTCTTATGGCATGTTTACTTACGTGTAATCGGAGTGAGCATGAATCGGAGTAGATAGAATTCGGAGTTGACTGGATTCGGAGTCAAAATATGTTATTTACTTAGGTTCTAGGAATCGGAGTCGGAATCACTATTAATCTCATTTATGCGTTTACTTAGAATAAGAATCGGTGTTAATTACTGTAAATTTACATATATACCCCTTTATATATTGTGTTTTCAAAAATTAAAAAATGATTAATTTTTTTATATTTATTATCACACTATTAATCAAAAGTAAAATAATCATTATGATATTAAGGTAATAAAATTAAATTGTATAATTTTTTGTTTAAAAAATTAAAAAGAGTAAAAAAAATGAATTAAAATTAAGTAAAATATAAAAAATATAACAATAAAAACATAATAATATATAATGATAAAAAAAATTCTTTATTTACTCTAATACCATTAATAGTAATTATAATAGTTATATAATATTAAGTTAATAAAAATAATTAATATAGATTATTATTTTTTAATATAATTTTTTATAAATAAACTAAAGATAAAATGATATTTTTATGTTAATAATAGGAATATGAGTCACAATTCGAAGGGGACATGGAATTATCAATCTCATTCATAACTCTCAAATTGATGTAGAACCCATCATTCTCACTCTCATTCTAGAAAAAAAAAATGAACAAAGTAAATAAAAAATTAACTCTCATTCTCTACTCCTGATAAATAAACATGCCATTAATGACAGTCTATGACTTCGTCTGACATTCAAGTATAGTCTATGACTTCGTCTGACATTCAAGTACAACTTTAACTAGACTGTACATTTTCATCTTATCTTTTTCTAAAAAATCAACAAAATTTATAATTAATTTTTAAAGAATCGACCAACTCCAATTTAAAACTTTCATCTCTAACCGATGAACCGCAAGCTACATAGCCAAACACACGATGGTTTTCACAATGATTTCCTCGACTTTCAAATGATTTTTTTTTTTTACCTAAATTATATCTCTGATCAATGATCACAAGATGACATCAAAAGTAGCAGCAATGAACAACCCCCCTCAACACACACACAAAAAACCACCAAAAAAAAAAAAAAGAAAAAGAAAAAAAGACAGGTTAATTGGAGGAGCTGATAATTACACGACCATCTGCTAATATGTACATGTAAAATCAGCAGATGGGGGAAGACCCGCATGTATTTACAACCCTGATTTTTAAACAAAATAAACGTCCTAAAGAAAGATATCCGAATCGATAGAAGGAATAAAAATGCCTAAGCCTGCTACGCCTTCTCAATCTCCGATGGCTCTGGGGTGGCAGCCGGGGTAGAGTTCAACAATGGCTCCGGGGTGGGAGCTGGGGTGGTGTTGTTCCACTCCGGGGTAGAGATCCGCTCTTGGTTTGGCTCCGGGGTTGAGATCCGCTCTTGATTCCCTCCGGATCTGGGCTTTCTAAAATACTTGCCAAGGAACTCATCAGCCACATCTGAGAACTTGCTCCTGACTAAGTTGTCAAGGCATTTTCGGTACGAAAAATCTTCTTTACGACCATCAGTTGAAACCACAAAAAAGCATCTGCTTTCCTGGAAAGTGCTGTGCTTACTTACCTGTAACAAGTTAATCGAATATGATATTAAATAAACCAACAAAAAATGAAACTAATAAATTAATACACAAATGAAGGATTTTTCCTGATCCTAAAGAATAATAAAATAACAATTCCACTTTGGGGAATGCTTTTCACGTGTACCCACATAAAAGTCCAGCCAACAACAAATTCTCACAAGTTAACAAAGCCAAATTTATGCTAAAATGCATATAGCATTCCTGAAAGGTTCGAGGGTGGTTCCAAAACTAAACAAGATCTAACAAGCTGTAAAGCACAAACGTTTTCCCATCAAAATCCTGAATGGAAAACTTATGTTGCATTACATACTTTCACCGATTACCATAAGTTCGAATGGTTATAGTACACAAGAAGTTGTGCGGAAAATAATCAATGAACTTTTCTAGTTAACTTCTGTTTCAATAGAAAATAAAATAAACACAAGATGTAAGAAATAAATATTAAATATCCATACGTACATACACAGAACATATGCAAATGTTAATGTACCGATAATGTAGAATGCAAGTATGTAGAGAAGAACATGTAAATAGAGTTTGCCTGTTCCGTACGCCATTACACGAGAAAACGAATATATATTTGTACATTTTCAGTAAATGAGATCTAATAATCAAACATACCATGAGATGATCAATTCCGGAACCCATTTTAGCAGCTTTATCAGGATGGTAATTGAATACATTGTCAATTATATATGATTGATCTTCAGCTTGAATTGGGTCGCCATCATTATACCTATGCAAACACAACGATCAACAATATTTTTTTTTATAAGAAAAAGCCTTTTCATTGATTATAAATCAATTACAAGGAAAGAGGATGAGGAATCCTCAACAAAAGAGAGAGAACAGAAAATAAATAGTAAACCATACAAACTCTAAACAATTCTAAACCTCATCAACACACTATCTACCAATTACATCCATCCAATTTAAAATGATCAAGGAGAATGGAAAACCCTTCAACTTTTTGTTGAAGACCACAAGGAAGCTAGGTATTTAGCCTTTTCAAAAATGTCAATCAATTCCATACTCCTCTCCCCAAAAATCCTAGAATTTCTCTCCATCCAAATGGTCCATAATAGAGACAGCACCATACATCACCACAGAACTTTTACTTTTTTATTGGACCCCAACCCCACCATATCTTTCACCATCAATGCTTGACAATGTACTGGAAAGACCCACAAGAATCCCACTTCCTTTAGCAATATTTTCCATAACGCACAACAATCAATAAATATAGGTACAGATATTGGCTTGCGAGCAAATAAATATATAGGTAATAAAAATGTACGGATAAAGCAATTGAGGCACAGTGTAACGATGCAGTGTGACGACAATACACGGAAATAAAACTGCAGACCATAAGGGAAAATTTTCGTAAGACATCACACAGCAAACAGAACACCTTGATCCCACTGAAGACAGTACAGGTAGAAGCAAGATAATCGGCCACCTAAATCAACTACTATATAACAATGAAAAAGAAACAAATTCTAGTACAATACTGGTTGAACTGGAGCTTTCTGAAATAACGTAAAGATCATGAACTGCATTACGAATCTAAATCATTAAAAACAACAACATCTATCTCTCCCTGTTCCGAGTCCTAAAAGTGGGGAGCTATAATATTAATTTACAGTGAGACAGAAAAAGACCACTAAAGTATCTTATTACGTAGTATATAACGGACATTTTCCATTAATAGCACACGAAACTATCTTTTTTTTTTCCCTTTTTTAATTGCTAGTTATAGGTGACTCAATTTAAGATTATAATAAGAAACGTACCCAGACTTGTGCATAATTCTTCTGATGGACTTCATGATTGGTTCAATATGAGAGAGGACATCTTGTTCCTCAGATGTGAATATATCCAATCTTTGTCTTGTTTCCGTGAATAGTCTGGTCGAGGTAGTTTCATTGTTCGTCCCAGGAAATTTACCAGGACGGTTCTTCTTTATCTTCCAATCACCAGAATCAGAACCCCAACCCCCCGAGGTCTCGACATTTCTTTTCTTGAATGATCCACTCCTCTTTGCCCACTCATTTGGTTTTTCAACTTCACTGCCGACTTCACCATTTGGTACCCAATTTTTGAAACCTGATTGATTTAACTCAGAACTTTGAGAAATATCTGGAGACGTTCTCTTCTCCCATGAAATTTTAACAGCAGGAGAGTCAGCTGGTTCCTTTCCGTGCAATGAATCTGCATCTTTGGTCCACCCATCAACATTTGAAGAAAGCCAACCAGATGCAGCTTTTTGAGGAGTTAGCTTGTTATCCCAGTCACAAGACTCTTTTGCTTCATCTGGCAGTGGCTGGTCTCTAGAAACAGACTCAAAAGCTCGTTCAGTGCTGTTTTCCCGATCAGACACAGAGCCCCAACCACTGTTTCTTGAGAAATCCTGTTGGGATTTTGTGGAGACGATATCTTCCTTCTCAGATTTTCCTCCATGCCATCCAGACCAAGTATTTTCTGTAATCGGCTTTGTTCTTTCAGATGCGGTGTTCCAATCATCAGATCTGGAGTGGCCATTGTCTGCATCCGCTTTATTCCACCCCGCACCAGATGAAACCTTTTCCGATGATTTATTCCACCCCGCACCAGATGAAACCTTTTCCGATGATTTATTCCAGCCCCCACCAGATGAAACATTTTCTGATTTTTCTCCATGCCACCCAGACCAAGTATTTTCTGTCCCCGCCGTTGTTCCATCAGGCTTCGTATTCCAATCATTAGATCGGGAGTGGCCATCTTCTGAATACGCATTCTTCCACCCCATACCAGATGAAACCTTTTCTGATGATTTATTCCACCCCGCACCAGATGAAACCTTTTCCGATGATTTATTCCTGCCCGAACCAGATGCAACATTTTCGGATGATTTATTCCAGCCCGCACCAGATGAAACATTTCCGGATTTTTCTCCATGCCACCCAGACAAAGTATTTTCTCTCCCCGTCGTTCCGTCTGGCCTTGTGTTCCAATCATTAGATCTGGGGTTTCCATCTTCCGAATTCGCATTATTCCACAATGAAACCTTTTCTGATGCTCTATTTGTTCCCCACCCAGGAGTACCGTCCCAAACATCAGATCTCTTAGAAGACTCTTCGGATTTTGAAGAGAAAAGATTATGTTCTTCATCTTTGCCCCTTTCCCAACCTGTCCCCGCATTATCTTGAGTTTCATTTCCCCAACCATTTGACCTCGAAGTATCTGGCTGGCCTGTAGATGGGAAGGCCTCTTGTATTTCTTTATTTGATGTTCCCCAACTAGACCAAGCATCAGACTTAGCTCCAACCTTTTTATCAGAACCCCAGTCTTTACCACTGCTAGACCCAGTTTGCAAAGATTCCCAACCTGATTTCCCTGGTAAATATTTTTCCGAAATATTCTGAAATTCATCAATGTCTTCAAAGGTTGGCTTGTCAGAATTTAAGTTCTCTGGTGATGAACACAACCCTTCAATGTCGTCTCCTGAAATCATATCATCGATTTCTTCACCTAGACACGAGGTAGTTAACTCATCTCCACATGTGTTCACCATATGTAGAAAATTGTGGACATCAACTCCACCCTCAGGATTAAATTCCACCTGGAAAAGTAGAGAAACAAAATGATAAGTCAAAGGATTCAATCGGCAGATAAAAGAGTTGAATAAAAAGCTTAGAATAACTAAAACATAGGAACACTAAATTCACAAAATACCTCTCTCGTGTCCCAGAGAATATCGAATCTTGAGCCAGTGCCAACTGCAACATGCTTACCCCAAGAACATGATGCAACTATGCTCGTCAAAGAATCCACATGACACTTTTCAGCTGCTTTCTCAAAACATCTTTTAGGTGTCTGCAACAGAGAAAAAGAGGCAAAATAAGGGATAAAAAAATGGTATTCATCTAACAGAGCACAACTAATACATTTCCTTTAATAAACTAGACAAGAAATTCCAATTTCTTACAATTAATGTAGCTTCAGTAAATGGAACTTGAACATTCAATGACCGAGATAGTGCCTTATAACCGCCAGAATTAAAGCCAATCATATTTCCACAATATGTCATACTGTTTGCCAGAAGGAGGAGATGCTCTTTGAGCACACCTTTGCTCACCATTGATACCGAACTTGAGAGGCGCTGCAAATTTGACAACAAAATTGTTACTCGGAATCTCGGATAGAATACCTCGTATATAATTGGGTCAACATATTCCAATTTCCTTGGTGAATAGATTAACTTCATAAGATATACATGAAAAGCCAAAACTCCAGCAAAAAATAAGTAAAAAGTCCAAAATTAGGCCTATGCTTTATCAAAGGTGAGGAGATGACCTTAGAGTCCGAATTAAGATAGCAATTTTTTTTTTAAAGGAAAAATAAATATTCGGTAATATATATTTATATAAATATAGAAGTTAAGAACGAGGAAATTTGGTTAATGAAGAAAAAATTAGTAACCTCCACAATCTTACCTGAACAGCTAGATCAAAAACAGAAGAAATCCCAAGCAACTCTTGGATTTGTTTAATGCCATACGGTATTGATCGCCTGGTATCAATTAAATGTAGAACTGGAAGACAAGAGTCGATGACTATCCTCCATGCGTCACCGCTCTGCTTCACAGCTGATTTCTCTAGAAGAATATCCAGGGCCAGTTCACCCACGTTAGAATTGCGTGGGTTCCATATCCAAGTTGTTGCATCCGGACTAATCCAGGTAATGTTTGCAGAGCAAATACGGGGGTCACCTGACAATTAGTGGACCATATTACCAACAGTAAACATTAAGTTGTCAATAGCTTGACCATTTAACATTATACAATACACCAAAAAAGATTAAGTAAATATCACTGCTCTATGAATTTCCAGAAACTGAGAGAACTTAGGCAGGATTTAACAAAGATCGAAGAGCAAGAACCAAGTAGAGAAGCAAATTCAGACACCACAAGACTCATGAATCCTCGAATTTGCTCACAGGTATATTGGACTTTCATAATAGGTTGAGAAAAATTAAAACAAAAGGGAGAACAACGTATCTCAAGAACAAACAACAAAATGATTATGATACATTCTTCCAAAAGTGAAGGTGTGAATTTTAGTTTAAGATAAATTACTAGGTTAGTCTCTGAACTCATAAGTTTATACAACTTTGGTCCCTGAACTTTTTTTCGTAGCTAAAATAGCCCTAAACTATTAAAATATTGCTACAATAATCCTTTACGTTAATTTTAGACGAAATCCGTTAGTTAGAATCACTTTTTGACCAAATTATGAACGAATTCTATTTAAAAATTAATATAAATGACTATTGCAACAACATTTTAATAGTTTCTAAGCATTTCCTGTTCTTTTTTCCGTAGTCAGAATGACCATAAACTATTAAAAACGTTGCTACAATGGTTCTTTCCATTAATTTTTGGACAGAATCCATAGTTAGCACCGCTTTTTGATCAAATTATTAACAGATTCCGTTAAAAAATTAACGGAAAAGACCATTGTAGTAACATTTTAAAAGTTTAGGGGTATTCCAACAACGGAAAAAAGTTCAGGGACCGAAGTTGCACAATGTTAAAAGTCCCCCCCCCCCCCCGACCAAATTATTAACAGATTCCGTTAAAAAATTAACGGAAAAGACCATTGTAGCAACATTTTAAAAGTTTAGGGGTACTCCAACAACGGAAAAAAGTTCAGGGACCGAAGTTGCACAATGTTAAAAGTCCCCCTCCCTCTTCAGGTAGTGGTTCATTTATTTTCTTCCTTCACGTTTTTTAAGTATAGGTGTATCAACCTTTCAAGGAGTGAGGGTTTGATTAACTTTAGTCTATAGGAACTTTGTAGTATGTTGACGAAACTAAGGGGACGTCAACCAGTGAGAAGGGGAAGTGAATATGCAAACTCCGAAACAAAACTACTTCCTAACTCACCTTTGATTGTCGTTTCCAAAAGAAATGGGCAAATTGAGTCTGCAAGATTCTTTGAAGATTCCTCAAGTGTATCATTCATATTATCACGCATAGAAATTAACAAGCATGGGACTTGAGACGTCCCGTCATCAAAGCCAGATTTATTAAAGGAGCAACATTCACTGCAAGGGAGAAAGCACAGATCATATGAGTTGGCACTACCAATCGTATCACGTATCTATGAAGTAATAGTACTAAAAGACTCAAACAACAACAACAACAAGGAATTTATCAATTTCATAGTACTATTAAAATCTAAGCCAACAGACGCTTGACTTTAATAAAAGGCATCTGCTTTAACATATTAGACCTGACTTCTGAAGTGAAAATGTGGAGACCTTTTATTCATTTATTCATTTTTTATAAGAAACAGAAACTTCCATTTTAAAGAAGGAAAAAAAAAAAAAAAGATAAAGGCCAAGGTCATGCATGTCGAATAGAGAACACTAACCTGACAGATAGAACTGCTTTCTTTAAATGTTTACCTAATTTCTTCTTCCGAAACGAATTAATAGCATCCTCACATTTTTGAAGAATCTCATTCATACCAATATTCATCTCTTTCAACAGCATCTATTCAATACATCACAAGTCAGCCAAAATTTATATGCATAATCAAAAAATGTAATAGCAGCTTCACCATCGAAAATACAAAAAGTAACAATATTTGGGAGAAAAAAAGATGTGCCAACCTCATTAAGATGAACATGACCTATGAGGCCTGCATTAATTTCAAACCCACCAGACAGAGAACCCTGGTTTTTATATCTGCATGCGATATTCACACCGACATTAAGAATTGAAACTTGATCAAAAGTCAAGAAAAACCATCGGAAAATAAAAATGTAGAAATGCAAATACAAAGTATGAAACAAAAATAACCAAGGTTGGGAAATGTCAACATACTCAATCACGAACTCTGTTGCGGCATCTTTAAGGCTGACTCTTTTCAGTTGATTCTTCACCAAATATGCAGCTCGTTCTCGGCAATACTTTCTTCCGCAGTCACAGTCGCTCAGATATAGAATCACACGGCGATCAATAAGCTCGTTTTTGAAAGTAGCCTTGCAAAGCAGTATTTCCTGAAGTGAACAAAATACAAATCAACCTTATCAAGGATATCCAAACTGCACGTTCTCAAAACCAGATAAAATCCAAACAAAGCAAGAACATAGCCAGAATATACTAGCCAAAATTTTAAATTACCTTCATCAACTCCCATGAGGAATTGCTGCTTGGGGTCGAATCAAGAACTGCTTTATATGCAGGATTTGACATTGCAGTTGCAGCTAACACGCCAACAGGTTCACCGGCAGGGTACAAATTCTGAGTTTTCTTTCTGCCATAATCGAATTGAATGATGGAATTGCTGCATACGTTTCTGACAGTTCCATCATAACAAATGACAACATCTCGAAGAATAGCCATTAAGTTCTTGAACAAAGTTCCAGGTTCAGATAATCCTCTTGATGACCGCACAATTACTTCTCTCGTAGAGATAGAATGAACAATCTCTTCATATGGATCCAAACCGTGAAAAAAGCAGCTCCTGATTAATCCATATTCTGCAGAAGGATAGTCTATGTTTTCTGGATATTTTTTTGCGAAAAGAGAGGAAACATCATCAACCAATGTCTTGGTATAGAATTTTCCCCTGTCAGATATTTGTAGGCCCAGGAACCCAATTTGCTGAACTACCTTGTTAATTGCAGAATCACTCCTAGAGTCAATTACATTGCCCAAACTTGATGACTTCAGAATGAAATTTGTGACCGGAGCTTTCGTAAATCGAATATGATTCTCCAATTGCAACTCCACCAGCTCATTGTAAGTGGACCTCAAGTGATACAGCAGAGGAGAAATGACCTGAATGTCATTCTTAATATTTTTTATCACCTCCTGCGATATGGAAAAATCTTCCAATCCCACACTAAAACCTTGTGCAAAAATATTTTCCATCAGCAGAGGCTGTAGAGTATTGAAGAACTTCAGAACCTCTCCAGAACCTTTCTCAGAACAAATACAGGTTCCTATTTCATTAATTACGGAAGAAATAACATCTCTACTAAAATCAAGGACCAAGATCTCACTCCCTCTTATTAAGAATCTCTCCCCGAAACAGTTCAAGGATGCAGGTAGAGCTGTCTGCAACACTTGCAAGGCAGTCCAACAAAGGTCACCGGAATGAGTCAGCCAAAGAGCAGGTTGTGGTACAGAATACGACGTAAACATCGCCAATTGTTGCGCGGCTACTTTGTCCATTAAAAATGTCTTGAACAGAATCTTCAGTGACAACAATGAGTCACAGGCCAACTGCAATATCATACTGCCACTATGGGAGCTAAGGATCTGCTTCTCCAACGCAAAAAGCTCCAACACCTCCGCTTTTGCAGCAGGAGACTGAGGGTAAAACAAGTGAACACAATCCCCGTCAAAATCTGCACTTAAGGGTCCACAAATAAGAGGGTTTATTTTCACAGTATGATCGTCATGTACATATACTTTAAGTGCTTGCAGTGAGTGCTTATGAGTAGTTGGGGGCCGGTTTATGAAAACAATATCCCCATCCATGATCCTTCTGTGAACCACCTGACCAAGTCTTAAGAACGTATGCCCTTTCGATCCCTCCCTTAAGGAATATGTCGACGAGCCATCCTTGTAGGTTAGGCACAATTTGTTGTCTACAAGCTCTTGTAGATACCTCATATTGTGCGAACTAACCTTCTCCTCAAAAGTAATCCGTTGAGCAATTTCATACGGAATCCCAACTTCATTGACCGCTTTATACGCATCACCAGTAATTACAGAGCGGGAAGAGAAGCCAGACCCCTTTCTGATAAACAATGTCCTCATTTTCTCCAGCCATACTTTTCTGGAAGAATTCCTCTCTTCCTTGTTAACCCCGAATCGTGCATCAATATCACGAGATGCCTTCACACAACCACGGACTTGAAGATATTGATTGACTATAGATTGCAACACATTAGCTTCATCTTCAAGGGACTCAAAATTAGGTACACTCCTTGAACATTTAATTATTTCTCCTTGCTTTAGAACCTTTTTCAGCATGGTTGTAGATGGATCCTAGAGACAAACAATTAAAGGGAAAACAGAAAGTACAAAACAGGATTGATTAACAAACAACCAAGAAGTTACAATCAAGTTAGCTAATCTAATTGTTTTAATAGTTCTCTTACCGTTGACATGATGGTGATACCATCAGAAATTTCTGGTACGGACAAACAGTTGGGAGGAACAGGTAAATATTGAAGGATATATCCGTCTTGAGGAAAATACCCCTTACCAACAAGCTTCTTTCTAGTGTCTTCAGGCATTTTCTTGAGCATTTCCATGACCTGTTAATAATTTCAACATTAAACATGTATCAGAGACTACTTTTTTTTTCTTTTTTGGGCACAAGCATAATCCCAAATCATTAGAGAAACGAAAAACAACTGTCGTACAATGTCATTAAGCAAATAGAATTGGAAAGAAAATATTAATAATAGGAACAACCCCTCCTCTAGAGAAGGTAACACACGCACACACACACAAACAGGGTGGGGGTGTTGTAAGAAACAAAAGTGGTATAATGAAAAACATGACAAGGGATATACAAATATACATGTATATACCAAAAAAGAGAACCTTGACACATTTCAGATTATTTCTTTTTTCGATTTAGACACATTTCAGGTCATAATCATATCAATTGAAAGAAGCTCTACACTTTTCAGTTTCCAGTCTTCTTTCTCAGTGTTCCTTAGATTCCACAGTGTTAGGAGTACCATTATTGCGTTATTTGCATCACTAGTTTACAACGAAACATTTAAAACAGCGAATCTTTTACAAATGCATTTTCCTGTAATCAAAAGGTTTTTCAAATTAAATATGGTTTTAGTCTATCATAATCATACCCATTGGCCGCAGCATAACTAGCCAGACGATAAAAAAAAATTTAAGAAATTAGAACATTCAAAGATATTAGGATGTTTACTTCACAACACTACTGTGACAAGGGATCCCCGTGTCCCTTTGTTTGCAATTTCAAAGATATGTGAAAAATATGAAAAGAATTGTGATAGAAGACAAGGAGTTCCCAAAGATTAAAAATTCAACACAAACAAGCCATAAAAATTACGCCCTTTGAAAGGATTGGCATAGATTAAATATAAACATGGGCATTACAAACCTCGCATGGAAGAAGAGTACGTCTTAATAGCTCCTCTCCGTTAGAACCACCATAGCGAAAACCGTATCTTTCCAGGAAGTTCCAAAATCCCTCACGTAATCTCTTGTTAGATGGCACCTTCAATTGCAAGAAAGTATATGTATCTTTCTTAACCTCTCCAATTGAAACTTGTGAGGCATCCTGCACAAGATGGAAATGCAGTTAAAAAGCATCCTGACATAAACCGAAATATTTCGAAGTATGAAAAGTTAAAATAGATATTGCAATTTTTATGATATGTAACTCAGCCTACTATCTATAAAATTTAAATATTGCAAGTCATCTATCTACACAATTAAAATCTTTATTGATTTGATGGCAAAGAAATAACAACACAAAGCTATAAACATCCCATGGATATATCACTACAGTTCTTTATACATTTAACTAGTCTTCTCAGCCATTGTTCCTGAGAGAGAGTGATAGAGAGAGTAATATGAGTGCAATGAAAAAAATTGACTGACACGGTTTCAAACAATGAGACATCACAGCATAGTTCCAACTCCAAAGTCCAAACAAGGAGAAAATAGTTTAACCACTATACACACCTCGCAGCATGAAGCTAACAACTGTTCAGCGATACCCGCACTCTTGACTGGAAACTGAAAGGCATAATACACCAAGTTAGTTCAGGCAAGTCTGTGTGTGTGTATGTGTGTAAAATTTTAAAACCACCAAATCTTCCACAAGTAGTCTTTAAAAAAATCTAAATGTACATGTAGGATAAAAACACTTGAGTGACAAACTAATTGTCGGAAGCTAGCAATACATTCCCTATAACAAAAACCTGGATCACCAAGCAGTGACTATAAATTTTCAAATGCAACCTGTAAACTTTCTTTTACAGTACGATGCTATAACAACACGAGGTCCATTGAATGGATACGTAAATGGAATCAAATAAAGAAAAAAAACAGCAAGCAGTTCTTTACAAAGCTGTAAAAAGTACCCTCCAGTTCTTAAATTAAAACGGAAGAAAGGCCCAGATAACAAACGAATAAAGGAGATTATACTCTCCTTTTTCAGTATCCAAAAGAAAGTAAAAATAATAACCAGCTATAACAACACCCTTCACAAAGTTGGAGAAAAACTCAGGCATTACCTTGTTCTTTTTCATTTTTAAGCACTTCAAGCACAATAAGCTTAACATTCTCTTCAACTCACTAACGTGGCTGGGATGATATATCGGTATTGGTAACTCAATATAACCAAAATGACCTGACATCAGATCATTGAAATGAAAACGTTTAATTCCCATATTTAGGTCTTTTAAAGTTGGACTTTTTTACACAAGATAGGAAACACAAGGACGCTACATACCTTCACAGTTTCCAGCATCGGAGGTACCACAAGATTCACATTTTCCAAATTCTAGGGGCAGGCCAAGGTACGGGTTTGAAAGTTGTGTGGCATGGCTTATAGATGATCCACTGACAGATGCTGTACACTGCACCAAAAACAAATTTTTGAAATTTAGCAGAGAAATATTATTTTCAAAGGACTATTTTCAAGTGTTAGTTTATCAATACTCCCAAAAACTTAAGATGTTAGGAGGTGGACCAACAATAGTTTTATATTTCAACACTGCCCCTCACATGCAGGCCAGACAATTGGCAAACGTGCGGACAACTATTAATTTTAAAGTCCAACACAAATTATAAGAAGCCCGAAACATATTAAAGGCCCAATACGCCATGATAATAAAGTAGGTTAAATAGTGCAATTACAGGAGTTCGAACTCAATACCTCCTGCTCTGATACCATGTTAGTTTACCAATTCTCCCAAAAGCTTAAGCTGTTAGGAGGTGGGCCAACAATAGTTTTATATTTCAACATCAAGCTAATTTCTACATATTCCACAGTGAGGCAGAGATTAAAATAAAAAAAAATAGACGAAGTTTTGCTTCCACTTACAATTTCCCGATGACTTGCTAAACCAAATCTGATTCCTACAATCTCCCCCTCAGAAATATCTGAGAATTCGGTTTCCTCCATCTGTAATGCAAAGTAAAACACATTTTAAGTATGAATAAAGCCACACAGGATAATCTAAAGTAACCCAAACTCATGAATGGCATTAGCAAAAGAGAGGGCTGATTTCACAAGGTAAAACTTTGACCCAAAACAAAAAGGTAGAATGCATTCTAACCAACGGAACTGTTTGTATGAATGTATATTAGGGGAAAGCTTAATCCGTACTAGCATAAACTCTTAACATTTTTAAAATCGTCATATAGCTATTTTCCATTTTGCAATTTGCAATTTTCATATTACTCAAAATATTAAAACTAACACTCACCTAAAAAGCAACGGCGTAAAGATGAAACATTGTTCAATGACTGGTACGTGTATTAACAAATTAAACTTGACCTCTTTTGTTATGGCATATGGTAATCAATCAGTTTATCATCAGTATTTTGTGAGCAAATAGGTTTCATAGTCTGCTTCCTTTAAAAACAAATGTACATTTTTTCTATAGAAAACTTGGTAAAAACTAAAATGTTTCGGTTACTTGTTGTCTTCAGATCCTCTTTCAAATACACCTTCTTCCTCACCTATGTTTCTATACCTCTTCTATGCATGAACCAACGTGTATCCTAGACTGTTGAAGATAGAATATTGCTTTTTGCCTTCACAGTAAAAATATTCTCCGCGGAAAAACTGGTGGAACTTGATAAATTGAGAAATAAATTCGACAAGATGCAACTAAGAAAATGACTCATGAACATAGTTCTCGGAGTGGAAAGAGATTAAAATTGACCAAAAAAATTATGTACTCTCAAATGTTGCTCCTATACATTATTCTTATTTTGCTTTATTTTTTTAGGTCGTTTTCTGTTTCTTTTATGATGTTTTACGACTTGGGTTCGTAAAATCTCTTACCTTTTTTTTTCTTTTTTTTTTTTAGCTTTTCCTTCAGTAAAAAAAATTTTTTTTCAGGGGAAAGAAGTGCCACATTTTCCTTCGCTTTTTCTCGGCTACCAAACGCTTAAAAGAAACATGCAAAAAAAAAGAAAAAGGAAAAAAGCAAAATCACCTGAGTTTTCGTTCGCTTTCTGACCTCAAATTGAATTTACCAGAAAATGTCCCCACTCAGAGTCCTTGCAAACACAAAAACACAGCAAGCGTAGTAACAATCGCAGCGTTAGAGAAACAAGTAAGCTAGCGTCTCTGTTTGGACACAGAGAAAACAGAAGAAAAAACCAGTTAAAGCAAAAGAAACCCAAATGCAGACCATTTTCTTCAAAACAAATTCAAAAAAAAAAAAAAGATTTCAAAAAGAAAATAAACAAAAGAAAACCCATTTTACCAGAACTCTCATTTCTTACACTCACAACAACCAAACGCACTTAAAAAGAAAAATGTAAGAACTTAAAAATGAAAATTTTCAGCTGCACGGAGTTAAACCCTAAAAGCCCAAAATCACGCTCCCAAAAAAAATACAAATAATAAATAATTAAAAATAATTAAAAAAAACCGTCGAGAAGAGAAAAAATTTTGATTCTCAAAAACCTTTTTTTTATTATTATCCTTTCGAGAAGAGATTGAGGCAGTACCCTTGGATTTTCCCTTCTTTCTCTGTAACTTTCCGTTAGGAGAGAGAAAGAAGAGAGAGAAAGAGAGGGGTTTTAGAGAGGGAAAATGGTTTTTTGCATGACTCAAGTTGTGAACTACAGAAAGGAAGAGAGGAGAGAATTTTAAGAGAAGCAATTTGGAATCGCACTGCTCACTGGGAGAGTGAGCTTCCTTGGGGTGAAAATTACTAGATTGTCATCATTGACCGGAATTCCTCGCAGATATTCTCTTTTGTTGGTCAGAAGACTGAGGGTATAATGGGGATATAATACGAAGTTAACCCCTTTTCTTTTTTTTCTTTTTTCTTTTTTTCTTTTTCTTTTTTTTTTTTTTTGAGAAATTTTCACTGTCCGAAATTGCACTGAAATAGTCTATTTACCATCCTAGTCCTCCGTCTTTACCACCATAGTTAACAAATTAACCATGATTAGTTTTGGGTTTTTTTTTTTTTTTTTTTTGAGAAATGCTAGGTTCACTCAACGCGCTTTCTTAACACTTTATATGTACTTTTCTTTTGCCACTTGTCTTTTCAATTTCGCATGAAGAAACAAAATTATCATTTATTACAAATATACCAAGGTATGTTTACTAATCAGGAATTCAACGTGTTTTGAATCTTTTTTTTCATATAAAAAAATTAAAATTCCCTAAATTCTATTTGAGTGTTTACTAGCTTATACATAAGGAATTAAATTCCTTTTAACTAGTTATTTTGTTAAGAAATTAGAATGATTAGAAAGAGAATTACTATAGTTACAAAAATACGCTTATGTAAAAAAGATAATTAAATTAAAATAAGAACATAGTATTTAGATAATAAAATAAGAGTATATTTGGTACATTTGGTAAACAGGTTGATGAGTTCTTTTTTTTTTTAAGAAAATAAACTTAATTGCATATGTAATAGGTGGGAGACAAGAAAATTTAATTCCTTATTTTAGATAAGATTCTTGTTATTGAATTTTTAAGTATAATAATAAACATCAAAATTTAAAATCGGGAACTTAATTCTCTTTTTCTAAATTTAATTACTAATTAGTAAAAGCACCTTAGGATTAATTTTTAACTAGTTGAAATTATGTGCTTCGCACGTGTGAAACATACACATACTAAAATTATAGAATAATTTTACGAACATAAGTCAAGGTTTTTAATGATATAATATTTATTGACATTGGTCAAAAAAAATATTTTTTTACACTTATATTAGGCTATCACAAAAAAAAAAATTGAAAGTTAATACATATTTAGAAATATATTTTAATAGGAACAAATTTGATTAACAAAGTAAATCAATAAAAGATATTTTTATAAAAATAAATAAAAAATAAGAGGATAAAAAAGACAAATTTAGAAAAGTTAAAGAAAAAAAATCACAAAATAACAAAATAACTTTACCAAGTTTTTTAATTGTATTTTTAAGCAACTCACTCTTTTAATATAGTTATAGATATAGATAGATTATAAATTATAAACAATAGATAAAAGTAATTGACCAAAATGCTTCTACTCTTTGAAAGGTCATGATTTAGTCTCATTTTTTTTTAATTTTGGCCCACCTCCTAAACTTTTGACAATCATGGTCCTTTCTATCTATTTATGTTGAGCTTTTAAAAGAATAAGTGAGGTCAAGTCATGTAATCTAATATAAAAGAGTAATTTAGTAATCTAAAAATAATTTTTTTAACAAAAAAAAAATACTCTTCACAAATAAAAATAAAAAATAAATTTTAGAATCAAAGAGAGAGAGGAACAAACATTTGATGGTTATCACAACAGTAAAAAAATCCTCAATAATCAAACAAATATAAAAATAAAAAATAAATAAATAAATAAAAACTCCACCAAACCAGATACATGTATGCAAAAATCATCCCGAATCATAATCATCAAACATAGACCCAAGTTGTAGATTTATAAATTACGAACCGTGATCATGATCCTTTCAATATCAAACATAGACCAGTCAAAGGGACGAGCTTGCAGTGAGAGCTAGACTGTGATGGGTTTGCTAGTGGAGGGTTTTGGCAATGATGGGAGGCTTGATGACATGCAGTGTTTGAGATGAGAGGTTTGGTGATTGGAGGAGCTACTCGTTGTGAGGGGCAAATCATGGCAAATCGAGGCTTGCAACGGTGTGAGGGGCTTGTAGGTGGCTCCAATAACGGAGCTAGAATTTATTGGTAAGGCAAGTCAAAAAAAAAAAAATTTTAATCAACATTTATACTAATATATATATATATATATGTAACAATTTTTATTTATTAAAATCCAAATTATTTACCCAATAGAATATAGATAATTGTTAATTAAAAAGGATGACAAGACTAATTTATACACAAACATTTTATATTAAAATTAAAAAATCCATAGGGCTTGGTTGGCGAACATCGTGGGGTAGACAACGGAGGGGTGGCTACTCTCCCTCTCCTCTCTCAAGTTACAGTGGCCATGGATTTTATTTCTTATGACATAGGTCTTGGTTATATAAGAGGCTTGGGGGCATTTAAGTCTTTTTAATGCAAAAATGAAATCATGTGATCACATGCAACTTTTGATAAAAGATTTAATGGAATTTGTCGGAAGGATTTTAAGTGTGGCACTTTAAAAATTTGAGGGTTCTGTGACCATTTTATTTTTAATAAATGTACCAAATTATCACTTTTTAAATAGTTTAGAGATCATTTTGCTTAAATATTCTTTTAATAATAACACTTCTAAGTATTTATATGTCAAACATAGTATCACTTTTCAATACTTTTATCTATAGCATTATCACATCATATTTAGCTTTTGAGATGAGGTAATATTGTCATAAATGCCCTTAATACTCAACTCCAAAAAATGTAGGAGCCCATTTGGAAGCATTTAGAAATGAGAGCGCCCGAATGACACAAATTTAAAAGTAATTATACAAACATGACATAAAAAAATTAACACTACGTTAATATGACACAAAGTTAAACTAAATTATTTAAAATTTGTACCATATTGGTTTAGAAAGAGGAATTTATGTTATATTGATTAACATATGAAAAAAGGTGATTATTTAAGTAATTTTATATTCTTTTTTTCTTTTGAAATAGTTTTATTGTTTAGTATGAAATAGAAATGATAATGTTTTTGACAAGATATTAAAATACTTTTTGAAATAATGTTTGATTGTGTTTTTAAAAAAATTAATTTGAGTATTAAAAGATTAAATTTATATTTGTGTATGTTTTTAAGAATCTTTATTCTAAATATTTTATTTTATAAATTTTACCTAAATTAATTATTTATTTGGTAAATCTACTATTACTCTAAATATTTAAAAATTTTATTATTTACTTTAATTATTTTAAAACAGCTATTCAGTTATTTGTTCTGAAGAAAAAGACGGAATCCGTACATTAAAATAGGCCCAAAAACAAAGATATGGCACAACCAATGACCAAACAGATTTGGTAAGCCATCAGGTCACTTTCGATGGATTTGATCAACAGTAAGGATACCATGCATGGCTGTCAATGTTTACGAAGACTCCAACAACTCCCCCGGCCATAAAACTTTCACTAGGCCCACCAACATCCAAAACAGAACAGATGGCTACCAAAGTACAACAAAAAGACAAGAGAAAATAAGCTAAATAACCATTTTTTTTTTTTTTTATCTATTGAATAATATGATACAAATTCCTGACTTTTAGGACCTATTTGGGACAATGTTTCTAGACAGTAAAATGTCATTTGAATCCAAAACTTCCAACTCTATTGATTTGTCTGGTTCTCATGTGTGAATCTAAGGTTTTCGTATTAATTTTTGTCTTTTTTCTAAAAATGTCAATAAAAATTATAATTAATTTTTGAAAAGTCAACAAATTTCAACCTAAAAATTATCCCTTAAGCCTGTGCTCCAAATGCATGCTATGTCGAACTTTTTCTCTCTTCCATTTTTTAAAAAACTCGAACTTAAAAAACGCATAACTTTTCATTTCAAATCGAAATGAAATGATTTTTGTGTCAAAATACTCACAACGATGAAACGAATAAGACAATATCTATTTTGCATATAGATTTTTTTTAATACATTTTAAATTTTTATACTATTTTTTATATCAAAGAATATTTTCAAAAGTTTTTTCCCCAAATACATATTTCCAACCCATCCCCAAAACATCGTCTCGAGACATCTACCCCAAACGGGCCCTTAACCAACAGGATATAAATTTTAGTTAACTTTAGTTTAATTTTGTGTCATATTAGTCTAGTTTTTTATCATGTTGATGTAATGATATCTAAATTTATGTCATTCAGGTGCTTTCATAGATGCAAAAGGATAGTAAACCACTTGATTACTGTATCTTAGAAAAGTCCAACAAGCCAAAATTAGCTTTTAAATAGGCCCAGAGATACCAAATAGCCCCAATCAAGCTAGAAACCGCATCAGAAAACTATCAGGTTACTCTAAAGAACTATATAAAGCAATAAGTTTTGGCTGTTCAAATCAAACAATTGATGTGAATCGATTCAAACTGAAATTATAAGAACTACGGAAGCTTGATTTCCCAAACGGATAAAAATCACAAAAAAGCTAGATGCAATCACAAATTCAAAAGGTCAGCATCAAATTTCAAATTGGCCATTTTATAATTTCTCATAATGCCTGCCATGTACGGAGGAGGGATTATGTTAAGGACAAGACTGTCATGGGACACAATTATGGATGGGCCACGAAATTGGAACTGGGTAGATCAAATCTGAAGCCATGGGATTCTTGGCGGTCCAGCTCGACACTTTCGAGTTCAACGACATCAATGGAAACCACGTACAGTGTCGTCTCTTCGTAGATTGGAGACTTGGGATGGTATGGGATTCTTCGACCGGCTTCTTTTGTTGGGGAATGGGGGGTTAACGCAGAGAGAGGTTTGGTGCGGTGGCTGTGGAGGGAGAAGAGAGGAATAATAAGAAGAAAATAATAAGACAAAAAGAAAAGACCGTTTTTATGCTTTCATGATCTTATTATCATTAGTTCTACTACTCTTAACTGCCTAAAAATCGTGTCGCATGGATTGGTGTTGGTAGTCTTCTCCATTATTCAATCATTCAAAAACTCAAATCTTTAAGAACTACGGTGACATGATTACTTTTTACATATATAGATATCCTAGTCTCAACAACTAAGTCTCGTTTGAATTTCACTTTCCAAATCAAGTGCAACAATTTCCGCTCAATTATTCATAACTTCATGTACGTCAGAATTATTTAAATATAAAATTCAAATATTCTATAATAAATTATTACAGATTTGTAAGTTAAATATACAAATTATAAAAATTTAAAAATTTATAGTATAAATTTTAACTGTATAATAAATTTAAGTTAAGAGCAGTGATGTAATGTAGCCTAATTATTATATACAACATAATGAATAAAAAAAATTTTGATGTATAACGTTAAAAAGTTGGAGTAACATGTTAATTCATTAGTTCCTATTAAAAAAATAAATAAAAGGTCAATTCATTAAAGTTTTTTTTTTTTGAGTAATTGATCAAATTGATCTTTGAATTATTAACCCTAAACTCTCTAAATGTTGACAATTTTAGTCATTTCCATTCAATTCCATTAAGTTTCTAACAGAAAAAGTCATCTGACTCATCACATGAGTTAGATTAATTATTAAAAAAAATAAAAATACCCTTTTTCTAAACACTACCTAATATACATTTAAAATAAAAAATAAAAAAAGAGAAGAAAAGAAGAGGAAGAGAGATATGCCCAGGCCAAACCCCCTCCCCTGTCGGCTTCTTTGTCGCTGAGCTCAAATGAACCCCCCCTGCCGGTGGTCTTCTCCATCACCGAGCTCAACCCCACCCCAAATTGAAAACCCAGCCCGATCGCCCCTTCCCCCCCCCCTGGCTTCGCCATCATCGTGCCCATGCTCCCCCTAAAAACCCAGCTCGAGCCCCCCGTACTTGCCGAACTCAAAACTCCCAGCCCCCCTAGCTTGTCCTTGCTAGGCTTAGGCCCCCACCCATTAAACTTAAACCACTACCCCCCCTCCCTTCGGCCCCCTGGATCTGGGCTCCCCTTCGTCCCCCGATCATCTTCTCAGTTGCCATGCTCAACGCCCCCCGGATCTGGGTTGCCCCCTTCCTCCTGACTTCGTTGTAGCCAAGTTGAAGGCCCCCCACTAACGGATTTGGGCTTTTGCTTTGAGAAAGAGGGAGAGAGATGAATTGTAGTTTTTTTTTTTTTTTTTTTGTTAAACTAATTGTTGTTAAATTACTAAAATACTTATCAAATTAGATCACATGCATCACACATGACTCATCCCATTAGAAATTTGATGGACTTAGATGGAAAGGACTAAGATTGTCAATATGTAGAAAGTTTAGGGTCATCTCGGCCAAAATTTAAAAAATAGATACCAAATCATCATATTTGAAAGAATTCAGGGACTATTTTTGTCAATTATTTATTTATTATTTTTTTTTGTGATTTCACAATATTTTAAATAATAATACCAACATACAAAGTAAAAATTAATTCCAAATATTTTTTAACCATCTAAGTTGAATATCAAAATGAACTCTGATGAGGTTTAAGACATAAATTCATATCTCATCTCGATGCTAAAATTGCATCATCACCATAAGCAAGGGAACTTTGAATGATTTAATTAAAATTATTTTTTTCTTTTTTTCTTTTTTCTTGACATTAGGTGATATTTAGCTGATATATCCACGGACATATAGACATATCCCCAGATTAGGGGTGTCAATTCGTGTCTCGTGTCGTGTTTGTGTCGTGTTTGAGTCGTGTCGAATTTTTTTTACCCCAACCCGAACACGACCCGTGACACGAACACGACACGAAACTGTGACACGAACATAACACGAACTCGTAACGGGATGACACGAACACGACACGAACTTGACCCGCGACACGAACTTGACCCGCGACACGAACTTGACCCGCAACACGAAACTGACCCGCTACACGACCTTGACCCGAAATTGACACGAAATTTGACACGAACTTGACCCCAAATTGACACGAAACTGACCCGCGACACGAAACTGACCGCTACACGACTGACCCGAAATTGACCCGAAATTTGACACAAACTTGACCCGAAATTGACCCGAACTTGACACGAATTTTTGCAGGTCTACACGAACACGACATGAATTTTTTCGTGTCAAAATTTTCCAACCCGGACACGATCCGCCCCCAATTTTTCTCAATCCGAACCCGTCAAATTCGTGTCGTGTCGTCGTGTCGCGACCCGTATTGCCACCCCTACCCCGGATACTTACATAAAATTGTGAAGGGAGAAAATTGAGAGGCCGTTTGGGAGGACAATTGGATATAGTTTTTGAATTATTTTAATTGTAATTGAGTTGAATTTTGATCATTTGCATTTGGTTGAAAAAAAAATTTATTTGGAGTGAAAAAGTGTGAAATCTTGAAATATGTTTGGGACAAAAATCATCTTGAAATTTTATTCAATTTTTTTTTATAAAAAAAATTCATGTTCTTTCGACTTGAAATTACAAAGTCACGAACTTTTAAAATTTTAGCTTTTAAAAGAGATTTTAATATGTGATTACTAAAAAGTAATTTTGAGTTAAAAAAAGACTAAAAAAATTTTAGAAATATGTTTTGAAGGCATCTTCCCAAATTGACCTTGATATTTTGCTTAAATTATTGTGAAAGTATCAATATTTCATAAATACTCAAAAAAGATGTATTTTTGTCTATATTTTATTATGAATATTACGAGGGCTCGTTACGGAGATTATCCGAGAAATCTCGATAAAATTACCTATATTTTCAACATGGCATGAAAAGGAAAAAAAAAAAAAAAAATTTGTCCCTCCAAATTCAATTCCTCTTTTTCGTGTGTCGGTACGCTTTGGTAGTGGTTAGCTGTCTAGTCTCATTTCATATCCATGTGGAATAAAAACCAATTACTAGAGTTTTCCCTGTGGTAAATGGTAATGAGGTGACAGACGAAATGCCTCTAACTCAAAAAAAAAAAAAACAAAAAACAAAAAAAAAAAAACAAAAAGTGAATAATTTGAATCTAGCAAAGTCCACAAAGTATATAGTATCTTTATCATTGGCATATATATATATAATATTATATATATATTACTCTTTTTATTCTAGCTTTTATATTTGTCACGTGATGGTATTCTTTATTTTCATCGTAGTTTCCATGCTTGTTAGGTAACAAGTCACCATGTGACATTTTTAAAAAATAATTATTTTATTTTATTTTATTTTTAATTTTATTTTATTTATCTATTATGTACGTATAAAACGTGTGTTATATAAAACAAGGTGAAAGCACGAATGGGGAGGGTAATTGGCTATAGGTTTTGCCGTTACATTTTATTGGGACATAATTCTCATGGTTAATAATTAGAGGCACAATTAATATATATAAATATTTTATACAAAAGTAAATTTCTTTATGATTGTTTATGATTAAGACACTAGCTTCTTTAGTGTATTATTTTTCATTAAAGCATGATTGATCTAATTATTCTAGTTAATTAATGCTGTTATTACTTGGCATTAATCAATTTTGGCCGTTGTTTTCTGCTGTCCTTAGATAGCACTAGCATCAAGACTGCTGCTCTTGTTTGGCACATGGATTAAGCAAGAAATTCAACCATTTTTTTTATAAAAAAAAAAGGGAATTCAACCAATTTATATTTAGGTATATTCTTACATAATATTTTTCATTATCTTTTATGTTAATAGTTTGAATTAATTCATAATATCAGATTTTAAATAAAATGTTATTTGAAATTAATTAGTAGTTATAGAATATAAAATTAAATGTTACAATTGTTAGACATATCTGATTGCAAGACATGAGAGCTTTTATTTAAATTTATCCTTGTTTTTGATGTCATAGCTTAACGATAATTTTACATTTAATTTCATGAAAATGTGAAGAATTTGAATCCCAATCTCATGTTAAAAAAAAAAAGAAAAAAACAAAAGGGAAACTAAGTTTAGTATGGAATAAGTAATCTAAAGAAGATAAAATAGCCCAATCTGCACGAGGTTACTAATCCCTTTCAAACACATAGGATTGGGCGGGGGGGGGGGGGGGGGGGGGGGGGGGGGCGCCGTGGGGTGGGGGTCAGAGAAAAAAAATCATGTTTTGAAAACAATTTTATCTTTTGTTAATAAGCAAATTTATCAAAAAGATCAAGAAAAAAAAAAAAAATCTTTACAGTCTGTAACAAAGAGGGGAGAAAAAAAGGAAGAGAAAATGAAAAACAACCTAACAAAGTTAAGTAAAGAACATAAATAGAAATATGAAGGATTATTATCATAGCTTCCTCGGCTATAATTACTTTTTACCCCGGACTCTAAGGGCACGTTCAATTAACATAAATATAAAATAAACATTAGTAGTATTTTATTTTTCATGCAAACACACGTTTACTTACAAAATGAATAATTAAAATTTTTAGAGGCCTCCCACAATATAGGGAATGAAGAAAAAGAATTTTAATCCTTTCATTGTCTTGATATTGATTCCTTTGAAGTGAATGAATATTCAATTTACTTACATATTTTTAATAAGTTCTCATGTGTCAATGATTGCTTAATTGTCTAGAATGATATTTTAATAAGACTTATTTGCATGAATGCCTCCTAAACTTTTCAAATTTGACAATTTACTCCCTCAATTTTTTTCTTGACAATCAACCCTTTAAACTTCTAATTTTTGACAATTAAGTCATTTTTACATAAATTTATTAAAATTAAGATTAATTTTTTTTGCACAATACTTACACATTATTGCTCAAAAGGGACAATGTTGATCATTTTTACTTAATTTTAGTATAAATTTTTTTCTAAAGTTTAGGTTTAAGTTTGACTATAATTGAAATAAGGTTCAAATTTTCATAGGCAATTGTATTGAAATTAAGCATGAATGATCAATAACGCTCTTCTTGGACTATAATATGCAAGTTATATGCAAAAAACCGATCAAATTTTTTATGAATTTGAGTAAAAAAGATTGAATTATCAAAAATTATAAATGCAGGGGCTAACTGTCAAGAAAAAAAGTTTAGAAACTAAAAAGCCAAATTCAAAAAGTTCAGGGGTGTCTATACAAATAAGTCTAAATATTAGTTAGATTAACATTTCTAAGATTAATAAACACTATAAAGAGAATTAGATTGTTTTCCATTACATCATCTAATAAGTAAGAAAATCTTGTAAAAAGATCCTCATATTTCCTTTATTTTATTTTCTAATCCTATAACTTTTGTTTACAGTTTGATAAACTCATCACGCCCCGAGCTTATAAAACTACCTTTTCGCTGACTGAGTCTTCGCTAAGTTGTATTAATCTCATTTTTTTCCTCAATTCGTTCAATTCCATCCATTTATCCCAAGAAGTCAAAATTGTATTCACCATCTCTTTCTGAACAATATTTAAATAATTCGAATTTTTGTATAATATTATTCATCTGGTTGATAAACTTTAACCATATTGGAAAGCCTAATCTGTTGGTATTGAACCCTATAATAGAGCCATAAAAACCAATACTTCGTTGTTTATTAAATTAATTAATCTAATGCATGGTCCTAAAAAAAAGCTTGATTATACAACTCCTAGAAAAAATAAAAATATTTATACCTCTTTATATATGTTGCACATTTTTAGCGAATGGATCACGGGATAATGATCAGAAACATCATATGTTTAAATATATAACACTCATCATATGTTTAAATATAAAACACTTAGTTTTTAAATTATGGGCAAGCAAAGTGCATAAAAAGGCAAAGAGTTATATCGGGACAAAGCGTGTTCAGGAGATAAAAGTATAGATATGTAGCTGAGATAATAGAAATTGGAGAAACACTAATGTATCCCTGATCCTTTAAACAAACACATCAAGCGACAGCGATACGATACCATTTATTGGTGTAGGTTTATTAGGGGATATTTGGTGAATGAGTTTGATTTAAGATTTTTGAATTGAATTTGAGTTAAATTAAGTTGAGTTTAAAAGTTAAATGTTTGGTAAAAAGTTTGAGATAAAAAGTTTAACTTGAGTTGAGTGTTTGGTAAAAAAGTTTGAGTTGAAAAGTTAAAAAAATAATAATAATAAGGACCCTGTTTGGATGTTAAAAATATGAGTTTGAGTTTTTAAAGTCAAATTTAACATTCTATTGTAGGTTTTAGTGAAGAAAAATGAAAAAATTAAAATAAGCTCAATTAATAATACACATCAACATGGGACATGAAAAGCTTTCGTAAAATTTCTTACATAGCCATAAAATACACTAACAAAAAATACATAGTTTCAAACTAAAAATTGGTTAAAAAAAAAATTAATAATTACAATCATAATATGGCATAACTAGATAAAACTGAACTTGCTTTCACGTGGATTTATACCATGGAGCTGATTGATATCTATCTCATATATCATCAGCCATCATATCTCTTATCTGATTCATTGCACCCCTCCTCGAGTCATGTTGCTGTGTTCCCATACTTGGGCCAGTACCATCGATCCCGTCGTCAAACACGTAATCCGTATTAACATCGACAATTCCACCTACAGGCACGCAATCTGCCGCATACTCTTCAAGCAAAGGATCCCCAACATGCATCATTCTTATGAAATTATGTATAACCGCACACGTCACTGGGATCATTACTTATTTCTCCATTGGATAGCTGTTGATGCCTTTAAGTATTTTAAATCTTGCTTTTCAGACATCAAATATTCCCTCAATACAATTCTATAGTGATGAATGTGTGTAGTTAAAAATTTCCCTACGGTTGCCTAGCCGAACACGATGTCTTCGATATTCCGGTATATGATACGTCTCTCGTCGAAATGGGCTCAAGAAACAATCCTTATTGGCGTAGCCCGAATCTGTCAAGTAATATTTGCCTACAATTAAACATCGCAATATTAAGACAAGTCCAATATTTTGTAACTAATTTATTATATAAATACTGCTATAATTTGACATATCAGTTTACTTGGTGGAGGTATTAGAAAACCATGGAATGCTATTGTTTCTTCCAACATTCTGACATTATGATAAGATTCCTCATATGTGGCCAACATATATGTGAATTTCATGTCAAACGAACAGGCCGCTAATACATTCTGTGAGTGATACCCTTTACAATTAATCCAAGCATTAGCATTTTCGCATCGTGAAACACATAGGACGTGTGTGCCATCTATAATGCTAATACAACCCTGCATGAAATATTATACTATTTAATATATGTACCATCATTAACAATAAGAGATTTTTAATAAAGCTCTTTAGTACGATCTTGTGTTTAGATTAAATAGATAACATACATCAAACCATGATCAATATTTGTCCGAATACTCCAGAATCAAAGGTTGAACCGTTGTGTAGTCGGATGGTCTGATGAATTCCTCATTTAACGCACAAATAATCTTCAATACTTTACGTAAAGTTGTCTCTCTAAAATACTAGAACAAATACGAAATGTGGCGGTTGGTAGCGCCTTGTGCACAAATGGATAAAAAAATGAACAATTACTCGTTCACATTCATATTACATGTTGGCATCAATAATTCCCAACTACCTAATGGATTACTCAGTGATATAAATGTTTCTGATTTCTGATCAATCCTTGAATTATTTTTTCATGGCTATTTAATATCTCTTCCACACGTATGCTACTAGTTAGACTTGAATTATGCATGGGTTGTAAAGCTCTTCGCCTATTACGCCAACTGGCTGTCACAGCTATCACTGCCTTCGCAAGATAAATGTCATCGTCGTTATACTCGTTTTCTGAGTATACGACATCTTCTTCCTGATCAGATGCGGAACTACACTCATTCATTTTGAGAATATATTGATATCTGCTTTATAATTTTAGGTTTACTTGGGATAAAAAAATTGTTAGCCAATTTGGTATAAAAATTATTTACACTAAATACCATCATACTACGGTTAACCACTCGTTTCAAAGTGCTCGATAACTACATATTTCCCTAAGACCGATACGAAACATGGTTAACGTAATTGAAAAATGCAGATATGTAAAAACACAAAATTTCGTTTCTGACATGCTCGACGTAATTTAGAAACATGAATGAAATAAATAAATAAATATAGTCCAGTCAGAAGATTAATAGCAAATCTATCCCTAAAAATTGAACTAAAAAAATTTTAATTAAAATGAGAAAATCAATCGGTTGAGGGTCGTTGGGACTGAACAACGGATGCAATAATTTCTCGCCTATCGACATCGGGCAGCTGGTGGAAGGTATGTTGGAGACGTGAATGAGCATCGAAGTAGTGTCACATTATCGTCCACTGATTGGTGGAATATCCATCTCTGACATAATATTCATACACATCAGCATATGATCCGTGTGGCTTGATTGGTCGTTACTTGTTCCCGATTGCGATCGGTCATGGAAATGGCTGATAATTTCCTGCATTGCCATGAATGTCATTTCATCCGTTTCGTCTCTTTGCTTCCTCTTACCAGAACTACCCCTAGACCGCGATGGATCTGCATCGGTGCCCGATCTTATGTTGTTCCAATGGCGCGCACCGGTGGTTGGCGTTGCATCCTCTTCTAATACCGGCCGGTTTCCTAAGTTATCCATTAAAGCCTCAAAATCGAAGTACGTTGGACTTTCATCTGGCAACATATGGACCTATACCCCGAGGTACCTACAGCATACTTTTTCTCGAAAACATAATAATAAAGCTCCTTGTTGCGAAGTCTCTCGTGCCGGAGATGGTTGCACTCCTTATAAACCTGCATATCAAATTTTATCATTATACAATTCTAAACATCGTGTGATCAAACAAAATAACATAACGACATATATTAGACAACACGATTACTTGAATAAAGCTATGCCACGTATCGTCAGAGCATATGACTTGATCCGTCGATGAATCGTATCCTAAGCCTATATGAGATTGCAACACCTTCCAGTCCCTATAAATCTTCTTTATCCTCTCCTTCTTTTGATATAATATTGTTCCGAAGGTAGGTACTCCTCCAAACTCAGCATTAAACTGTGTGGCTCAAATATCGAGGATTGCTATGGGAGGTTGTTTACTGCCACTGCTAGCCAGGTAGTCATCAATTTTTTTTAGGAATTTTTTTTCTTTCATGGGATCCCAAATGTACGTCTCACTCGATACTTTTCATGGCATTTTCTTAATAAAGCGATAACCAAAATATAGTGAAAGACTTAAGAAATAAAAAATCGAAGGTAGAGGAGTTGGCTCAGTATAAATTGATTCACATATTTCATCTGAGGCATGTCAATCACCCGATACATATACAACAACCATGGCATAGAAACTATAGGTATGGGGTTAAACAAGTTTATGATAAACATAACCTACAATTAAGCCCCTTAACAATGAACATGTGCTTATATATCGGTAACTGACAATATATATTGAGTAACTAACTCACGAGTCAGATTATATTGCAAGATATGTAAATTTACTGTATACATCATCGCTAACTTGGGATGAAAGTTGAATGTTAACTGGGATGTAAACTTGTAAAAACACACCAGAATCTGAAAATAGTCCTCTAAATATGAATTCCCAAGAAAGAAAACTTAAATAAAAATGAACACAAAATAATTTGGTAAGGCAGCACATAAGACAAATATTGGTTTAGGAGAACCCAACATGGTTTAAGTGAACCCAAAATAGACCAAAGGCAGCAAATGACTTGATTTTTCATCCTAAACATCAACTAGGCATGTTAAACAAGCTAAAATGCAATCCAAAACAGTTTCAAACATGCAAAATCATTAACTAGTGACAAATTCTGGTTTAGGAGTACCCAACATGGTTCAAATGAACCCTAAACAGACCTAAGGCAGCAAATGACCTAATTTTTCGACCTAAATATCAACTAGGCATGTTAAACAAGCTAAACTGCAACCCAAAACAGTTTCAAACCTGCAAAATCATTAACTAGTAACAAATTTTGGTTTAGGAGCACCCAACATGGTTCAAGTGAACCAAAACCAGACCCAAGGCAGCAAATGACCTGATTTTTTACCCTAAATATCAACTAGGCATGTTAAACAAGCTAAAATGCAACCCAAAACAGTTTTAAACCTGTAAAATCATTAACTAGTGACAAATTCTGATTTAGGAGCACCCAATATAGTTCAATTGAATCCAAAACAGACCCAAGGCAGCAAATGACCTGATTTTTCACCCTAAACATCAACTAGGTATGTTAAACAAGCTATAATGTAATCCAAAACAGTTTCAAACCTACAAAATCATTAACTAGTGACAAATTCTGGTTTAGGAGCACCCAACATGGTTCAAGTGAACCCAAAACAGACCCAAGGTAACAAATGATCCAAAACCGCCTATAGTATTGTCAAACATTCAAAAATGCAACCAAAAACGCCCTCGATGAAAAATGAAATCATTAACTAGTGACACAAATGAAGTTATTTAAATCAAATACTTAAAAATTAGACAGGGAATCCGGCTATGAGCATTCAAATAGATCAAAATGATGAATAAAGCCACGGGTCAACAGCCAAATTCAACATAAAATCTCACATAAGCCCGGATTAGACATACATACTTAACATAACCACTAAAACCATTTCATCATCTAAAATAAAAAAAATTAATCAATAGAAATCCGGTTTGGAGAAGGAACCCCAATAACTACAAAGATCCTCTCCTGGACTATGTGGGTGGGAAATAAAATCAAGACATATAAGAATGACACTAGTTTGCATTTGAGAAATAGGGGATGAAATTGTACTTGGGTTACCGAATTGGAACCAGAGGATGAGTATACAGGTAAAGATGTTGGATTAGGATAGGATTTAACGGGTAGCCGAGAAGATCCCCTAACTCGAAAATAGTGGGTAATCAGCCCAAGAGTTCGCCTTCAGTTTGAATAGCCCAACCGGTGCCTCATTTGCTTCATAGGGAGTGGGCGAAGCCAAAAGCTAAACGATATAAGCTTACCTGGGAGAGAGGAAGGACGAGCAGTCAACGGAGCTCCTGTTAAGCAGTAGATGGTCGAGGGGTTAAGGGGCACATGCAACAGCGCCACTGACAGCAGTACATGGGTGTCGATGGGGAGGATTACAAGAGGGGTGAACAGGAGCCGAGGCACGTGTGAACAACAGAGTCGCAGGGAAGACTAGGTGCACAGTAAACCAAGTTGGGTTTACTGTGCAACAGTTCAAAGGGAAGTTCTAGTTGGACTGACACCCCAAACGGGTTGAGTTCGAACTGAACTCAAAAAAACCAGTTTGAACTGGGATGCCAAACATGTTCTTAATCTTATTTATTAAAAAAAAAGCTCATTTTTTCCCTCAAAAAATATAAAGAAAAAACAGAGATAGCATCTTTCAAATGATTATTTGATTGAAAATAAATCACACCACAAGTTTTAAATATTTGTACCTTTGACGCTTTTTCTTAAAAACATTTTATAGGAAAGTCTTGGCAATCGTGATGTTTGCATACATATTGCATACATAAACTTTGTGATATTTTCTCCATACTATAACAGTTATTAATAATGAGTTAAATTTAAATCTGAATCTAAGTAAAAGTTTATTGAATCGTACGTCTTAGGTATCATTCTATCTAGTTATTAGGTAGAGGTCTCCTCAATTTCGTGCTTAGAGACAAATCTACATACTTATAAAGTAGAAGTCTACTTAATTATAAGGTAGAAGTCAACCTAAGTAGAAGTCTATCTTATATAATACCCAAGATCAGAAGAGTAAGCTTAAGCTTTTATAAGGGAGTAGTGGTTGATAATTGGAGATGTTTAACATTCAATACATTAAACATTTGAAGTTATTATGTCATACATTACTAGAAGGTAAAGGAGTTCACTGTAATTAAAGAGAGATTTAACTCTTAAATTAAAATATAATTAAACTCTTTCATTCATAGTACTACAAATTCTCTCGAATTTAAAGGGAAATGACACATAGTTTTTAATATGAAGCCTTTAGTCAAACATACCACACTCTGATTTTTACTATGTTGTTCTCATGGTTTTATTGTGTTTTTGCTTAACACTATTGATTATTTGGGTAAATTACTAGGTAAGTTCCTAAATTTTTAACTTTGTGTAACTTTAATATTTGAACTTTTTTCGTAACTGGAATACCCCTAAACTTTTAAAATGTTGCTAGAATAGTCCTTTACGTTGATTTTGGGACATGATCCGTTACTTAATATTACTTTTTGCCCAAGTTATTAACATATTTCATTTAAAAATTAACAAAAATAACTATTGTAGTAACATTTTAATAGTTTATGAGCATTCCCTTTTGTAGCTAGAATGATCATAAACTATTAAAAATGTTGCTACAATAGTCTTTTTTGTTAATTTTTTGATAAAATCCGAATTTAGCATAATTTTTTGACCAACTTACTAAGAGATTTCGTTCAAAATTAACGGAAATGACTATTGTATTAATATTTTAAAAATTTAGTGGCATTCTAGCTATAAAAAAAGTTCAGGAACCAAAGTTGTACAATGTTAAGAGTTTATGAACTAAATAAGCAATTTACCTTGATTATTTTACTCGTTTATCTTATTTTTTAGTTCAAAAACAGTCATTTAGTGTTCGATAGAATTTTGCTCCAAAGACGTTTGAATTGATGAGTTTCGTCTTAATACTATTAAAAACTTTAAATCCATGAGAACAAAATCAATAGAGATCATTGTCATATTCCAACTAAATTGACACGATTAGCACTATTTTTAAAAATTACTTATAAAATTGAACATTTTGCCGTTATTTTATTTTTTTCTAATGTTTTTTTATATATAATTTATTTGTTTGTAATGTTGGTCAGCAAACATTTCATTAAAAAGAATTAAAAAAAAATTGTTGGTCAGCAAACACATTGAGATAGATTTTTCAAGTCAAACACAAATAGTTAGATACGTGCATCCGCAAACAATTTGGGGTACACCGACATTGATAGTGGAGAGTTGAACATCCACGAGACCAAATTAATGTGGCCAATACTAGCAGTGTCCTCTACTAATTATTACCTTCGGCGACAAATCCACTCCATAATAACAAAATATTATTATTTTTTTTTTTCTTGTCTTGGTATAATTAGCTTCATTTTTCAATATATATACATGCATGATATATATATATGTATATATACATACATATATAGATACATATTCAATCTTTTTATAGTCAATAAATAAATTCCTTTCTAGCCATATATTATTATTCCTATTATTATTATTATTGTATCAACTCGGAGATGACATTTCATGAGTAACTACTTTTTGAGTTTTTAAAATCTATGACCACTACATAGTATAGTATTAAAACATACAATCCATATATTTTTCTTGGCTTTCTCCATTCCCAATTATAGGGTTGTCGAATTGTGTTTTTCTGCCGTAAATTTATTAAACCAGCATTGCATACATATGAAAGAATATCCTTATATACCCTAAAATCATAATGACATTTATTGTAAAAGATATAAATATATATGTTTATATGTATACGTCTGTATATCACGCTGTCTTTTATTAATTAGTAATAAAATTTACGAAGTACATATGCGCACCTCAACGGATGAAAATCCACATATTAAAATTTGAACGAACCTGCAGGTTGGAATGCTTTCTAAAGTTTGCTTTTAACATTCTCATGAGTTCACAAACTATTTATCTCAACATTTGGTTAATTTTTCTCAAGGGCCTTAGTAATCTTAAAAAAAAAAAAAATAGTGTTCTTGATAATTTATTAGAAGAACTTCAATCTTTATTTCTTTTTGGTTTGGACACAACTGTCAGACTTATGAAAAGTTATCATTTCATTAAGAATTTTGAATTTATATATATTTCATTAAGAATTTTGAATTTATATATATTGATTTTGATATTAGTAAATCTTTTGATTTTAGAAGAAGCGATAGTTAAGTAACTTACTCAATTATAAAATTGTAATTTGTATTTATATAATAGACTAGTCATAATATTTCTTATTATTAAATTCTTTTATTTATTTATAGTTCGTGGACAAAACCATGCACGCTGAACTTTTCTTATATCTCCTTTCTATATTTCATAGTTTTCCAATCACTCTCTAAATCTCCATATGGTTTCATAGCATTTATACACAAACAAGTCCATGATCCTTCATAACCGGCTCATGTACTTTTCCCCTTACCACTACTACAGAATGTAGATACCACGACGGTTTTTAACCGTCGTGGTAACATTTTCACGACGGTTTTTTAACCGTCGTGGAATCGAGGATCGTGAAATCTTTTCAGATTTCACGACGGTTTTTTAACCGTCGTGGAATGGGCAAAAATAGGACCTAAATATGGACATTTAAGGACATACCACGACGGTTTTACGCAAAAACCGTCGTGGTATCTAAACCTACCACGACGGTTTTTCTAAAAAACCGTCGTGGTAAGTAACAACGAAAAAAAAAATTTTGCGAATTCGTTTCATTTCTTCAAAAACATTTAAACCACAAAATTAACACTTTTTTCTGGAAAATTACCAGAAAAAAGTGTTGATTTTGTGGTTTAAATGTTTTTGAAGAAATGAAACGAATTCGCAAATCCGTACCTTACCCAACCAATTTAATTCAATCTAAAATTCCCAAATCCGTACCTTACCCAACCAATTTAATTCAATCTAAAATACAACCACAATGAACAATCACCGAAAATGTAGGGGACGGATTTTGGCCATTTCGGACTGAATATTCCCAACTCAACAACCTACAAAATCAACATTTTGGATGGAAAATTCACAATCAACAACCACAATCAACAAAATCAACATTTTAGACGAAAAATTCCCAAATCCGTACATTACCCAAGCAATATACACTACAACTTACCGGCTTGTTGAGTGTGTGTAAGGGCGGAATACGGCGAAAGAGAGAGAGAAAGCTACGTGAGTTCCTTGGTGGACCCGTCGGAGAATGGAGGAGGCCGCATGAGTAGTGGAGGAGGCTGTCGGAGAATGGAGCTAAGAGAAAAATTTGAGAGGTGAGATAGAGTGAAGAGGAGCGGTGAGATAGAAAGAGTTTTTGGAGATTTTAAGTAGGGAGGGAGCGGAGAGAGAGAAATGGAGGGAGGAAATTGAGCGGCTTTGGGTATGGAGTTAGAGTGTATATTAGAGAGTGAAAAAGTGAAAAATGCTCGAAATGTAATGGGGTGGAAAATGGGGTATTTTTTGGGTTTTAATACATGTTCCAAAAAATTGAATTTAATTCAAAAATTTTCAAAAATCCCTCATTAACACCTACCACGACGGTTATTAGGAAAACCGTTGTGGTAGGGTATTTTTTCAAATTTTTTTTTTAATTTTTGGGAACTACCACGACGGTCTCCAAAGACCGTCGTGGAAGCATCGATGCTTCCACGACGGTCTTTGGAGACCATTGTGGAAGCACGGCCTTCCACGACGGTTTTTGGAGACCGTCGTGGAAGCTTCGGCTTCCACAACAGTTTTTGAAAATTGTGTTCCGCTCCGTATTTTTGCCTAACTTTCTACGACCGTTTTTTAAAAACTGTCGTGGAAGCTCCGTCGTGGAATCCGAATTTTGTAGTAGTGTACGTGTCGATATTGTATCAAAGTTATTATACTCAAATGAGTTCCTGATCTTCCCTACACAAGCATTTTTGTCCTCTTTCGACGATTGTAGTCCTTGTGCCCTTGTGTCGTCGTATCCTCTCTTCTTAATTGTTGTCCTTGTGCCCTTAGGTACTCTTTGGATGATCGCCGTTCTTTGACCATTGCATCTTCTCACTTCCCTATGCTCTCTTTGATATTGTCATCTTTACGCCGTCTCTTAATGATTTCATTTATTTATTTATTTATTTATTTTTATTTTTATTTTTTCCCCCTTTCTTGATGATTGTTGTCCCTTCTTCACTCCCCTATGATATTTTCCTTCTCTTAATCCCTGTACCCTCGATAATTTTCGTATATATTCCTTTTTGCCTTTATTTTTATAGAAAATCAAAATTAAAAACGAAAAAGCAAAAAACTTATCCATAAATGTTCCTTTAATTATAGTTCATAATTGGAATCTTCGAGATATTCATCTTGCATGGACATGTTAATATTAGATTTCGATATGCGGCCTATTAGAAATTTTTTATTAATTTGTGTTAATTTTCATATCAGGAATTTTTTTATTATAAAAAAATTAATAGCTTTGAGTAGCTTACCCATCTTTATAATTGTAATTTGTATTCATATGTGAGCACGTACACTCGTTTATAATATTCTTTATTAGTGAATTCTTCTCTTTATTTTTAGTACATTGATAAACCACATCAAACCTTTCTTTCTTTCCTCTCTAGATGCCTAATTTTCCGATCACTCTCTAAGCATGCATTTGGTGCTAATCTTTGGATTGTAGAATTTGAGTTTGAATTGTGCATTTGTCAAGATATTTGAATTGTTAGAGTTAAAAAGTGTAAAAACTTGAAATGTGTTCGGAAAAAAAAAATCAAAATAGAGCTTGTTTTGTTCGTCTTAAAATTCTATGCAATTTAAAAAAAAAAAATCAGTTGAACTTATCTATGCAAAGTTATGGACTTTTAAAGTTTAAGTTACAAAACTGTGTGAATAATGAATTTGGGGAAAAAATTAAGACAAAAATTAGATTGTAATTTAGGGTTTGGATTATAATACCAAACACTCCCTAAATCTCTCTATATTATGCATCGTGGTTCCAAACGGATTTTGCTCAAATATATTTTAATAATATGATTTTTTAATTAATATGATATGACATTATAAATAAATATTTAGTTTTCATTAATGTGTATTATTGGAAGGATAATTAGGGCTCGTTTAGAATAAGATCTGGAAATAGTGTTTTAGAAGTTGAGTTGGAAATATGTTTTTGAGGGAAAATTTTTTGAAAAAGTTATGTGATATAGAAAATAGTATAAAAATTTGAAATGTGTTCGGAAAAAAAAATACAAAATAAATATTGCCTTGTTCGTCTAGTTGTAACAAGTATTTTGATATAAAAATTATTTTATTCTGATTTTAAATGAGAAAGTTACGAGATTTTTAAAGTTTGAATTTTTTGAAAATGAAAAAAAGAAAAAATTTGATATAGAGATGAAATTTTAAAATCGAAATGACAAAATGTCATCTCCACCGGATGATACCCAAAATAGTTCCTGAGTTAGAGTAGTAGGTGTTATAGCGAAATTGATTATAAAATAAAGGAAACGGACCACATTAAAATCACCTTTTGCGGTTAAATAAACGAAATATAAATAAAGAGATAAGAGGAGTCGAATGTGTTGCATAGTGCACTTCATGACATGTATAAAAAAGGACACCTTTGTGCCCCAACATTGCCCAGAGACCCATTTTGCTAAAACCCACTAGTATTTCCATTCCTTACCCACAGGCTCCGCTGTCCATACCAATTCAGAGCCATTAAGTTCAACTTCAATGGAGAGCTCATCCGTAGCCCCAATGACGATCGGCAACGGCCATGATCAAGATCACACAGCAGCGAGTCAGAACTCGACTAACTCGACCCCCCGCCGCGGCGGCAGAACCAAGGGTGGTTGGAACGCTGCTCTTTTCATTATCTGTAAGTTCTTTTCACGATCATTTCCAAATTCTTGAATGATTTTATACTTTTTACTTCTTGTTCCTAACGAATTTTTCGGTTCTACAAATGTCCGAGGTCAGTCGTCGAAGTAGCCGACCGGTTCGCCTTCTATGGCCTAACCGGTAACCTCATCATGTACCTCACCAACGTCCTTCAACAGCCGACCGTCGCCGCCGCGAAGAACGTCAACATGTGGGTCGGCGTCTCCTCGCTTTTTCCGTTGCTCGGTGCCCTCGTCGCTGACTCGTTCCTCGGCCGGTTCAAGACCATTCTCTTGTCATCCGTTATTTATTTCATGGTACGTACAAACCAGAAAAGATTTTCTGTCACAGTAGTTACAACTTTTTAATTGTTCTCACAACTCATATGAACTGAAATTATGTGGGGCAGGGAATGGTGCTGCTGTGCTTTTCGGTGTCCGCGATTCCTATGGAATATCGGAAAGCGGTTTTCTTCGTGTCGCTTTACTTGTTGTCGGCCGGCGAAGGTGGGCACAAGCCGTGTGTCCAGACCTTCGCCGCCGACCAGTTCGACGAGGACACGCCGGAGGAGAAAGAGGCGAAGAGCTCCTTCTTCAACTGGTGGTATTTAGGTATAGTTGCTGGAGCTGTGGCTGCCATTTTAGTGGTTATTTACATCCAGGTACTGTCCGTTTTTCCCTTATTATTTGTGTTTTCATCAACAATTTTCTCTCGTTTTCCATAAAGAAAACAAATTGCCTACATAACATTTTTCTCTCCTTTTCTGTTTGGTTGTTCTATCTGGCGATAGAGTATGTTTCAAATTGGAAGTTTTTTTTAATCTTGCAATAAATGAAGTCTTATTTCTCAATATATATATATTTGTTTGAATAAGAATAAAAATAAAATCCGATTAATTAATTTAAAAGTGGAAGTAAAATATTGCTTGATCACTATGTTCCTTGGGTACTTTCAAATTCGTGACTATATTATAAAAAAAAAGTTGAAGGTTGGATCATTGTTTTTATTATTAGAGAAAGTAATAATTATAACAATTATTGCCTACGAACATAATGTACACGCAATATTTACATTACATTGACAAAATTTCTTTTTTTAGGACAACGTTAGTTGGACGGTCGGTTTTGGGATGCTGGCCGGAGTGATAGGGGCGGCTCTAGTGCTGTTCTTGCTCGGAACCAAGTGGTATCGGCGGCAGGTACCAGTTGGGAGCCCCTTCACTGTGGTGGCACAGGTGTTGGTTGCGGCTGCCCGCAAGTGGCGCGTGAAGAACACGGGAAACAATTTTTTAGGTGTTTATCACGGTGGCGATGGGGTACTACTTGGCTCTCTAGTGGAGGGTCGACCAACAGGTGCTCGGAGTTCGACCCTTTGGAACAAATTCAGGTATGTGTCAATTCGTACAAAAGTTGTAACTTAAGGTCAACAAATTCATTAATTTTCGTATAGGATAGTGTGTAGATATATTTATACAACTATATATATATATATATATATATATAGGAATAAATCCACAAGTTGCTCTAAAAGTTGCTCTAAAGGTGGACCTTGTGTTGTGTTGTGTTGATGCATGACGAGGACCTCGTGGAAGTCAGAAAGTGGGCCTAAAAGAGTTAAGCCCAAGACTTCCACAGACCATATGAAATGGGGCCCAACTTGTCAGTTCCCACTTTGCTACCACTAATTAAATTGCCATCCATATACCATGGACTTCCACATAGAGAGAATGCCACTGAAGAAACAAGAGAAAATTATAGTTTTAGCGTGGATTTTGTTTGGTAGGTTTGAATTGAAATATTTGAATTGGAGTTATTTAAATTTTTAAAATTTATTTAAAAAATTTTATTAAATTTTCAGAAAAAAGTAAAAATAAGTTGAAATATTTTAGTTTAAAATGATTTACCAAACATCCTCTTAAAAAACTTTCTTGAGTCCTTTCCACATACAAAAAAAGATTAACGGCTTGTTTGGATGAGTTATCTGAATAGCTCTTCTTATACTCTAATACAATACAGTTTGAGTCATTACTGGGGTGGTGAAACTTTTCACTATCAAATTTTGAATTCATGTTAGAAATCCATATCAATTTATATATTGTTTTTTCCTTTAAACTGTTTAAATATTAACTTTTAATAAAAACTATCCAAATAAACATTATGTTTAAATACATAGTTCAAATTCTATATTTGAATGCATATATTTAATTTGAGTGATCATTCAAATGAAATCGGTGAATCCATCAATTCTAGTAAGATGAGTTTAGTAAATGCAAAAAAGTGCTAAAAAGGGCGTATGGCTAGTTAGTTCTCTAACGTGGTAGTGTGGGGGATAATCGATTAAAATTTTGTCTGGCTCTCTGTCTCTCTGTAGTGCTGGTGCATGGCCACATACATTGTACTGTTAATTTCCACGATACATAGAGTGCTCAACAAAACAATATATTGCTCTTTATGTCTACTATCTTCTTCTCAGTCGGAGTTACAAAATAAATGGGGTCCATACTTTTCACTTATTGCCACTTTACTTTACAAATCCACCTTTTATTATTTATTATTTATTTTGGGTACCACCACTTATTGTTAACGTCATGATCTCTTGGATAAAGGTTAAAAAAAAAAAAAGTCAACGGTGATGTCGTTTGCATATTTAAGAAAAATCAATTTGTTTGACAATATGCCAAGCGGGTAACCGAAGGAGAACTATTAATTAAGCCTAAGAATCTATTTGTCACAAAAATTAAAAAAAAAAAAGAGTGAATCCAAAGAGTAACATTCAATTTTTGCTAAATCCTATGTTTTCTTTCCCTTAGGTCCACGGAAATATATTTCAAACCCCTGCTTGTAATATAATTTTTTGTTTAAAATCTTATAGTCTAAATTATTTGAAACTATTAATACAAAAGATAAATATCACTGAAAAATATTATATTAGAATTGATTGGTTATTGCAATAAAACACAAAAAAATATAAGTGTTGATTTAGAAGGATACCAGATTAAAAAGTATGCCTACATATATTTTGGTTTTTTTTTTTTAATTTATTTATCATGGAGAATTAATACCTTTTCTTTAAGGTTTTGAGATTCATACCCCTTATTTTTCTTCCTGTAAAATCAAATTAATAGGAGCGCAATCTTATAGAAGAATTGGGTAGACAAAACTAAAGAGGAGAGTTAAGGGAGAAATTTAAAATCATAAAATAATTTTCATTAAAAAAAAAAAAAAGAACTCTATATACATAATGTAATTAGAAAATTTCAATAGAGGGCAAGTTAAATGGAGTTAAAATTGTAAGGAGCCATGAGGTCGGCTATAAAAGGTAGTTCCATCCTTGCTAATTAAGAAGGCCTATGTATCTCATTCTTATGTGATATACTGCATACACACATCTATATGTACAGGAAGAGTGCCGGATATGAGCACCTATAAATATATATAAATATATTAGTGCTAATCCTAGTTGGAAAATTGCAGACTTTTGGACAAGGCAACATTCATTGATAACCATGATGCAACAAACGACACAAGAAATCCATGGAGGCTGTGTTCCGTACGGCAAGTGGAAGAAGTGAAGCTTGTCGTTCGACTCATTCCCATATGGTTGACCTGCCTCATGTTCAACGTTGTCCAAGCTCAACTCCACACTTTCTTCACCAAGCAAGGCAGCACAACGGTCCGATCCATCGGCCCGCACTTTAAGCTCCCCCCGGCGTCGGTCCAAGGCCTCGCCGGCGTCACCATCCTCTTCACCGTCATGGTCTACGACCGAGTGTTCGTGCCCATGGCTCGGAGGCTCACAGGACGCCCTTCAGGCATAACCACCCTGCAGAGAATCGGCTTCGGCCTACTCCTCTCCATACTCAACATGGTTGTTTCCGCAATTGTCGAGGCCAAAAGGATCGACGTTGCCGCAAAACATGGTCTCTTGGACAGTCCGAAAGCGATAGTTCCGATGAAGATCTGGTGGTTGTTCCCGCAGTACATGATATGCGGATTGTCCGACACATTCGCCGTGGTCGGACTCCAAGAGCTGTTCTATGCCGAAATGCCGGAGTCGATGAGAAGCGTAGGGGCAGCAGCGCATATTAGCATTTTGGGAGTTGGGAGCTTCATGAGCAGTTGGATAATTTCTCTTGTTCAGATGATCAGCTCCACATCTGGCCACCAGAGATGGCTTGTGGACAATCTCAACCGTTCACATCTCGACTACTTCTACTGGGTGTTGTCTGCATTGAGTGCTCTTAATTTGTGCGTTTATATTTGGGTCTCTATGAGGTTTGTCTACAAAGAAGATCAAGCTCGAGAAACAACTACTAAGGTGAAGGATTTTGGGTCCAATTATAAGAATGAAGAAGTATGAATAGTTAACTAACCTGTGGAAATATATATATATATATATATATGTATATGTATATATACGTATGACAAGGGGAAAAAAGTCCGCATGGAAAAGCTAGGTGGTGACTTTATTGTATGTTGAGAGACCTTTGATCTTTTATGCCATGCTATGTTATGCTCATTAGTCGCTACTTCTTTGTTCCAATATATGGTAGCTGCATTTGACTTCTAATCCAATATTAGGGTGTTTTTTTTTTTTTTTTTTTTTTGCTTTAAAAAGAGCGCATCTCTAAAATATTATCTTATCCATAATGTTTTCAAGATTTTTATCTTCTTATAATGTCAAATTAAATGTGATCAACATGGTAAAAATCCAAACCAGCAATTAAGTAGGAAAAAATCATAAACATGTGCACTAAAGGAGCTATTCCCATAATTTCCTCATTTTTGGTTTGTGTGTCCATTTACTTGGGCCCAAGTCCACTCTATCCTGACAATGTCCCTTTTCAGGTTTTAGGTTGTAATTAGTTGATTTTTTAAAAATTAATTAATAAATTTATTGGTTTTTCAGAAATAGATAAAAAGTAAATTTGGAAATTTTTATAATTGAAACCTGATTCTAAATGAAGCATTAGAGTAAAGCACCATATCTCACTGATGTGGCCCTCTGGCCTTTGTGAAGAGCATAGCACAACTGGCTCTCTCCGTCTTCTTGATTGCATGACGCTCTTGGCCAGCGTTATCCTCGTAGATGCGGCCCTCTGACCTTGCCTTTTCATGAGTCACACTTAAATGAGTATCTTTTCCTTGGACGAACTCACCGTTCGTGCTGCCATGACAAATCTGTGAATTAAACACAATTCTTTCTATAAACAACTTTCTAAGAGGTTCCTACTCGGCAAAAGTTTTTGTCCAAAATTTGAGTTTAAGTTGGAAATTTTAAATTCCAATAATAAATTTATGTTGATTTTTCAGAAAATATAAAAACTTTTTCAGAAAAAACAAAATTTTTTCAGAAAAAGACAAAAACTGAGATGAAAATTTTGGTTTAAAATGATTTTCTAAACGAACCCAAAAAATTGATTGTGCTTGAACAATCTTTGAAAGAAAAATCAAACCCAAAACACTCAAAAAGTATGTAGAATAAGCGAAATCAAAACTTTCACGAAATAGATAGTTTTTGTAATTTATCTAATCTAATCTAATCTATCCAATCTAACTTGTCTAATCTAATCTAACATATATAAAAAGCTCAAAGTGCTGCTTTCCTATGATTGACACCTACCTCCTGGCTTTTTTTTGGTTTTCTTTTTGTTTGTTTTTTGGCCTTTTGGTTTCGTTTGGTGTGTTTGTTTGTCCTTTGCTTTTCCTTTTATTTAATGTCTATTTCGTGATAATTTTTTTCCTCCATAAATAACCTCACTTAGATGCTTTTCCTTCGTCTCTTGAAGTATTATTTATTGAATGTTAACTACCTTTTTATTAATTGTCCTATGGAAAATTTTTTTCCCCAATACATATACCTTTATTTAAACACAGCTTTCTTTCTCATATGCAATTTTGTTAATTTTCTATATAAAATTTCATTTGGTTACTATTTCAATTTATTCATTTATTTTGGTCATTTTATGAGGGTTTCTTTAATCATTTTTCTAAAATTTTACCATTCTACATTTCTACTTGTCCCGATTAAGATAAAATTTTTAATATATCTTCACTTTTATCCTTTTATTTTTTCTTTATTTTTGCTTTAAATCTTAAATTTTTTTACCAATGCTTAATGAAAATATTTTTTTCATTCTGATTCCTGTCAAAATGTTTTTTTTGTTCCTCCAATACACTCTTTTGAATATTCTTTTTCTTTATGTCCAAAAAAAAATTAACTAATATAAACTAGTTACTACAATAGAAAACCGAGGATATCTTAAACCCGAAAACCCAACATGTCCCCAAGCAATAATGCATAGTCTAATTCACTGTCACATTTACAACTCTCTCACTTCCATGTAATTTTTTTTTTTTTTTTTTTGTGTGTGCGTGTCTATTTTCAATTGTTTTATTAATTTATGAGCGATTTTTGTTTAATTCCCCACGGAGCAGGAGCTCGCTCTCGAAAAAGACAAAATGTTATCTATTAGTGAGAATAATATATCTTTATTACTAGGGAAAAAAAGAGCTTATAATATGTTTTGTGCAACTAACAGTTTGCGGCAGAGGCGCATTTTGGTGCGCCAAGTGGTGACTTTAAACCCATTGAACATATATATATATATATATATATTTCAATTTTATCGTAAATATTTTATGGTTTTCTACTTTCCTATATTAAAAAATAAAAAAATATATATAATCTCCACTAAAACTTTACTTTTAATTTTATTAAATATTTATTTATTAAAAAGATTATGTACGAACCTACTCAAATTTCTATATGATTTCGTTACTGCTCTATTTTTATATTTCTTTATCTGTGATTTTATTTTTGTCCCTCTAATAATAATATAATATATATATAAATAATATATTTTTTAAATAAATGTGATATAATATTGTAATTAAATATATATTTTTATATTGACTTATCATGATGTAATTGTATGGAGATGAATGCGACCGGAAAATAAGAAAACGAGTATAAGGGGATACATGCATGAGTTGTACCCCCTTTACACCACGCACAAAAGCGACTCCCACCTTTCACTTGCTAAAAAAACTCAAAACACCACTCCCAAAAACACCTTAAAATTTTGTAATACCACTCACTAGAAAAACAAAATGTTTCCAACACCATTAATCCTCGCCTATAACAACAATGTTTCTCCGCCGGATGGACCCCAGATGCGTGAAAACGTCCCGGTGCTACTCTCCCACTCTCCCACGGCTCGCTCTCATCAAAGTCAAGTTAGCGGCCCTGGAGAAACAACACAAGTTAGCGGCCCTGGAGAAACCAATAACAGTATCCCAACACCACCCCAGAAGACATCTCCCAAGGGTGGATGGCACGCCGCCATTTTCATCATCTGTAAAGCACTCAAATTCAGCCAATTATTCATATTCTTTTTAATGGTTACATATAAGCTGTTATCTTCTTTTCCGATTTCAATCTTCTAATGTCGGTTTTTTTTTTTTTTTGGGTTAAATTTCTGTTCCAATAAAGTTGTGGAGATGGCCGAGCGGTTTGCCTTCTAAGGCCTGAATGGAAATCTGATCATGTACCTCACAAACAAATTGCACGAGCCGACTCCAACCGCCACTAAGAACGACAACAAATGGGTCGGCGTCACTTCGCTCTTCCCGCTCTTCGGCGCCTTCGTCGCTGACTCCTTCCTCGGCCGCGTCAGGACCATTCTCTTCGCCTCCATCATCTACTGCACGGTCATGATCAACTTCTAACTAACTCTGATCAACACCTTTTCTATTATAAATTGATCAGCAATCTCAAAATTTTTTTATTAAATTGGACTAAATATATATATATATATGTGTGTGTGTGTGTATATTTGTACGTTTATATAGGGGATGATTATGCTGTCTTTGTCAGCAACGTGATTCTGTGGCATTACGGAGAAGCAGTTTTCTTTGTTTCTTTTTACGTGATTTCCGTTGGGGAAGGAGGGCACAAGCCGAGTGTGCTTACCTTTGCTGCAGACCATGGTTCTACAAAATGTGGATTCCACGACGGAGGAAATACGTCAAAAATACGGTACGGAACTGGGTTTTCAAAAATAGTCATGGAAGCTTAGGATTCCGTGATCATTTCTAAAAATGGTCATGGAATCAAGCTACTTCCACGACCATTTTTAAAAAATAGTTGTGGAAAATCTACGATAAATTCGCACTAAATTGAATCATGTCCTCATTTTTCCACATCAACATCGTAGTTGCAGTAATCAAAATCAGATTAGAACGCTGCGAAAACAGTCACTACACCATAGTCAGACGTCGCCATCACCATCTACCATCCATCAATCTATCTTGTAAGTGATCACTAATTTCTTTTTATTGTTTTTCTCTGTATTTAGACTTAAGATTTTAGGTTTTGTATATTTTGAGATCGCTTTAAGTTAATTGTTCAATGAGTGTTAATTTAAGTGATCACGAAATTTTTTTTCCTTGGTATTCAGACTTAATTATGATTTTAGGTTTCGTATATTTAGTTTTGTTTTTGTGATTTTTGAGTGAATTATGCAATAAGTGTTAAATTTAATTTGCATTCTGAAATTTACTTTGACTTATGAAAATTTGATATTTTGATTTAGGAATTGCAAATGATAGATAGGAAATGAATATGGTTTGATAGATTGTCTAAAACATATGAAGATAGTATTGAAGAATTTTTGTCCTTTGCCAAAACTCACATACAAGATGATAAGATTCCGTATTGTTGTGAAATTTATGGAAATAATATATCTCATTCCATTGATGATGTTAGAGGACATTTGTGTGCATATGGGAATATTTGTTCTTACCAAACATAGTATTTACATGGTGAAGATTTTTTCAATATTAAATATACATCGATGAGTAAAGGTAAAGAGTCTATTGTTAAAGAAGACGTTGGTGATAATATATTCGATATGATAAATGATTTGGAAAAATACTTTGTGCACCGTCCGGAGTTATTTGAGACAACGATTAATGATGCCGAGATGCTCTTGTATGTCGGGTGTACAAAATATAGAAAATTAAGGGCATTGGTTAAATTATAGAACATGAAGGCGTCGGGAGGGTGGACAAATTCTAGTTTCACGACTTTTTTAGAATTTCTAAAAGATGTTCAATCGGATGATAATAAAGTGTCGTCTAGTATATAGAAGTGAAGAAGACATTGAGCACTTTGGGAATGGAATATGAAAATATACATGCTTATCTAAATGATTGCGTCCTTTACCGGAAAGAAAATGAAGATTTAGATGAATGCGCGGTTTGTAACAAGTCAAGATAGAAGAAGGACAAGATGCCATCGAATGGTAGCAAAGGAGTACCTGTGAAGGTATTATAGTACATTCCACTGGCTTTATGTTTGTGTTGTTTACTCTATATTGTTGAGCATGCTAAGAATTTGACTTGGTATCATAATAAAAATGTTGACAATGGTAAGCTTAGGCATCCAGCCAACGTACGACAATGGAAGCCCTTTAATGACAATCATCCAGATTTTAGTACAGAACTAAGGAATTTACGTCTTGATTTGTCGACAGACAGAATGAACCAATATATTAATATGAGTAGTAGACAGAGTAACTAGCCAGTCATACATGTCAACTACAATCTCCCTCCAGAATTATGCATAAAATGGAAGTTCTTGATATTGACTTGATTGATCTCAGGTCCTCAACAATCAGGGAATGATATTAACGTGTACTTGACACCATTAATTGATGACCTAAAAAGCTTATGAGAAAATGGGTTTGAAGTTAGAGATTCTTACCGTCAAGATAAGTTCAATCTTTATGCAATGTAGATTTGATCAATTAATGACTTTCCCGCATTTGACAACCTATCCGGTTATCCGATGAAGAGTTCTATTGTATGTCCCATTTGTATGAAAGAAACATCTTCAATCTAGTTGAAAAATGGTAAGAAAACCATTTAACTTGGTCACAGGAGATTCTTGCCTAAAAATCATCGATACCATAAACAAAAGAAGGCTTTTGATAGTAATACCGAAAAAAGAAACTATCATACGATTTTGACTGACGAAGATGTATTTGAGATTGGTAAGGATGTGAAAGTAGTTTTGGAAAAGAGAAAATTGAATGATCTAGTGGTCGATAGACCTTGGAAGAAGAAGTTAATCTTCTATGAACTTATATTGGAAGTCACTTTACTTTCTCATTGCTTAGATGTTGTGCATATTGAGAAAAACTTCTGTGAATTGAAGTTAACATTCCGAATGAAACTAAAGATGGTGAAAAGACACGGTTGGATCTTAAAAAACTTAAACATAAAAAAAAGAGGAAAAAAAAAAAAAAACTCGATTGGGTGTTTGAAAAAAACAATCATTTTTTATTTTTTATTTTTTTGTGTGTTCTCATTCCACCTGATCCCTATGCATAAGATAACATATCAACAATACAAAATCTCGTTTAAGAATCTAGATCTCAAATTTCTAACTCTATATCAAAATTTTCCCCCATTTCATTCTCAAAAAACTCAAATTTTAAAAGTCTGTAATTTTCTTATTTCATATCGAAATGAGATTATATTTATGTCAAAATACTTGTAACCACAAAATGAATAACATAAGATCCATTTTGCATTTTTTTTCCTAAACACAATTTAAATTTTTGTACTATTTTCGATATCACAAAACTTTTTCAAAACTTTTTTTTTTTTTTTTCTAAAAACACATTTCCCATTTAACCTTCAAAATATCATATCCAATATTATCCCAAACGGACCTTGAATGGGGAATGCTAGATGCACTCTTTAACAGTGGCGAAACTGCCTCCCAGCCCAATGGGCTCTTCTATTTTAGTACCTCTTTGACACTAAATGTTTTCAATTAGTCGGTAATTTGCCGTCCTGAAATTTTAAAATTACAAAATTTACTTAGACTATATCCCAAGATTTTATTCTTAAATATATTTTATTTCACACTTAAAATCCCAAATAATCAAAGAGTCGATTACATTATTATTTAAATTCATATTTTAGGTTTTTTAAAGTTGGTTATTTTATATTACAATGTTTACTTAAGAAGAAAAGAAAAATATAGAGTTGAACAATAATTTAGTATAAAATTTAGTTTAACTAATATCTTCTCTAAAAAAATTTCTGATTCCGTCACTGCTTTTATAACACTTGCTTAGGCATTCACATGTCTCACTAACATACACGTGTCCAACTTTTTGTGGCTAGAGAGCGTCAAATTTTTTGCTTATAATCAAGTCATTTTTTGTATGTTATTACAAAAGTGCCACTCAAACATAACAATGAAGATCCAAGCTTTCAGAGGTGAAAATAGCAAATCTTTGCGGCATTTTTGAAAACCCACAATTACCAATGTCGTAATTGATTACGTCACTTTTATAAATGCCGCAAATCAAGTACGGCAAAAAAAAAAAAAAACGTCAATTCTGAGTTTGGGAATGATGCTGGGTGTTATTTTAGGCTCCGAAGAAATATATATATATATATATATATATATATATATTTTATTAGGAGGCTTGCATTTAAATGTATTTGGAGCACCAAAACCCGAAACACTAAGACTCAAAGCCCCAAGACCCATAGCACCAAGACTGGGAGCGCACCACGACCCGGAGCACTAAGATCCAGAATATCAAGATCCAAAACACCAAGAGTCTGATACACAAATGGTCTTTTCAAGAAGAAAGGCCAAGAGGCATATAATTATTTTCAAGGCATTTAACGTCCCATGTTAATGTAAATTAATTTATTTGACAGTTACAAGATTAAACCAATTTATTGTAATCAAGGGATAATTAAAATCCTTCCTTCTCATTGTATAGAAATTTCCTCAGATTAAGAGGAAAAAAGATAGACATAATTTCCAAAAAATCATGAGACAATTATATGGAATCTAATTTATTTATTTATTTTTGATATTGTTTTTAAGGTTCTCTTGTATTTTTTATATTTTTACTTAATATTCTTGATTATTTTGTTCCTTTAATCTTCTCTTCTAGTTCATGAACGTTTTATTTGGTATTGGACGAAATCTTATTCCAACAAATGGCATCATTGTAATATTAGTGAAATAAGTGTTTTTTTTTTTTTTTTTTTGCATATTTTGACAAACATTTAAAACCGACACGTGTTGGATGAGGATCAGAGAGTCTCCCCACAAAGCGTCCATGGGCAAACCTCAAAGATGAATTCCTCTTCAGCTCAAATAGAAAGGAATGAAGAAGAAGAGAACCAAAAAGAGAGAAGCAAACCTCAAAAGGGTGGCTGGAATGCAGCCATTTTCATCATCTGTAACTGTTCTAAGTTTAATTTAATTTAATTTAATTTTTTGTGTTATGATATTGATATTCTTGTCAAAATTTTTTTTTTGGGTAATCTATTAAGTTGATCATGTATTCTTGATGAAGTTGTGGAGATGGCAGAGAGGTTGCGTACCACGGCAGCTAAGAACATTAACACTTGGGTCGCCGTTACTTTTCCCTTTCCAATACTTGGTGCTTTTGTTGCTGATTCTCTCCTTGGTCGCTTCAACACCATTTTTTTTTCACCTTCATCATTTACTGCACGTACGGTAATTAAATTTTCTCTTTTTTTTTTTCATTAGATTTGATTGTTGATGATTTTAACAATATTTTATATACATGTAAGTTGTGTGACGCGCGTGCGGAATAGACAAATAAAATTACAACGTAAAAAAAAAAAGTCACGTAACGATGACCTGGCTATCACGTGAAACCTAGGGAGGGGATGATGAAAATGCATATTTGGCTTACTACTTTTATGTGTGCGTGTTTATATATTTATATAAAATCAAGAATTACTTCTTGAAGTGATCAACAAAAATGAAAGTCCTGAAATACAAAAAGAATATCTTGAAGTACTTAGAGAACAAACAAAAATTTATAAATATTATCGGAACATATATTCCAGCGGAAATATACAATCTCAAAGATATATTAAAAAAATTTGAGCTAAAAAATAAACAACAAATAACAATTCAAGATTTGAAATCTGAGATAAGTCAGATAAAATTGAAATTCAAAATATTAAAAGAAAACAGGATGAAGAATATATTTCTTTATTATAAAAAGTATAATAAGTCAAAACCAATTTTCAAATAAATGAAGGAAGAAGAATTTCTTAACATTATCACAAAGTCCATTTGTCAAGAATGGTACGTCCAAATAAAATTAAAAGTCAACAATAATTTTATTTGAATGCAATTGTTTTGTTTGATATAGGTGCCGATCTCAATATACCAACCAAATATTTTGAAAAATCGAACAAGGACTTAGGTCATATATATAGAGCGAAGAGAGTAGATTAAAGAAGGAAAAAAAAAAAAAAAGTTGGGGATTTGATATATAAAACCCAGGTTGTTTTGTTGGGAACAAGATGCTTTAATTCCAACTTGAAAGTTTGATTGTGCTAAGATTATTGATATCAGTTACGTACCCTCTTCTCATTAAAATAATTTAGAATTCGTCTCCGCTTATATTGCAAAAGAATTCTTAAAGTTTTTAATTTAAGGTTCACAAATTCAAAGTTATTGAAATAGTAAAAACAAAATCCCAATGTTCATCCAAACATATATTACCTAGATGGCTATAATTTAACAGATCTGTTAAGGATTTTTTTTTTTTAATAGTCTTCTCATGATAAAAAATATTTAATGTCGAATAATGAAATTAAAAGCTAACTTGTGAAAGACAAAAAATATATATATATATATATTCTTTTTGAGATAAAATTTCAGTTTTACAGAATTTACATAATTTTGACACTTGAATATTCATGATATTCATAATAAAACTTTTGATGTAGTATATTCATAATGTCACAGGGAATGGGATTGCTGTCCCATTATAAAAAAGAGGTGTTCTTTGTATCTCTTAACATAGTAGCAATTGGGGAAGTAGGGCATAAACCATGTGTGCTTACCTTCGCAGCAGACCAGTTTGGAGAAGATTCCTTGGAAGAGAAAAAGACCAAGAGCTCCTTCTATAATTGGTGGTTTTTGGCAATTATCACTCGGCTGGTTTTTGGCAATTATCACTGGTGCTTCTTTTGCCACTTTTGGCGCCGTTTACTTACAGGTTTCTGATTCCTAGTAAGACTGGGATTATCTATTACATTACGTTCCGTATTATTTTTGTTTTTGTTTTATTTTGCTTTTTTTTTTTAATGCTTAATAAAATTAGTATATATATATACATACATAAAGGGATATTCTCTTGTTTGGTTAGCTAACCGGTTCGATATATGTAAGTTTCTTATGAACAGCTTATAACAATTAGTTGACTTAATCATCACTTTGTATAAATTATGTATAATATGATACTATTTAACAATTATTGATGTAAAATGTAAGTATCATTAAAAAAAAAACAATAAATCAACTAGTTGTATAATAACATACAAAAAAAGTTTCAAATTTGATTACCGAATAAGAGAGTACAGCACGGAGGGAGGCAAGGACTATAGTGGGTGTTTAAGCCCTCCTCAACTTTTTTTTTTTTTTTTTTTTTTAAATATCTCATGATTTTTAATAAATTTTAAAGTAGTACCTCCCTCCCCTTAAAAATGAAAACTCACTCATAATATTCACGAATTATCCATTATACTGTTATTAATCCCTTCAGATTAAAAAAAAAAAAATTCTGACTTCATTTCTGGAAGAGTATATCTATATATATGTGTATTACTTTTTTATCTAAATGTGCAAGAGAGGGTGATCTGTTGTTGAGTGGCAATTTAGTTACTGATTATAGCATATCGGATGCAAATTGCTCCTTAACTAGTTTCAATAATAGAAAAATATATACATTAGTTTTCTGGTTTTTTCGAACTTTATCCTTTAAATATTGACGTAGTCCCGTTTAATCTTATTTGGTAGAATTTCCATGACATATATTTTTGTCATGCACTCTTAACTATGTTATAGCTATCAGATGCCAATTGCTCCTTAACTATGTTTGGTTGGAAGGATGGAGAGGGTAGGAATGATGGAGAATATAAAGGATGGTGAAGATTATAAAAATCATTTATACTATTTGATAGGAAGGATAGAGAGTTAAAATGATAGATAATAGATAATTGTTTAATTATTATGTAATAAATTGATATAGATTTTTAATAATACTTTTTGGGGGTAAAATAGACTTTTCATAGAAAATGGGTGGATTTGATTAATCTCTCCACCAATGGAAGGATTCAAATTTGGGGGTACATGGAGGGAGACTTCCTCCCTCCACCTCTCCTCTTCCTCCCATCTTCTTTCCAACCGCTCTCCTTCCTTCCATCTCTCCCTCCAACCAATCATACCCTGAAAAGATTAAAACCGTGGATGTAGGACAATGTGTGGTGGGGGACATGGTATGGAGGGTGGCAGGGCCGTGGCTGCGGCATTCATAGTGTTTGTGTCGGGAATTAAGCGGTACGAGAGGCAAGGTGCCATGGGCAGTCCGTTCACGCCGGTGGAGCAAGTGCTAGTGGCCGCGTCGCGAAAACGAAACGTGGACGAGATGCGTGATGGCTGTGGTGTTTACTATGGAAATGAGAGAACCCAAGGACAACCTAACAATATGGTTAGGACTTTGGCTCGTACCTGTCAATTCTGGTATAAATTTAATTCTTTACAACTTGTCCTATCTCAGGTGTTTTTATCAATAACTTGACTTCTACGACTGTGGAATATTAATTTACTGCAATACTACTAAAATTTATTATGAAGAAACACCCCCATTTGATATGAAATCAAGACCTAATTTTCTTAATTTTTGAAGTTTCCATGTTTGGTATTACCATGCACTATTTTATGGCTTTTTTTTTTTTTTTTTTAAGGGAATTCATAGTTATTTTAGAAGAACTCATTAATATTAGACATTCAAGTTTATAGAAACTTTTTAATTTAAATATGCTGAATCATACTGATAAAACTTCTTTATTATTATTTGTTTTTGTTATCTAATTATATTAAAGGATTTGATATCAGACAAGTTGTTTAGCCCGTACTGATTAAGCTTCTCCATGTAACTTAACATCTCTCTTCATTCATTTGAAAAACTCATGTTTTGCTCGTTGCACCAAAAATTAATAGTTCCTTTTTTTTAAAATAAATAAATCTAGGACTCCGTACACTTAAAACAGTTTATATACCCGTATAATTTGACGATAATACCATATTTTACTTTGACTAAAATATACAAAATTCGAATATCTGTCCCAAGTTTAATTATATTGGTAAGTGATTTTTCTCCATTGAATTTATAACTTTCCAGTGATTTGGATTTTCCAATAAATTGAAAATTTTGTAGATTCTTGGACAAGGCATGACAATGGACCAACAAGAGGCCTCAACAAAATTGAAAAATCCTTGGAGACTTTGCTCGTTAAACCAAGTGGAAGAAGTGAAGCTAGTCCTCAGTCTCATACCCATTTGGTTATGCTGCTTGATGTTCCCTCTTGTCAATTCCCTCCTCTACACCTACTTCACTAAGCAAGCCAGCACGATGATCCGAACAATCAGATCATCAAAATTTAAGCTCCCTCCGGCTTCACTCCTAGGCATCATCGGCATCACAATGTTCGTTTCCATCCCAATGTATGAACGAATTTTAATCCCAATTACTTAGAGATTCACGAGTCACCAATCAGGCATTACCATGTTACAGCCGATCAGCATTCGCCTATTCCTCTCCATGCTAAATATGGTCTCCTCGGCTCTCGTGGAGGCCAAACGGGTGGATAGGGCAAGGCATTACAACCTCATAGAAAACCCTAGAGCAGAGATACCAATTAGGGTTTGATGGATGCTTCCGCAATACTTCCCCAATACCAATTGGGCTTCAACAGCTGTTCTACGACCAAATGCCACCGCCAATGAGAAGTCTTGGATCGGCCGCGAATCTGAGTATTACCGGAGTTGGGAACTTCATTAGCAGTGGCATCATATCCCTTGTTCAAGGAATAAGCTCAAAAAATGGGGATAAATCGTTGGGTGACAATATCAATAGGGCACACTTGGATTACTTTTATTGGACGATGGCTGGCTTGAGTGCTTTAAACTTGTGTGCCTAGATGTGGTTCGCCAAGGGTTTTGTGTATAAAAAATTAGTTGAAGAAGAAGAACCTAATAGAGTAGGAATTTAGCTAAGCGTGTAGGAGGCAAATACATACATACATATGCATATATATATATATATGTGTGTGTGTGTGTGTGTTGTGAAACTTTCAAGGGCACTATCATCATTGTATATCTCTAGATATACTAGTTAGGACATGAAATTTCATACCAATATGTATATTATGTAAATTATGTTACAATAATAATAAAAAAAAAAAAAAAAAAAAAAAAAAAAATAAATTATGTTACAATAATAATAAAAAATATATATACAAGTTAGCAGAATTTCATTTTTACGCATCTTATTAAAGAAAAGGGTATAAGAAGGGAAAAAAAATCACAATGTAGAAAATAACAGAAGGAAAAAAAAAAAAAAGCACAAAACAACAAACAAATAGAATTAAATAAAAATTGATGGAATAAAAAAAGGGAAGGAAATGGGGAGGAAAAAACAAAAGCAAAAGAAATTATGTTTAAACAAGAGAACATTTGTGAAAAAGAAAAATTAATAAGCAATCAAACATGTTCGATAAAATTATATTTCAAATGATGCAAGAAATAATATTTCGAAAGTATTTAAGTGAGAGTTCTTTTGGGAAAACTATTACATAAAAAGGATAAAATGGAAGGGAAAAATATTTAATGATGGGCAATCTTACCGTATGTGTGTGTTTGTTTGTTTTTTAATTTATCATAACAATCATTTTCGTTCATTTTAAATCGTTTATTTATGGAAATGTTATACCCTTATATTAAAAAAAAGGGAAAATTGAAACCAATCAATTGAAAATAGAAAAACAAGGACTGAAAATAAATAAAAAAAATTTGGCTCGAACCAAATTTTGTTTTTAACAGTCCAATTTTCGTTACTCACTTTAAATTTTGATTTGCAATCGAAACTGATCAAAACTTTTTAAATATCACATATATGATAGAAATATTAGAGTCAATATTATATTAAATTACTCTATAAGTAAAATCTAGCAATAATTTTATATATAATTTTGTAGAGTTCGAATCTTCTTAGGTAAGGACGAGAGGGAGGAAGAAGAAAAAGAGAGAGAGGAAAAAAAAAAAGATTTTAAATTAAAAAAAAAAGGAGAGGAGAGGACAGTGAAATGACGTCGTTTTAATCCGGCAGCCTAATTCTTCCTACTTCGGCTCTCTCTGATCTCGCATATCTCTGTCTCTCTGTCTGTCTCCGAGACCACCTCCTCCACTATCTGTCTGTCTGTCTCTCTCTCTCTCTCTCTTTTTCTCTCTCCGGCCTCCCCCGCTGAAGCCCGCGGCTTGCGCAACCGCCGCGGCGGCCTCAGCCATCACGGGCAGAGTAGCTCCAGCCGCCGCCTGTCGCCTTCCGTGGTCGTGGCTGTTTCTAGGTTAGTTTTTTTTATTTGATGTTAGCTTCTAGTTTAGGTTTTGTTTTTTCTTTATATTCGATGTTTTCTATGTTAGGGACTCTATGATTTTGAGAATATTAGATTAAATGAAGTTTTTTCTTCTCTTTTCTTTTTGTTTTAGGAAATGTCAAATTTCAAATGTGTGTTCATTATTGCATTAGTGCATTTGTTCAGATTAGGGTTGATTGCTATGATTTATAATAATATTGTTTAACATTCAATACCAAATAAGTTTGTATGTTCAACATAAAAATTAAAGATTGTCCCAAAAAAAAAACTGGAAATAATGCCAAAAATCGGTTAAAAAACTGCAAAGAACCATCAGGTTACCCCCTGTAGACTACCAGGTGACGACGGGGTACCTCAGTAGAAAACTGACAATAACCGACGGTAATCAGTTCGAAAACCGAACGGAAAAAACCTTAAACGTTTGGTGATTGGTTTTAGTATTCAAAAGCCGACGTCTTCAGTTTCAAACTGAAACCCACGGTTTTAAACCGACATTCAGCCCCAGTTATATACAGTAGAGTTGAGGGGCTACTTTGACACTTTTTAAGGTCGAGAGGCTACCCTATCACATAGTGCACTCTAGGGCTTCCTTTTGATTTTGATCCTTGATTTTACTTATTTGGTGCTCATCTTTGACTTACTTACACAAAAGAAACAAGCAACGAGTACCATCCTTACTCGACGTTATTAAGAGAGAAATGGAATTGGAAAGCTAAAGAACAAAAAGGAAGAAGGAATAGTTTCTGTTTTGTTGGAGATGGTACGGCCCTCACTGATCCAAACATTTTGATGTTGAGGGGTTTCATTTTTATTCTTCTTTTTTCCATCCTTATGTTATTCCTGATTCTGATACAGAAAAGTTGTAGTAGGTAATTCTTATACATTTATCTCAGATATCTATGTAGATGGTGGTGAAGTTTCGTGTTATGCTGCTTTTTGATCTCTCCAAACATGTCATTGTCAAGGCTTTCTAGAAGAGCACATTTCTTGCCGTACCTCAAAAATTTACAAGATGGGTCTCTTGCATCCAGGTAGTTATGTTATAAAATCGTTTTGGTTTTTGTTTTTCTTTTTCTGAGGAAAATCGATTCGATATTTAAAGTTAAAATCTCTAGGCTTACATGGATTAACTAGTTTCTCCATGGTTTTTGAGCTATGGTTTTGATGTAAACATTTTTTTCCACTTCAAACACATTATTAACCTCTTATTCAAGTCACAGCTTGTTTTCTGGATAATTTCCATGAGAATGACTTTTGTTTTGTTCTTATTGATTCAGATGTTTACCTAATGACTTAGTTTGGTCGAGTTATAGTTTCACCAGAGGAAATAGTGGATTTTGTAAGCCTTTTGGATACAATTTGTGGAGAACAGCGTCGATACATGAACTCAGTACAGGTTCTTTTGATAAGTATCGTCGAGTTTCACCCAATGCTACCAAATACTTCAGAAGACCTTGTTCTTTGTTCAGAAGTCAGCATCACTATGCATCTGTTTCTGTTGCATCTAAAGAACAGAAATCAAGGAACATGCTTCTGTATCTTTCGGCATTGGTGTTTGCAATGGTTGGATGTAGCTATGCTGCTGTTCCCCTATACAGGAGATTTTGCCAAGCTACAGGGTATGGGGGTACTGTCCAGCGTCGTGAGGTGTGACTTTACCTTCTAACTTTTTTTTCTTTTTCTTTCAACATGTGTGCCGATGCTGATATGGAACTGCATCTTTATGTACGTGTTATAGTAAATTGTGAAGAAGTTGAGAGACTTTTCCTCTCTCTGTCTAGAATTGAATAAGAAGAGAAGATTAAAAAAGACATGGGAGGTTGTGCTTTTTGAAGAAGGAATAAAGGATATTAATCATATGATTATAGGAGGTATGGTAAATACCACGGTTTTGCATAGAATTGAGTGGCAAGTGAGTGAAAGTAATCATCTTGAGATGTTACTGATGTAGCTCATAACAATGCTTGGGAAAAGGCTTAATAATCTGAAAGAGTCTGTATGAACGGTATCTAAATATATAGAAATGGGAGGAGAAATATACTTGGGAATGTGAAAGGTATAATAAGAAGTATCCTCCTAGAGGAATTTTGTCATATACAGTAGGAGGTCTCGATCACTTTAGGAACCCTTGCTTCTATTTTATATGGCTATATAAAATTTGCTCTGGCTATTTTTTCCCCCCAAACTTGTCAAGTTAACAGTACTTTTTTTTTTTTCCTTTTTTTTTTTTTGGTAGAGTGTTGAAGAAAAGATTGCTCGACATGCTAAAGATGGGACAGTCACTACAAGGTTTGCTCTGATAAAGTTTTTTCTTGTGATTTCGGAATGATCTATATTTAGTCTTTTCAATCAGTTTGCTGTATTCATTCTTCCAACATCTTATACTAATATCTTCATTTGCTTATGCTAGTCGTCGGAATTTCTTTCAAGCATGCATCTAATATGACTTATGTATGGGACATGTTTGCTCTACATTAACCTTACGATTATTATTTTACTATGCATTTCGTAGATTGGTTTTAGCAATTGATTTGAGGACTGAGAAAGATTTACTGTTCAGTTCATTTTATCAAAATGCATTTGATTCGAAGTGAGAATCAGACATCTGGGAGAATTGGGATCTTAGTAGACTTCATGATCAGTTCAAAAGCAATCACGATAGTTTCTTTATGGGAGTTTGGCTTGATGTTATTAAAGGAGTTTTGTTTTTCATAGCTGAATCAAATTTTTTACAGCTATGAAATGACAGTTTTTGATCTTTAACATTACTTTCAATATGGTTGGAGAGTTCTCTTTATGGTCCTCAGTGAACTTTGCATAAGCCATAAAGAACCTTATGAGTTTTGCACTAACCACACTGCACCTCTACATTCAAGATGCAAGCACACATTTCTTTTATGCGACCGCTGTTTTCTCAATTCCTCGAAACATTTGTATATATACACCTCTGATTACAGAGAAGTGACTCAATTCGGGTTTCCTTCACTTAATCCTCTTTTATTTTTCTAACTATAAAGTATTATTCTTAAAGATGTTTCTTTTCGATATGCATTTAATTTATGTTTTTCTTGCAGGGAGATTGTGGTCCAGTTTAATGCTGATGTGGCTGACGGTATGCCATGGAGATTTATTCCTACGCAAAGAGAGGTCCATCCTATCAGCAACTATGTTTTCGTTTCGTTATTTACCAAACTGCTATCTCAAATGTCTGGTACTCTTGCAATTTTCATGCTCTACGCTAATGTTCTTGCTTGATTTTCTACAGGTAAGGGTTAAGCCTGGAGAAAGCGCTCTTGCATTTTACACTGCTGAGAATCGGAGTTCAACTCCGATAACTGGAGTATCGACATACAATGTAACACCTATGAAGGTAAACTATAGGGATTAAAAACTTAATATAATTTTTAATGGCAGTTCTGAAGAGATGCTGTTTCTTTTCATTTAACTAACTTAGAGATGAGTGCAATTGCAGTGTTTTCGAGCCACGTTTTGATCATAAATTTATTTATTTGGTTCACTTGTAAAATATTGAGTTCACTTATCTCAGTGTCCAATGGAATGGTCGGTAAAGGATGCATTTGTGCTAACGATATCGAAAGATATGGGTGTAATCATTGTATTTGTTCCGTATAATTTGCATTTTCCTGAATCTTCACGTTAAGCAACGGTACTTATTTCAACATTGTTGAGTTCTGTGTATTGTTTTATCTAAGGATGAGTTGAACTACCATGTTCAACTATTTTCGATTGATCTCAGAAAAATCTGTTGCATTCTCACTGGTATTAGCTCAAATCCGGCCTTTTAGGCATCCTTTATTTAGTCACATGTGGAGTAACTTGGATTCAAATCCGGTTTCTTTCTTTTGAAATTGGATATCACCGACTATGTTAACTCCGATTGATAACGTTATTTTCCACAGGCTGCAGTTTACTTCAATAAAATACAGTGCTTTTGCTTTGAGGAGCAGCGTCTTCTTCCTGGGGAGCAGATTGACATGCCGGTAAGTAATGATATTTGCATGTTCCATCTCGGAAATAAATTCGGATTATCATATGCATTTGGCTTTTGCAGGTGTTCTTTTACATTGATCCCGAGTTTGAAACAGATCCCAGAATGGATGGGATAAATAACTTGATTTTGTCCTATACCTTCTTCAAGGTTTCTGAGGAATGAAGAGTACATCTAGCTGATAAATTATTTTTTCTAAATTTACAATGTATATTTGACTATTTAAAGGTCCAAAGATTTTACTTTTTCTAGTGAAATTTTTTTTTTTTTTTTTTTTTTTTTTTCCATATGTCATGCTTTTGCTTATTTTATGTTGTTGTGAAAAATAAGGGCTATGATTTCAAAATTTTTCCAGGAAATAACAAAAAGGCCTTTTCCTTTTATCTTCCCCTGGGGTTTCATTTTTTGTTCTTGAATTATAAGTCCAATGACATTTTAATCTCCTGAACTATCATCTGTCTTATAATATTTAAAATAGTGTTTAAAAAAGTGGACAGTAACTTATCACTTGTTTTCCTCGGGCAAGTGTTTTGGGAATTTACGGTTTTTAAAATTGATCTAAATTTAACAAAACGTTTTAGTATGTGAAAATGAAAAATGAAATAATAATAATAATAATAATAATAATAATAATAACACGTGTTCTTTACTTGGTATATATAGTTAATTTTTAAGTGGTTTGGACATAATGACTATTGTGAGATAAATTAATAGTTTGAGAACTGGTTATTAGATGTTCCAAAGTTCATGTCGTAAAATGTTATGTGAGCTATAGTTTTTAGAGACCAAAATTATGATCAACCCGTTATAGAATATGAAGGAAAAATATTAGAAATCTCTAAGCAAAAAATTAGTAAACAAAAGAAACATTCTCAAAATGGCCAGTGCTCAAAGGATGATCAAAAAGTAGAAAAGTAAACCGCAAATTGTTACCATCCCAAATTTAAGCCGTTCGACTTCCAAATCTCACCAAAACCCTCGGATTTAATTGTTAGATTTTTTCGGGAATTTCCTCAACTGTAAAACAGTAGGCTGGACTGAAAAATGATTAAAACTGCACCAAACAACATTAACTTTCACCTTTAATTTCTAACCCACTAATTTTTTTTTTAATTCATTGGTTTAAAAAATAAAAAGCAAGAAAGAAAAAAAATCAGTAGTGTCAGTCCACTCTCAATCTTAATTGTAGGCCCCGCCCATCAATGAAACATTAAAGAAACTGACCAAATTTTACTCGAAAATGCATGGGTGCAACGTTGTTACAGATCTTTTATATAAGCGTGGTCAAGTATTTATCTTAGCAATGTCTTGGAAAGAGGAAAATGAAAAAAGACATCTTATCACTGTACTATAATTTATCTAATCTCATTAGATATCGAAATTAATACCATCTAATACCATACAATAATATACAAATGTTGGATATTTGTGGATTGTATTGGATGCGTGGAAATATGGATAACTGCAATTTTTTGTTCGCTGTAATATATAACTATTCAAAAAATTGTTATACCAATTGGCTTTCTTTTTTTTTTTTTTTTTTTTTTTTTTTTAATTTTTAAATGTTGAAAGATTTAAACGGATATTCAAAATCGTTATCCCAAATAATCCTACAAGCCGGAGGAGCACATCTTCTTATAAACCCCACATGCATGCCGGAGAAGCACATCTGCAAAACATGATATGATAGAAAGCAATCCCACATGCTGGAATCATGTCTTGATTATGCACCTAGGGTCCCACCAACACTTTAATATGAAAAACTAACACTATTTTCTTTCCTCGATTAAAAATTCAAAAAAAAAAAAAGATTATTCTCTGTCTATTTTAAAGTTATTTTTATTTAATTTTCTAAACTTTAAAAACTCTTATTTTATACTTAAATTTTGAATTTTTAATATCATTATATTTCTTTTATTAGCATTTCAGTTCAAAACAGACTGAAAAATATGAGAATGAGTCATACTAAATCCATTTCTGTAGGACTTATGTTAAAATTGAACGGAAAAAAACCCAAATGATTACACTTACTCATGTTTTTCCATCTGTTTTTAACTTAGATCTGCAATGATGATAAAATTGATGAAATAGGGTTAAATTCAAAGTTTTGAGACTAAAGTTAAAGTTTTTAAAGTTAAGTAGAAGAAGGGGAAAAAAAAAAAAAATGCTGTCAAGTATCTATCTTAGAAATATCTACCACTGCACTAGTCCGTCAAGGGGCTAGGTATCTAATCCCATTAGATGTCGAAGAATAACATTCAATACTACAATACAATAGTGTACAAATATCCAACTTTTGTGGTTGGATTGTATTGGATTCAAAGTTGCAAAATATATTGTTTGGACAAGACCTTTTATACAGGGGTTATTGGGTATCAATCTTAGAAACATACAATAAAATAAGAGATTTTATTTTACTAAATCCATTCTGTTAGGATTTTTATTAAAAATAAATGGAAAAATAGAGGAATTAGACTTACTTATAAGTCCATTATGTTTAATTTTTTGCTTTAAAAAAAAGGGAAAAAAGATCTCATGATTGCATTTAACTCAATTTTTCTGTCCATTTTTAATTGAAATACTGATAAAAGGATGAAGTGGGGTTTGAATAAGTTTAGAGGACAGCGTGAGAGTTTTTTAAAATTCAAAGAAAAAAGCGAGAGTGACCCTAAAATTCAGATATGTATATGAGAATAACCAAAAAAAAAAAAAAAATGTTACGTCCATTTTGTGAGGATTTTTTTTTAGTATTTTCTTTTTAATAGAAACGTTTTGTGAAGTGTCATCAATCTTGTTTTTTGAGCAAAAGAAATTTGTTATCCGTGGCCTGCTCCTTCTCCATGATTAAAATATTTTATGCAAGCCAAAAAAAAAAAAAAAAAGGGAAAAGAAAAAACAAACAAATATATAGTATGCGTGTTTTGTTTATGACAATTGAAATGTTGTTGGACATGGTTGGCATCGAACATTGAAGGAGGTTACATTGGAGATATATATATATATATATATATTTTGTATGTATATGTCGGTCACAACTCTAATGCATGTGATGTGCAAGAAAAAGACTGTAGCTTTTACAACGAAAAGACAAAGGACATACAAATTGTGTTAACATTAGTCGTACGATTTCGTCTAAACAATCTATGTATTATCCGTCTATTAGGTCTACGAAGAGTCTTATAATTTCTGGTTCTATTCGGGATCCGACACTGCATGGTGTCGAGTGTGCACAGACGTCAGACAGTCAAGGATGGTATCAGGAATTTAGGTCAGTGAGGACTATCAACGAAAACAAAAAGATCAACAAAAATTAATAACATTCATGTATTATATTGTCTTTCGCGGATATTTATTCTTTGAAAATATTATATAATATCTTTATTATCAATACTATTGAAGATATCTTTCTCAATATACAAAAGTAAATTTTCATTCATAAATTAATCTCCCATTTTATTGTGTAGTCGATTCTTCACAAAATCATTATAAAAAAATACTACTGCTGTTATCCCATTTTTTTTCCCCTTTGATGATTGTATGATCGTGATGGTGATTGGTGGGTACGTCGTGTAAACAGTAAAGAAAAATTGCAGAGGAAGTGAGTGGTTGCGGTGAGAAGGGGTTAAATTAGGATATATATATATATATATATATATATTTTTTTTTTTTTGCCTCAATTTATTTTTAAATGATATCTTGGACTACTTAAACATAATAAACTTTTTAACTTTTATCGGGTTGATATGTTAATGATGGGGGCTTTTGTATATATATATATATCTGTATAAAATCATATATATATATATATATGGTTATCAAAATAATCAAAAAAATGAGTGGGGGCTTAAGCTCCCGGTCACAGGTTCCTTCCGTCCATGCAGACAGTGAACAGGTGTTAACTCCATGGGAGGAGAATTGAGAGCCTGACAAAAACAAAATCAAAATGAAAGGACCTATCCACAGCCTTGAATTCAAAGGAGAAAAAAGTTTTTAAATAACGGTGAGGATGGAATGGTAAATGTAAGTGAATAATAAACGAGAAGGAAAGTGTATATATATATATATATATATATATATATATATAAAGAAGAAAGAGTTTTCAGGCGAGAGAACAATGAAGAGAGAGAAAAGTGTATCTGAAAAAGAAAGACAAAATTCTCATTGATTCTAGAGAGTTTGTTACAGCTAAGCATAAATAGAACGTACAAGTCAATCTTGGCTCTCGACGTGTACAACCTATAACAACCTATAACAAATCTATAATAGAGTTAACTAAATACAAACTAACAATACAACAGTCTAAGTATTACTCCTAATATCCCCCCTCAAACTAAGAGTGGATAAATGTTCAACTCTTAGTTTGGATCTCATGTCAGCAAACCGAGAGCTGGAAATAGCCTTAGTGAAAACATCTGCTGTTTAGTTTTGGGAGGGAACATGTTTGATTTCTAGCTTCTTCTACAAAACTTTTTCTCTGACAAAATAAAGATCCAGTTCAATATGCTTGGTTCTAGCATGAAGAACTGGATTTCCAGCCAACATCACTGTGCTAACGTTGTCACACCAAACAACTGGATTCTTGGTTTGAGATACTTGAAGTTCACCTAGTAAGGATTGCAACCATGTGATTTCTGCTACTAGATTAGCTAAGGCTCGAAACTCAGCCTCTGTTGAGGATCTTGAGACTGTGTGTTGTTTTTTTGAAGACCACGAAACAAGGTTAGAGCCCAAATAAACACAATAGTCCGAAGTGGACCGTCCGTCATCCAGATCTGAAGCCTAGTCAGCATCACAAAACCCAACAATTTCCAGATCTTGGTTTAGACCCTGAAAATCAAATTTTCTTAGATGAAGTCCATAATCCAAAGTTCCAGCTAAATACCTCATAATCCGTTTTACAGTTTTCTTGTGAGCCTCCAAGGGGTCATGCATAAACTGACATACCCTATTGACACTATATGCTATCTCTGGCCGTGTAATGGTGACATACTGAAGAGCACCAATGATACTCCTGTAGAGTTGAGCACTTTGTACTGGATCACTACCATAAGCTGTCAATCTCAAACCATGTGTCATAGGAACAGAGACTGGTTTGGCAAACTCCATCTTGGCTCTTGCTAGGAGGTCTGTAACATACTTTGTCTGAGACAAATGTAAACCGGACTCAGTGTGTTTGACCTGAATCCTAAGAAAATAGTCTATCTCCCCAAGGTCCTTGAGTGAGAACATCCCATTCAATTGAGTCACAAGTCCCTGTGTTGCGTGAACATCATTCCCAGTCAACAGAATATCATCCACATAGACCAACACAAACAAAATTGTCTGAGAAGTGATCTTAACAAACAAGGATTGATCAGATTTGGCTGAGACAAAGCCAAAGGAAATCAGTGCATCATAGAGCTTTTCAAACCATGCATGAGGTGCTTGTTTGAGGCTATAGAGGGATTTATGGAGTCGACACACCTTGTGAGGGTCGCTAGGATCCTGAAAACCAGAAGGCCGCTCCATATACACCTCTTCTATTAGATTCCCATTAAGAAATGCATTATTATCATCAAGCTGCCTGATTGTCCAACTTCTTGAGAGAGCAATAGTGAGTACAACTCTGATCGTTGTTGGCTTGATAACTGGGCTAAAAGTTTCATTAAAATCAAAACCAACCAGATGAAAGCCTTTTGCTACCAACCGAGCCTTATACTTGTTCACTGTACCATCAGAGTTTTCTTTTACTTTATAGACCCACTTGCAACCAATAGCCTTCCTGCCTAATGGAAGATCAACCAAGGACCAGGTGCCATTTCTCATCAAAGCCAAATACTCATCTTCCATTGCTTGTTTCCAGTTCAGATCCTGCAAGGCATCTGTAACAGTGCAGGTTCTTTGCTATCTATAAAAACTTTAGGCCTCCGAGTACCATCCTTACTTCTAGTAACCATAAGATGAGTACTATCATCACCTCTACTACTAGCACCATCAACACCTCTCCTACCAGCACCTGTTCTTCTTGGTTGGGCAGCAACCTGTGATATATCAGAGACAGTGGAAATAGGGGCAGATCTAACAATAGTTGTATCATCCATGATTCCATGATTAGGACTTGACACAGGTTCAGGAGACACAATCGAGAAATTGGGATAAGGTAATAGACTAGGTTGAGGCAGTGGGGAGTGAGATTCTTTGGTTGATTTTTGAGCAAAAGGGAAAGTGTATTCATCAAAGACAACATCTCTAGAAATGACAATCTTCCCAGAAGAATCTAGACACTTATAACCCTTATGATTCAAGCTATATCCCATAAAAGTGCATGGAGATGAGTGAAAGTTGAACTTATGATGACTGTAGGGCCTAAGATTTGGAAAACACAAGCAGCCAAATACTCTTAATTGAGAGTAAACAGGAGGAGTAAGAAAAAGTTTTTCTAATGGTGACATACCTCCAAGCATAGGTGTGGGAAGCCTGTTAGATACAAATACTGAGGCCCTAAATGCTTCATCCCAAAACTTTAAAGGCAGAGAGGCTTTTGCAAGTAAAGTAAGGCCATGTTCAACAATTGTCCTATGTTTTCTCTCTGCTAGACCATTTTGTTCATGAGTATGAGGACAAGGGTGTCTGTGAACAATACCAAAAGACTGTAGCAAGGTAGTAAATGGTCTATATTCACCTCCCCAATTAGTTTGGACAGCAAGGATTTGTGAATTAAGTTGCAACTCTACCAGCTTTTTAAAGTTTTCAAAAGTTTGAAGGGTATCTAACTTTTACCTAACCATGTAAATCCAAGTGAACCTGGTAGCAACATCTACAAAATGAACATAATAGCGATACCCATTGGTTGAGATTGTAGGTGAAGGACTCCATAAGTCAGAGTAGATTAATTACAATGGCTTTGTGTATTCTATGTTAGAAACAAGAAAAGGAAGTTTGTGCAATTTACCTAGACAACATGCTTGACACAATGAAGGGATCACTTTATTAGAATAGGAAATCTTACATTTGGCAATAACACCTTTTATAATCTTATCTGAGGGGTGGCCAAGTCTATTATGCCATAGATCAAAAGTTGTACAAGGTGTATGTGATACAACAGAGGACACAGAACTAGGAGAATTAGTAGAAGAAGCAAAAACAGTGGGTTTGTGCTCCTGTGTGGTTGATGACGACTGAGGTGTGAAGGCAGGACTATGTTGGAGAGAAATCTGATTGTTATCAAACACATAGAGGCCATCCTTAAGCTTCCCCATCAGCAAAACAGTATGCGTTTCCTGGTCCTTAACAAAACAGACAGTAAAATGAAATTCAAAATACACTTTGTTATCATGAGTAAACTTAGAGACACTAAAAAGATTCTTTGTGATTTTAGGAACATGGAGTAACTGTTTCAGTATTAGACATCTAGAAGGCTCTAAAGAGGAAGGAAACATGGAAGGACCAACATGAGTTATAGTTAGACCCTTACCATCACCAACATAAAGTTGTTCCGGTCCACTGTATTCAGCCTTTGACATCAGATTGAAGGCTTCAGAGGTAACATGATTGGTTGCTCCTGAATCAGGGTACCAACTGTTGTCACAGATAGTTTCAGGAGTGGCCAGCATAGCAGTGAGTTGAGGATCCTCTGAGTTGTGTGAAGATTCACCAAGGAAGGCCATATTGCCTTGAGTCGACCAAAAGATTGTCCTGATCCTTTGTAAGAAGGATCAAACCTATAGTAGCACTGTAGGACTTCATGACCCACTTTGTTACACAATTGACACATCACTTTGTTGCCACCAGAGTTGGCATGATTCTAGTTACCACCTGAATTCCAATTAGCATTCCCACAGCCACCAGCAAATCTTCCACCATTACTAAAACATCCTCTGCCACCAGGAGGACCTCCACGATTAGTGGGGAAAGAACCACCATTGTAAGAAGAATAAGGGCCAGGAGCGAATCTGGAACCAGGGAATCCACGATCAGAGGAATTCTGGTAGGGCTGTCGCTTGCTTTATGCATAATTTACAGCAGCTACATTAGCCAAAGCTGAGTCAAGAGATTTTGCATTCTTTTCAAGTTTGACTTCATAGGCAAGGGGTAGAGCTTCTATATCCTCCACAGAGTAATTATCTGTTCTTGAACTAATAGCTAGTTCAACACAATCGTACTCTGATGGTAAGCCCTCAAAAATTGCATCAATTTGATCCTTTACAGTCATACTATGACCTACTAGGGCTAAAAGATCAATAAACCCCCTAATCTTGAGTAGATACTCATTGATCGTTAAAGATCCCTTCTTGGTAGACTGAAGTTGGGTTTTGAACTGTATTACCTTTGCTCTTATTTGGCTGGCAAAGTACACTTCAATCATTCTCCAGATCTGTGCAGAAGACTCATAATTCACCATTCGAGAGACAATTCCTTCGGTCATGGAAGACATAAGCCAGGACATGATCAATTGATCCTGTTGTTCCCAATCCAAGAACTCAGGAGTAACTCTTCCAAGAATCTCATATTCAGCAGAAAGAAATTTCACAGGAGGAGTAGAACCAAGTAAGAAATTCTGGAGACGATAACCTTTGATCAAAGAAAATCCTGTTTTCTCCAGATCAGAAAATTGTTCTGATCCAGTTTTGTCCCAATAGGGTGAGAGAAAGAAATGGGAAGAAATCTCTGTAAATTTGCCTCTGTCACCATTGTTGTCGACCTTGAAGGACCTTCACCTTGAACTCCGTTCTCTGCTGCCGGAAAATATTGCATCGCCGGAAACCTAATGCTCTAATACCATGAAGAAGAAAGAGTTTTCAAGCGAGAGAACAATGAAGAGAGAGAAAAGTGTATCTGAGAAAGAAAGATAAAATTCTCATTGATTCTAGAGAGTTTGTTACAGCTAAGCATAAATAGAACGTACAAGCCAATCTTAGCTCTCCACGTGTACAACCTATAACAACCTGTAACAAATCTATAACAGAGCTAACTAAATACAAACTAACAATACAACAGTCTAAGTATTACTCCTAATAAGATATAATATTTAGACCAGGATATGGGCTTTCAAATGATGGAATTGTAAATTATTAATGAGAAAGAAAAGGTAAATGACAGTGTGAGTAGAATGTGGATGGAGAAAAATAGAACAAAATATGGTCAGAGACACAGGGCCGGATATAAGTTTGTAAAAGGGACAGTGCTATTGAAGCCAATAACACGTAAAGATTGCGTACTCTAATATTGGCATTTACTAAGGCCCTCTCCAACCGAGCGTTATAATGGTGCAAAACGACAAAATGACGTTTAAATTGTGCTCCAACTTTGGCGCTATTTTGGAGTCAAATAATCTACAGGATTGCACATTGATGACGCAATGTAGAGATAGCGCGTTTAATAATGAAAGTGCCTAACACATTATTTAAAAAAAAAATTTTACCCCAATTATATATTTTTCAACAAAATTACATCCTTTTATATATTTTTTGTTACATAAATTTATTTAAATTTATATCATTATGTTAATATTTGTAAAATGAAATAATTAAATATTTTATCATACAAATATATTGACAAATATATATAGGTATATAGTTTGTAAAACAAAATAATTGTATTCAATGAAACATAATAATTGTGTTAAAATAGAATTATAAGTTGGAGATGATGTAAAAAAAAAAAAAAAAAAACTCCAATACTTTGATGCAAATTGGGTCGTCTGACAACGGCAAGAAGTCTCATGCCAACTGAAGAATGGTCCAACGACCCATCTTCACCCCTCCCACCACCCCTTTAATTTGGTCCTCCACCGCCATTATAAAAACAACCAAACTTCTAAGACTTGGACAATAAACAAGCCACTAAAAAAAGAAAAGCAAAAGACATATCACTTGAAGAAAAAAAAAATTCGAATTTTTTTAATTTTGAAACTTGGGTTCTCTTCTCTTTTTTCTTAGCAACCCCAGAAAGCCAAAAGACAGTTGGCAGGGAGTGAAAAAAAAAAAAAAAAAAAAAAAAAGCTGTACAAATGTGACAATATTGTTCATATACTTTATCTCACTCATCAAAACATCCGAGAAGTTGTCCTTGTAAGATAAATTCATTTGACGAAAATCATCCCCTATAATCCCAAGAATATTCAAGTTAAATCACCAAAAATCTATTAACGAATAAGCGGAAGCATACCTAAATCCATAACGATAAATCACTTGCCTAGAGCCGTGCGATTGGCCTTCCAAATCAACAAGTATTCTAATAGAATCTTTTAGTCTTCTCTGTGTTCTCTCTTTAATGATGGGATGTCAAAATTGAGTAATGATAATAATATGTACAATCTGGGGACCATAATCACTATATATAGATATCTTCCCTGTTATCTTTTGGCATTTCTATTTTAGCCCATCATAAAAATAGAAATTACCATTTAAGTCTCTACACATTGAAGGCCCACACCCTATCAGATATATTAAAGCCTAAATCAACCAAAACTTAGTAGATCACTTTTAATTGGATTTAACCTTATTTGACAGTCCACAATACATAATTATTCACATATAAGCCCAATTTTGGATTACTGATCTAACAATCTCCCACTTGAGCTATATGTGTAACCTTATAATTATGCTTTACAAAAATAACCAAACGAGCTCAACTTTACTGTCATTACCTAAATGTATCTATAACCAAGCCGGCTCATCAATCATACCAACATAGGATCAAAGCGGTCTTCGTTACAACTATCATAACGTGATCTTAATATACCTATCTCTAACTGGTCCATCCTTAAACCTTAGTGAGATCAAACCATATCAAAATCAGAATGTAAATAAACTGAAACTTTATTATGTAGAAAACAACCTCAAAATATCCATAAACTGAAATAATTAAAAATATGTCTATATTATACAAGCATCTAAAATTATAAACTCCCACTAAAACTGAATATCATCAATTGACATGACACCCATACGAGCAGTGTGCTCATGAAATACTTTGGGTGGCAATCCCTTAGTAAGCGGATATGCAACCATGGAGTTTGTTCTGATGTATTCTATAGATAACTGTCCACCTTGAACACTTTCTCTAATAACTAGGAACTTGATGTCTATATGCTTTGACTTCGTTGAGCTCCTGTTATTATTGGAATACATTACTGCTGACTTATTGTTACAAAATAACTTGAGTAGTCTTTCAATACCATCCGCTATGCACAGTCCCGTGACAAATTTCACAATCATATTTCATGATTGGATGCCTCATAACATGCTATAAATTCTGTTGCCAATGTAGAAGAGGCCGTAAGCGACTGTTTAGCACTCTTCTAGGAGACAACACCTCCAGCTAGCAAATAGAGGCTATAACCAAAATTTATACTTAGATTTGCATTTTCTTAAATAAGAGAATAAAATGTTGCTTTTTGCTTTGTCAATTGATATTAATCAAAATTTATATTTAAAATAACATTAATTATAAATTTTTTATTTTAATAAAACTTCATTAAAAATCTTAATCTCAATAAATTTTTGTTAAATATAACCGTTCATGTCCTTAATTAATTATCAATGTATAAATCACATGTCAATTTCCTTCAAATGATTAACATTGTAATAAATGTGGGATAAATTACTATAAACTTTAAATTTTATTAAAAAGTTTAGGATGTAATTTATAATTATGTTATAAGTTCAGGGTACACTGGTGTAAAAAACCTATAAAGTAATAATATATATCTATTAGTGACATGTCATTGATCATCATTGATGAGTTATTGGTTCCGTTAATAATAGAATATTGGTACATTACTGAATGATCATCATAAAATCAATTTAAAAAAAATCATTTACTTAAAAAATCAAAAGTCTGACTATATTTTTAAAAATAGTAGTTAAAAACAGTCATTCAGCTAATTTTTTTTAATATACGCGGTAGTTTAATTTTAATATAATAACAATCGTGCTATACAATCGTGCTACGTAGCAAAGCTCGAGCTGAGTTCTGTCTAGAATATGTTTGAAAACTTTTTCCCATGATATATCTCCCAAAAAAAAAAAAAAAAAAAAAGAATTTGACTTGGACTTTAATGATGGATGAAAGGTATGTTGACGACAAATATAAGATCAAAGCCACCAAAGTTGCCACTCAGACTCCTGTGAGAGTTTCATCGACCTTCTTTTCACCATCTTTTTTAATAAATTGTATGTGTGAATATAAACAAGGGAAGTTGTCACTAATTTGTATTTTGCAGTTACATTACATGACTCTTTTTAGCGTCCATACGAAGAACCATTCGGATCGTAATATTTGAACAAAAATATTTAAATTGTCATCCGAACTAACATTTAGATATTAACATTTAGAACAATACATTTAAATAAAAACAATTAAATTCATATTTAAATGTCAATGAATATTCAAATACTCCATTTCATATATACAAAGTCCAAACGCCTATTAGGATGAGTCATTCAAATGACATAACCCAAATTGAACCAAGGACTATCTTTTTTGGAAGGGAGGGAAATTTAAAGTGACCATCGAATTTGATAGCCTAGCGGTTAAGGATTATTATGTTGGGTCAGTGGTTAAAAGTTCGAGTGTTAGTTGACATTTTCTGAGATCTTAAATATGAAAACTTGTTTCATGCAAAATATATCATTACTGTTAGCACATTCGTTGGGGCTAGAGTAACGCTCTTTATCGAGCGGTAGGTCTCTTCCATAAGACCTATGGAAAACATTCATGTCAACCTCTGAGGAATCCCTTTAGTGTTGCTCAAGGGATATACTAAAATTGATCACCCTCTTCTCGTAATTTTTTCCAACAGGGGGATTGGGGATTTGAAGTGGTGCTGGGAAGCGCCATGAACTTTTAGGCCTCTTTCATTAAAACTTGTATCTTTTTTTTTTTTTTTTTTTTTTGTTTTCCTAGAAATAGTTTGCTATTTATCTGTAAATTAGGTATTTATTTTGTAAATTTACTTTTAACAAAATATTTTAAAAAATTACTATTTCTAACTATTATTTGCCTGAAAACTACTATTTGTTACAAATTATTCCTTTTCTTTTCTTTAAATTGTGTTCTAGGAATTGTGGAGCCGAGCTATAGAAAAGGGGGGAAAACAGGACAAATTTACAAACTTTTGTTAGATTTTTATTCTAAAGTGCTCCGTAAATTTAAAAAATGTAACACAGATGCCTCTTGAAATTGTAACAAACGTGAACAAATTCAAAATCGGTAAATTCTTTTTTTTTTTTTTTTTTATGATGAAAAGGTAAATGGGTAAGCCTTCAGAGTTATTGCTGACAGTCATTTCTTTTCATTTTCCAAACTAAGGAAAATAAACACAACAACATGTGGTTATAAACGTAATTAAGTGGTAATTACATATATAATTTTATCACAAAGTCTAAAATTTGAATTCCATACACAAATTTATTAGAAAAAAATGCACACACACAATAATATAGATGGAGCTCAATTGCTTCGGACGTGGTCTATTTAACACTAAATTTTCTGTAAGCAAAGGTTAATAAATGAAGAGAAAAATACCTTCTGCCAAAAAAAAAAAAAAAAAGTTACTGTATCTTTTCAAGAAAAATAAGGAGCACAACAGGACATTTAATAAAATAATTTCAAAGCTGTACTCTACTCACCACCAGAAGTTGGCCACGGCTTTATGTATCCAATGCACTATATATATAAATATATATATATATATATTTTTTCAATTATGATTTTTGCTGATATCTATCCAATGCACATGGAAAATGCTCAAATTAATAACAAAAGAAATTAAAACAAAAATCAAGGCCATGGGCCGTCCTTATCCTACGGTTCGAAAATGCATCTCTTTATTTCTATTTCTTTTATATCCAATCAATAAAAATCAACACATTAATTAAAAATTAATATTTTTTATTAATATATTATATCACATCAATAAAACATTATATATATTTTTGTTAACAATCAAAAACTATATTAGTTAAACATATGCTACAAGATCAGTAGAATGACACAGAATGTTGACATAATAAATAAGAAGTGTATGAACCGAATCCATGATATAGTGGGAATTTTTTTTTTGGTTATTTTTTGTGGATTTGTTTAGTGGGAATCAAGAGGGTCACAATAGTCAGCTTAGCAGAAGAGAGAGAGAGAGAGAATCCAATATTAAATAGAAAAGGTCAAATAAGGGGACCTTCTATGCTTGTTCACGAAAGAAAAAATCAACCTAGAAAGATTTGCCTGATTTGGTAGAGATTCTTTGATGAAATCTCTTCAGATTTTCCTTTCCAAACTGTCGGATTTCGTATTTCTCATTGATTTTGATGGCTTTCCCATTTAAATCCCGCAACTCCCCCTCTGTTGGCCCTCATCGACCTGCTTTGCCCTCTTCATCGTCTTCTTTTACAATATTTATTATAAAAAAAAAAAAGAAAAAAAAAAAAACACTCTTCTATCTTGAATTCAGATATAGTTATGGCTGCAGAGGCTCATCATCAGTTTCATGTCCTGGCCGTTGACGACAGCATCATCGACCGAAAGCTGATCGAAACTCTCCTCAAGACTTCTTCCTTTCAAGGTATTTTTTTTTTTAATATTATGAAATCTCTCAAAACTGACAACTTTTTGCATTTCAATTTAGATTTTTTGATATGAGATTTTCTGGGTTGTTCTTGTTCTTGACAGTTACTGCTGTAGATTCTGGAAATAAGGCTTTAGAGTTTCTGGGTCTGGATGAAGATGAACAAAATCATCACAACTTGGGTGTCAATATGATTATTACTGATTACTCTATGCCTGGAATGACTGGCTATGATCTCCTCAGAAAGATCAAGGTGGAGATTTTTATAATTTTATATCTGCAAGATATTACCCGAAAATTCTTTAAAGTTTGAAGAATTTATTTGATGTTCATATTTTGTGCAGAAATCTAAACATCTTAAAGATGTACCAGTTGTCATCATGTCCTCGGAGAATATCCCATCAAGAATCAACAGGTAAGACAAAATTTGAAAATCATTCTTTCTTTAAAATCTTGATTAAGATGAAAATAATTTCATAGGAATCGTCTCTTTTCCAGCAGCAATTGAATATGTTCGGGAGTTGTAACTTTCTGCTTAGAACTACGTAATCACTAGGTGATTTACAAGTAATTTAATATAAATGATGTGCAGCATGTTATTAGTTATAACTACTAGTACAAAATGCCATGTATCATTAAAAAAATATTACGTTAAAATCAACTAATTGTTGCATAAACTTACAAATGTCCTTTTATAAAGGTGCTGGATGCGGGACTATAGTAATTCTTGCAGTAGTTTCTTTTTTTTTTTTTTTTTTTGGCTTTTGACTGACGTGACTTTTTTGAAATTGATCAGATGCTTGGAGGAAGGAGCAGAAGAATTCATTTTGAAACCAGTTCAGTTGTCCGATATGAACAAGCTTAAGCCCCATTTGTTTAAGGGGAGGTCTAGGAAAGACCAAGACAATAGTAACAAAAGACAAGCCAGCATGAAAGAAAACCAATCGCCCAACAAAGCAAGAAGAACACCTCTTGGCTTGGAAGTGATCTGAGAAGTAGCATTACAACATTATGGAAAAATGTTAGCTCTGTTTTGCTCAGAAGGGGAAGCGGGGGTTTGTTCATTCCAAGACCAAATTAGACCGGGCTCAGTTTGAGTCATTTTCCGATTTATGGCTCATTGGCTAGACTCAGGGGCTGAGAATGGAGAAACAACACAGCGAGGCCTTGCAGCTCAGCAGGTCAGTTAAGCAATGCATATATGTGCCTCCTCTCTTTTTCTGCAGAGGGGTCATTTTCTTTTGCTCTGTGAATTTGATGCAATCCGACATAGACGCTTTCAAAGATGGCGCCCGACGACAAGACCAAGTGGGCGAGACATAAGAAGAGTGGGGATTTAGGAGATCCCTTAAATCACGAGATTCAGCTATATCAACTATTGAAATTCGCACAATGAAAAAGTTGATTAGGATGCTTACAGAGTACAAAGCAACATTTGTTAGGATTTATGGCCCAGTACAAAGCACATTTGATGTAGTTTTGACATTCTGTATGATCGGTAAAAGTTTATTTATTTAATTCACACATATGTATCCTGGTTACTACCGTAAGTTTGATTGTAATAATATATCAAGCAAACAAAAGCACCAAGATTATTGGCACGTAAACCTTAAATTATGCATGTCTGGATTCATGTACAAGAAGACATATTTCTAATTAATGTAATAGTCTAAATTAAAATCCGCAATCGGTAAAACAAAATTAAATACTTTATCTTCTTTTTTTTTTTTTTTTTAATTAGATTGCTATGTGTGCCTCCTTTCAAGTGGGAGATGGTTTATCATAACACTTGGGGTTCTACAAATAAGAACACTAATATTATATATCACAAGTGAATTTGCATTGAAGAGGATCAAAAGTATAATTGATTTGATAGCGTTATACACATGTAAATCTATAACTCTTCACAAAGAGTTAATGATACCCTCTTGTAGTGTTATATATCTATTTATGAAATAACGTTTTTTCAAGATAAACGTTCGAGACGTTGAAACCGAACTTGTCCTTAAATTTATGAAGGATGCCCCATGAAACTGTTATATTTAATTATATGTCATAGACAAAAGTTAAATCCTGAGCCGCCAAAATTTTGTATATAATTAAGAGTTCAACTTCGGGATTTTAATGGAGAAGCACTGGAGTTAAATAATTAAATTAGTAAACTCACTGGGTTAATTAATTAATCTAGTATTATTTTAGCTTGCATTAATATATATACCCATCATGTCTTTATTTTTTTGTTTTTTTGTTTTTTGGAAGACAAGACCATCATGTCTTTTTATTAGCTCACAAAATTTTCAATAAACAAAGTAGGATAATTTTCTGACAACCAGTAAAATAATAATGCATAAATCCTAAGAATAATTAATTATTATGGAAGTAATAAGTATTAATTCTAGTTTGACTCAAAATTGAATTGGGATAATTGTCTAAGTGTTAGATAATTAGGAATCCAATTTATACTAGGAGATTGAAAAATGACCTTTTTTTTCAGTTGTTTTTTTTTATAAATGTTTTTTTTTAAATTCGGAAAAACTGGCTTTTTTTCAAACTACTTGATGGTCTATTATTGATGGATTTGAGTGATTAATCAATATAAAGTAGTTTTTTTTTTTAATTTTTTTAACATCTGTGCACCTTAGGTTTATCATATAGTTACAATTTATAACCAAAACTTATAAATTTGGTAATTTGCACTTAAACTTACAAATCTGTTGTTATCCCCTGTTGATAACAATGATGATTTTTTTAAATGAAAATTTACGCTTGATTTGCATTTTATTAGTTAAGAGAATAAAATGTTCTTTTTTTTTTTTTCAATTGATATTAATCCAAATTTATATTTAAAATAACAATAATTCTAAATTTTCTATTTTGATAAAACTTAATTAAATATCTTAATCTCAGATAATTTTGGTTAAATATAACCATTCATGTCCTTAATTAATGATCCATGTATAAATCACATGTCAATTTTCTTCAAACGATTAACATTATTATGAATGTAGGATAAATTGCTACAAATTTTTAAATTTAGGGTGCAAATTATCATAATTAAAATGTTTAAGATGTAAATTATAATTATGTTATAAGTTCTGGGTGCACGGGTATAAAAAAAACCTATAAAGTAATAATATATATCTGTTGATGTTAAAAACCTTTGGCCCAACACCCGATGGGATTACTTGACGTGATCCGCCTTAAAGCAGTCGCTCTCCGCCTAGTTGACTGTAAAAGAGAAACATCTCAGAGTAAGAGGGACACCAGTGGGGTATCCGCTAAAGGCATTTCAATGCTTAAGTCAATAATGACACTGATGAGCAAGTAAAAAAGTAAAGTTTTGGTAAGGAAAAATTGTCCATACCTGAATGGGCGAGATAATCCATTATTTATAAGCATTCCCACAGGTCTGAGTATTCGGGTGACCCTAATGGGTTATACTCCCAGTGGTTCCGGTGAGTAGACATGCTTCGGGCGTACGGGTATCAGACCTCCATTAGGTGGGTGCCACGTACCCTTCCGATCTGGTGATGGGGGACAAAAGTACAGATTGTTATCAGTAGAGGTGGTGAGTACGGTGTCAGTCTGGTCAAACGGCGAAAGCCGACGCTAAGACAGGGACAAGGACATATGCGATAACAGATAGTGGATGTCATGTGTCAGGTGGTCCAGGGTGGTGAGTGTGGTGTGTTGTGCCATGGTACTATTGTCAGTCGGTACAGGACGACATGGCAAGGACAGTACGGGCAGCACAGGCTAGGATCCAGCTTTGGTCCGGGAAGTATTGCCCAGACCAGTACCACGGGACCTGACGGTGATTTGCTCGAGGTCCATGAAAGAGAGCCAGCATGAGGACCAGTAGTACATCGAATGTGTTGGTAGATCAAATGAATGCTCCTGAAAGGATCCTCGATGACCGACCCACTTGGTCTGGTCGGATATATTCCGGTCACCGGATCTTCTTTATTGGGCATGAAAATTGGTCTATTTGTTTTCACGCTCCTAGTTCCTTAGTTAACAGGTGGTCTTCTGATATCGGAGAAATTATACCATCAACAGGAGGCCCCCGAGCACTCGATGGCTGAAAAGGCCGGGGGTGTTCGTGGACGCGTGGTCGTGATTGCTTAGGTGACCGGCACGCCATCTCGAGATGTTGGTCGGATCTGATCGGAGTAGTTCTCAACAGAACTGGTCATTGTTGGTCTGGTTTGATCTGTTTGAATGCACGTTTTATAAAAAAACTTATGACACATGTCAATTGATGCCACGTGTCCGTTGGTGGGTGGTCAGACTGACACTTCGGGTTCTGAACCTGAGATTTCCCGCCTAAATCCACCCCTATAAATAGGGGGCTGGGGCTCTATTTTTTTTCATTCACGTCTTCGTCATTCGTACTAAGTACCGAGAGCTCCTGACAACAGCCGAGAAGATTGAATGGATTCTACGTTCAATGTGTTTGAGAAGTTTCGAGAAGGTAATCATTTACTTTTTGCAATAATTCTGTCAAGATTAGCGACTTGTTATGTGACTCTGAGAATAATAATCTCTCTGGGGATGTCGACGTAACAGGCTCCTCGAGGAGCACAGATTCCTCTAACTTCAACCACCACACTGTGTCTCCATCCAGGCAATCAGAGAGGACTCCAGACTACTTGTCGGATGTCTCAGACATTCCTACCCTAAGAAGATTAGCTGCGCTGACCGGGCATGTGTGAGAAGGTGTCCAACTGCTAAGGAAAATTCTGCAGATGGGGCCGACCATTCGTCCAGATCACTCATTTATGGACAAGTTAAATGGTGTGCAAGCTCCAATGCAACCGTCCCGGATTTTGGATCTTACTGAGGAGGAGGACCTAATAGTGGCAAGAACTGCTAGGCAGCCTAGCACATCCGGTCGAGAAGAAACCACCAACAAAGGGTCTAAGAGCTCGGGGAGTGCAACCCCCCGGGCGAGCCTATCCAATCTCGCCAGCATGGTTACAGCCGTTCGGTGTAGGTAAATGGTATTTTGGTTTACCGGATGGCGAATATGGTCGATCGGGCCGATGATCGCCTTGTCTACGCTGTGGACTACTTCACTTCAACAGTCACCCCCGAGTTCCTGGATTTGTTGCGGGAATAATTCCAAATCCCCCGTAATGTAGAATTGGTCATGCCTGGTCCAAATGACCTGCCATCACAGCAACTCTGTTCTTCGACTGCCATTCCATCCTTCCCTTAGGCAGGCACTCCGGAGACTGAACGTTGCCCCAATGCAACTGAACGTCAACGCTTATCAGGTCTTAATAAGCTGCTTCATTATCTGGGCAAAGCACTACTGCAAGGAGTTGTCATTCAACGTCTTTCAGAATCTCTGCTGAATGAAGACAACTCCTTCATCGTCTGGGTTGTACTATTTCTAGGGTTACTAGGGAACATTAATCGCGGGTTACCCGGACTAAGACAAGAACTACAAGCACTTGTGGTTCTACGTGACGGGCACGTGGTTGTCTGTCCAGTGGGTTACAACCAAGTGCCCTCAGAGGCGCAAGTCCCTATCACATTCAAAAGGGGTTATATGTGGACAAGGGAACCGTACATGGAATCCATAAACCAAGGAAGGATCGAGAAGCTCCGGGAGAGGCCAGAACCTGAGCGGAACCAAAACTGAAACCGACAAACGAGAGTTTGGCCAAATATAATTGATTTGGCTCATCCTCCACATCTAGTTACCCCCACGACTAGCCTCGATCAATATGGTCCGAGGAGGAGGTGATTATCGCGACACCAATGCCCCATCCCGCTATCCATTATCATGCGTAGATGGTAGTTGCTGCTGACATGACAAGTTCATTGGTACATTAATAATATAATATTAGTACATTACTGAATGATCATCGTAAAATCACTTTAAAAATTGATCATTTACTTAAAAAATCAAAAGGTTGACTATTTTTTTAAAAATAGTAGTTAAAAACAGTCATTCGGCTTTTTTTTTTTTTTCCATATATATATGCTTTAGTTTAATTTTAATATAATAACAATTGTGGTATATAGCAAAGCTCAAGCTGAGTTGTGTATGTTTGAAGACTTTTTCCAATGATATATTTCAAAAAAAAAAAAAAAAGAATTTGACTTGGACTTTGTTGAATGTTGAGTTGAAAAATATGTAGACGACAAATATAAGATCAAAGTCACCAAACTTGCCATTCAAACTCTTGTGAGAGTTTCATTAACCTTCTTTTCACCATCTTTTTTTAAAAATAGTTTGTGTGAATTAAACAAGGGAAGTCGTCACTAATTTGTTTTTTGCAGTTACATAAGATGACTTTTTTTAGCTTGCATACGGAGAACCATCCAAATTATAATATTTAAACAAAAATATTTAAATTATCATCCAAACAAAAATTTAAATATTAATAATTTAAAATAATATATTTGAATAAAAATAATTAAATTCATATTTAAATGTCAAAATGAACATCTAAATACTCTATTTCATATGTGTAAAGTCCAAACACCTATTTGGATAATCCATTTAAATGAAGTAACCCAAATTGAACCAAGGACTATCTTTTTTGGTAGGGAGGGAAATTTGAAGTGACCACCGAATTTGGAGGCCTAGTGGTTAAGGATTATTATGTTAGGTCAGTAGTCAAAGGTTCAAGTGTTAGATGACTTTATCTAGGGTTTTAAATGTGAAAACTTGTTTCATGCAACACATATCATTACTGTTAGCATATTCGTTAGGACTAGAATAACATATTCTTCGTCGAGAGATAGGATTCATCTATAGGGTCTTCATTAAATATTCATGTCAATATTTGAAGAGTTCCTTGAGTAATACTCAGGGAATTTACTAATACTAACCCCCCCTTCCCATAATTTTTTCCCGGGGGGTTGTGGGATTTGAAGTGGTGCTAGCAAGCGCCATGGACTTTTAGGCCTCTTTCATTAGGACTTGTGTTTTTTTTTTTTTTCTTCTAGAAGTAATTTGCTATTTATCTGTAAATTAGGTATTTGTTTTGTAAATTTACTTTTAACAAAATATTTTAAAAACTTACTATTCTAAACTATTATTTGCCTATCATTTACTACAATTTATTCTTTTTGTTTTCTTTAAATTGTGTTCTAGGAATTGTGGAGTCGAGAGGGGAAAACACAGGACAAATTTACAAACTTTTGTTAGATTTTTATTCTAAAATGCTCCTTAAATTTCAAAAATGTAACGCAGATGCCTCTTGATATTGTAACAAACGTGAACTAATTCAAAATCAGTAATTATTTATTTATTTATTTATGATATGAAAAGGTAAATGTGTAAGTATTTTGAGCTATTGCTGAAAGTTATTTCTTTAGGTAAAGAAATACAACAACATATGATATAAACATAATTAAGTGATAATTACATATCTAATTTAATTATAAAATCTAAAGTTCGAATTCCATACACAAATTTATTAAAAAAAATGCACACACACAATAATATAGATGGAGCTCAATTGCTTGGGACGTGGTATATTTAACACAAAATTTTCTCTAAGCAAGGTTAACAAATGAAGACAAAAATACTTTCTGCCAAAAAAAAAAAAACAGTTACTGTATCTTTTCAAGAAAAAATAAGGAGCACAACAGGACATTTAATAAAATAATTTCAAAGCTGTACTCTACTCACCACCAGAAGTTCGCCACATCTTTATCTATCCAATACACTTTTTTTTTTTTTTTTCAATTATGATTTTTGCTGATATCTATCCAATGCACATGGAAAACGCTCATATTAATAACAAAAGAAAATAAAACAAAAATCAAGGCCATGGACCGTTCTTATCTACGGTTCGACTATGTATGTCTTTATTTCTATTTCTTTCGTATCCTGTAAGTAAAAATCACAATTAAAAATTAAAAAAAAAATTATTTTTATTAACATATCACATCACATCAATCAAAAAATTATATATATATTTTTGTAACAATCAAAAACTATATTAGTTAAACATATGCTACAAGATTAGTAGAGTGACACAGAATGTGACATAATAAATGAGAAGTGTGTGACCCTGTAGATGCTGGATATCTATTGTCAAATTTTAATCGGAGTTAGTCAATATCGATACGTCAGAATATATTGGGCCCTTGAAAATTGTCAATGAAATTCATAAAACAATACGACATAAAGATAATGAAATAAATGGAATCAGAATGGAATTAACAACACCACAGTTTAAAGAGATTCATCCAACAAGTGCTGTTAATAAGATTTCTTCACTTCAGTTAAAATTTGACAGTAGATATCCAACATCTACGTACCCAAATCATGATGTAGGGGGATTTTTTTTTTTTTTGGGGGTTATTTTTTGTGGATTTGTTCAGTGGGAATCAAGAGGGTCACAATAGTCAGCTTAGGAGGTGAGAGAGAGAGAATCCAATATTAAATAGAAAAGGTCAAAAAAGAGGACCTTCTCTGCTTGTTCGCGAAAGAAAAAATCAACCTAGAAAGATTTGCCTGATTTGGTAGAGATTCTTTGACGAAATCTCTTCAGATTTTCCTTTCCAAACTGTCGGATTTAGTATCTCTCATTGATTTTGATGGCTTTCCCATTTAAATCCCGCAACTCCCCCCCTGTTGGCCCTCATCGACCTGCTTTTCCCTCTTCATCATCTTCTTTTACAATATTTATTAAAAAAAAGAAAAAAAAAACACTCTTCTATCTTGAATTTCAGACATGGTTATGGCTGCAGAGGCTCATCATCAGTTTCATGTCCTGGCCGTTGACGACAGCATCATCGACCGAAAGGTGATCGAAACTCTCCTCAAGACTTCTTCCTTCCAAGGTATTTTTTTTTTTAGGTATGAAATCTCTCAAAACTGACAACTTTTTGCATTTTGATTCAGTTTTTCTGATATGAGGTTGGTTTTCTGGGCGGTTCTTGTTCTTTACAGTTACAGCAGTAGATTCTGGAAATAAGGCTTTAGAATTTCTGGGTTTGGAGGAGGATGAACAAAATCATCACAACTTGGGTGTCAATATGATCATTACAGATTACTCTATGCCTGGAATGACTGGCTATGATCTCCTCAGAAAAATCAAGGTAATTTAATTAACTTTTTATGGGGATTTTTATAATTTTGTATCTGCATGATATTTACAAAAAAAAAAAATAATAATAAAAATAAATAAATAAATAAATTCTTCGAAGTAGGAAGAGTTAATTTGGAGTTCAAATTTTGTTGCAGAAATCTAAATATCATAAAGATGTACCGGTTATAATCATGTCCTCGGAGAATGTTCCTTCAAGAATCAACAGGTAAGCGGAACCAAAAGAAAGGCTAGGTGTAGGATTACTGCCAGGCTGTTGAGTATCAGCGAGTTGGATACTAATTTAAGCTAGAATTTGTTATTTTCTTTCTGAGTGACATGGTTTTATTGTTATTGATCAGATGCTTGGAGGAAGGGGCAGAGGAATTCTTTTTGAAACCAGTTCAGTTGTCGGATGTGAAGAAGCTTAAGCCCCATTTGTTGAAGTATGGGGCTAAGACGGTCCAACACAACATCAGCAAGAGAAAAGCTGGCTCGAAAGAAAACCAATCGCCCAACAAAGCAAGAAAAACCACCTGATGTTTTGGAAGTGATCTAATGTGTACTTTACGAGGGACAGTCTACTCTGTTTTGCTTATGGGATCGAAAGCATCGATTTGTTCTTTTTGGAGGCCGACATCTTCCCAAGAAAGCGAAGCAGGTTTTTGGAAAGGGCTATCTGCTATAGAGATGAACTGAAGTAATCCAGTCATTGTTCCGAAAACGAAGACCAGAATCAAGCTCAATCACTTTCGGTGTCAAACCCGTTGGCTTCTTCAGTGTCCACAAAAAACGCTTGGCGGCAAGTTTTTCGGGCATAGACCCAATTAGGCCTTTGCTTCCTGAAGTTTTGATTCGCCGAGATAAGGCATTTTGATTACAACATCGCCTATTTTGTATAACAGACAAGATTTACAGTTTTTCTCAACCAGGCTTCATTTGGGACTGGTTGGTTTGAATTTCATAACTCTTTCAAGTGCCGAATTGGGAAATCCAAATGAAGATTTTCCCCACACCCTCACCCACCCCCCCCCCCCCCCCCCCCCCCCCCCCCCCCCCAATGATGTGTTAGATCATGAGAGAGAGATTATGTATACATTTACATTTTTCTTGTTTTTGATATTTCTTCTCGCTGAAGGACTTTCCCAAGTTGGAATTCTTCCACTGTGATTCTGTTGTTGTTACGGATGTCACTTTGAAAGATTCACAAGAAATTAATTCATGAAAACCACATATGCAGAAAGCTCAATTTTAACCTGCTTTTTAAAGGCCCTTTAACCATCATTTCCCTGTTGAGTGAACATTTTGTGGCGATTTTCAATTAGCAATTCTGTCCTTCTTGGGGGCTTTTGATCTTCGTTTTTTAATCGAAACATAACGTTTATTCGAAATGAAAATTAGGACCTACATGCCAGTGTAAACTTAAGATAAGTAGGTTTTTAACAAGAGCAAGGTACGTAATATTTTCTGTACACGATGGAGTCACTTTGTATCTTCAATGAAATGATATTTCAGATTGCGGGAACAACAAAAACAATGAAATCTCTAAAAGTCTCTTTGGAAGTAACTTTACGTGTATGAAATTAAAGGGAAGATCATCAATTTTGTAATAATCTTAAGAAATGGAAATCCTTTTTTATCGATCTAATTATTTTTCAGGATATATATAATATTCCGACTGATTGATTTTCTGTCCAATTATATAGCTGTTGGAATCTGGTTCCTTTCCGTTTCTCTGTACCAAGTACACCTCTGGCATGTAGAATTAAATTATTCCCAAAATAAGCAAATGAATAAATTATAAGATATAAATAAAAAAACAATAGTTAAACTAGAACAACTCTAAAAATGGTGGTGATCAATTAGTTTTCACGTTCTATTGTCTCATATGTTTTATGAAATGTTCCTTAAACATGGTAGAGATAGCTAATGAACATGGAAAATCCCAAAGCCAAAAAGAAGAAGACAATGAGGAGAATAATTATGAGGAATTATTTTAGGTGTTTCATTTTTAAGTAACAACATACTTGACTCTACCTAAAGGTGTTAAGCTTGAATCACCACATCTTCAAATTAAAAAAAAAAAAAAAAACCACTTACCAAAAAAAAAAAAAGGAAGAACATGTGATAAATATCCCTTTTTTGAAATATATTTCTAGTAATGAAGACTTGATATTGAATCATTGATTTACTTTGAGGTAAATCACTAATGGACAATATTGATTAGTGATTGTCAATATCAATTGATGATTAACTGATATCAATTAATAATAAATTAAATTAACCAGTGATTAACTAATAATATGATTGATTTACGGAATATATCATCATCAATTGATTTTTTCTCCCTTTCTTCCCCGCCACAGCATCTGTTGCGTGATTACAAATAAATAAACTAGATATATTTTGTATCTATTATTTCTCCAAATTAATCAATGAAGTGGTGCCTTTTCTCTTTCCTCCTTTTTCTCTCAAATTTCTCATACACTATAATTTCCCTTTGTCTGGAACTTCCACTGCTGCCGTGGCAAGTGAGGGTAATCGGGATTCAGTGATTTTGGAGGGGATGAAGTCGAAGAATCCTAATTGGGAGTGTTTCAACTAGATCTAGCCCGCGAGCTTCCAGTGATTTGGATCCGATGAGGCATTGGTAATTCGATAGTTGGTGCAGCGATCTTTAACCTCTAACTTTTCTATCTACCTGATTGATTTCCTCTATGTTATGGTACGCAACAGAGTGATTGTTTCATGTGGGGCAAGAATTTTATAGTTGATGTTATTTATACTCATGCTTTGTTTTTATGTTTTAGTTTTAGGGGTTGTTTGGGGTACCATTTGGAAATGGTATTTGCTATCTGGATTTCAAATTTCTAACTCCATATCAAAATTTCTCTCTTTTCTATTTTCAAATAACTTAAACTTTAAAAGTCTATAACTTTCTCATTTCAAATCGGAATAAGATGTTTTTTATGTCAAATGCTCATAAAGACGAGACGAACAAAATGGTATCCATTTTGCATTTTTTTTCTGAACGCATTTCAAATTTTTGTATTATTTTCTATATCACAGAACTTTTTCAAAAGTTTTCCTCCAAAATATACATTTTCAATTCAACTTTCAAAATATCATCTTTAGATATTACCCCAAACGGGCCCTAATTTGGTAATAAAAGAAGTAGTTCCCCCAATTCCGGTTTGTTTCTATGTGTGTGTTCCATTTGAGTTGTTTTCTGACGATATATGTCTATTGGTTATGCTAATATTATGGTAAGTTGGAGGTTGTTGCAGTCTCTGTGTTACGAGTGATTGTCTCTCGATTGATCGAAATATTATATCGATTGTAGATGCCTTTTAAAAAGAGTTTTGTACATACTCGATTATAGGATTGTTGAGGAATTTTCCCATTACCGGGTCTTGGCTTATGTCCTCATCATTAAGCTTTATCGTATTTCACTTATAAAATTGGTTTAAATCGAAGATTGTGTTTCTTATACCATAGAGTCGTTTTATATTTAGTATTGATATTTGTATCATATTTTAATTTGAATGGTAATCTTCCCTTAAAAAAAAAAAAAGGTCAATTCTTAAATTAAAAAAAAAAAAAAAGAAGAAACAGTTTTTTGTTTAACAAAATCAGGGACATTTATTTAAAGTAAGCTTTAAGAAGGCCACTGATTTCTCAAAAATATATTCCATGAATAGTACTTTTTTAATATTATTTTCTTTTATACTGCTGTAACGTCAAATCATTCTAATAAGCCCTATAATTAGCACTAGTATTTAACGTAGTATGCGTAATTACAATTGTTGGTAGTTAGAAGATAATTACTGACATAACAAGTGTTATAAAAGAAAGTAATATTCCATAAAACATTTACCATATCTGAAGTACTCTTCTTTAATTTTTAATTTTTAATTTTTTTTATTGTTACTAAAAACAATTTCCTTAAGAATGATAGATGAGAGTCTTAAAAAAAAAAAAGAATAATTTATAGTCAAGAGCTCATCATAGATGACCACCTATATTTTACCAAGTAGGTCATGTCCAAATACAATGTTGAACAATCCAAGAAACAGAAGTAACATTGGTCGATTAGAATAATTTCATAAATGCCCCTAAATCACGTACCCTAATTCAAATTATTGAATTATTAAAAGTGTTCATTTCACCCCTTAAGTTATATAAAATCGTTCAAAATGTACCTTCCATCCAGGTCCATGTATAATAATAACAAAAAGCTGACTTGAAATTAATTATAATTATCTAAATTCCACTAGAATTGTAGATTTTTATGTCAACTTACCCCCGTTTTGCTAAAAGAGTTTACTCCACCTTCTCAACAACGCAAAATTTTGTTTCTGAACAATTTTTCTCTCTCTTTATTTTTTTAAGGAAAATTTTTTTAAAAAAAACACATTTTTATTTGCGAGGTTGCATTAGAATGTTTTTTTTTTTTTTAAAGAAATATACATATACATGTATTTAACAAAAAAAAAAAAGGAGTCTTGTATATAATTGTCATTATTAGTAGTATTGTTGTCATCTATTATCATTATTATTTAGATTTTTAATTACGGATGGAAAGAGAAAATATAACCTACTCGATATAATTTTATCAAATCTCCCTTCATTCGTCCACTTTAAACTGTTAGCCATGTCATTAGTTTTATAAATGGAATTTAGATGCAATCGTTATCTCAAATACTTTCATGTAGTTAAGCGGGATTTATAAAAATTTTAAAAACCCAGAGCATTAACATAAGATCAATAATTCGGGGGAATTTATGAAACTAAGATTAGTTCGATGTCAACCTTTCGATTTTAAAAGTTTTGGCGCATGTTGAATTAGAGTATATAATTGAGGATACATTTATGATATTAATCGTCGAGGATACAATCGTGAGATTAATCCTTGGTCAGTCTCTCTTGCATTAGGTCTACCTAATTTTCGTATTAAGAATCATATATTGCTATTGTCCAATTTAAAATTTAGTAGGAAAAAGTTTTTTGTAAGTAGCATAAAAATTTAGTTAACTATAGAGATAGCAAAGTAATCAATGAAGGGTGGCATTTTTTAAGGATTTGTAAATTCAAGATATAAGTTGTCAAAACTGAAAATTAAGGAGGTAAATTATAAGTATGCGAAAAGTTTACGAGTAACGGAGCAAAAAAGCTTTACTCTTATTATTTAAGGTGCATCCGCCTTGTGCGTGTAATGAGAAGCACATCTTCAATGAAATCAAAGTTCCACATAAGCATTTATTCCATTCCATGTAATTAGACTGTCCATTTATTCTCGAAATCATTAATTTTCTCATCTTATAAGAACATAAACTAATGTTTGACCGAGAAAATGAAGGGATTGCAACTTCATTTTAAGAATCAAGAAAATAGATTCTTATTGTGGTTTAAGAAAAAGGAAAACGCTGGTGAAAGCTATTACTTTAGTTTTTTTTTTTCCTTTTTTTTTTTTTGGGAGAAAAACTCAATTGTTTAGAATCTTTTTTTTTTTTTTTGGAAAATTTTTTAAAATATATTTAATAAAAAATTCCAATGTGATGCAAATGAGATTGCACAACCACACATACATGAAGAGGAACTCACATTGGGCCAAGAGGGACTCAAGAGCAATACCCACATGATCTATTAAGTGTATCCATTAGGCCAATTACTATACTTAGAGTCAAGCGATTTAAAGAAGTATTAAATGGACTGATTCAAGAAGTCTGAGCTCAAACAAATTCGTGGATGCCCATTGAGCATGGTCCATGTAGCATCAGCAAGTAAATTGGCATGGTTACTTTCCTTTTTGTGTTATAGGTATGATTGTAAGGTTTGCATGTCAATTTATTTAACATTCCTTATTTGTTTTAATGGTAGGTGTAATGGCTGATAATAAAGTCACTTAAAAATACTTAACTTTCCTTTTCTAGTTGTAGGCGTGATTTAGGTCCAATAATAGAGTTAGTTTGATGATTTCTTTATTTTGGTAAATTTGAAAAGAAAAGCTTTACTTAGCAAGGTTATGATTAGTTTTGGAATTCAGGGAAAAAAAAAAAAAAGTAAGAGTGCTTATTGAGCTTTTCTTGCATTCTTGAAAAGATTTTTGAACTTATCAAGTTATTTTTGTAGTTTTCAACAACCAAACTTGTCATCTAAGTTCTTGAGGTGTTCTTGAGAGCCTTGATGTGGCTTTGTCAATATCCATAGTTCTTGGTTCTTATCTTGCTATGTAACTGGTCAAGGCTCAAAGAAGCTTGCGTCTTGAAGGTCTTGGGATTTGAATCCACGTTTGGTTTTGGGTTTCGTCATTTAATTGGTGAGGTTCATATCACAATGTCTAAAGTATCTTTTTTGTTCTTTTAAAATACCACATTTACTCCTTGGGTCTTAAGAAATAGTCTAATGGCCCGTTTGTGAGAATTTTAGAGTTGGAGTTTTACTATTGGGATTTTGAAGATGAGATGAGTTTTGAAAATGTAGATTTAGGATAAAAACTTGTAGGAAAAAAATTATCTTGGAGTTTTGTGTTTATTAAAAGAATAATTGAAAAAAAAAAACAAAGATGTTTTGAAGTGCATGTTTTGTTGATTTTTGATTGTGAAATAGTAAATTTTTAGAAAAGACTTTTGGAAACCCAAAATTCCCTCAAATGGCCATTTGCAAACCAGACGGTGTTACATTGTTTGGAAAAATATCTCCAACTGGAGCCTAAAAATAATCCTTGTCCCACGTTTGAGTTTTGACTTATTGAATTCTCAAAACATCTAGACTACCCTTAATTTTAATTCTTTTTAAGAGAAAAATACCTAAATGACACACATTTAGAGACCATTACTCTAATATAATATAAAAAATTAACACTAGATCAATATGACTTAAAATTAAATTAAAATTAACTAAAATTTATGTTATGTTAGTCAAGAGTTGAGAATTTATATCATGTTAGTTAATATATGAAAAAAGGTGATTATTTAGATATTCTTCTCTTTTTTAATATTATTTTGAATGTCAATTAACTAATAAACAAAACTTCAAAGAAAATCAACTAAAAAACAAAGTAAATTTTAATATTTATTGAAAGCTTTTTCGTTAGGTAAATCTCTTTCTACAAGGAATTCTTCACTTCGTTAATTTCTTTCAGCTTTTTTTTTTTCTCCGAGAATAGATAGGTGGGAATTTGGGCCGGGCCAAACAGGCCGGCGCAGCATGACCCGGTCCAGCCCGGCTTCTATCGGTCCGGTAAAAGCCCGGCCCGATAATAATAGGCAGACCGGATCTCCTTTTAGGCTCGACGGGCCGGGCCGGCCCGAATATTTAAGCCCAATGGGCCGGGCCGGCCCGCTCGTTATTTAAAATTTTATATATATTAATTTTATTATAATTATTAAGTTTAATTACAATGTTAAACAATTAAAATTAAAAGTTTAATTATAATGTTAAGTTAACTAGCTAACTAATATTATAATTATTAAGTTTAAACTAAGCAATTATAATATAAATATAAATATAAAAATTAATAGAAATAGTATAGCAAATTTTGTTTAAGTATAAAATTTTTTATTTTTTATTTAAGATAAATTATTAAGATAAATTATTAAATTATCAAAAATATACAAATTTATTCAAAAATTACAAATAAAAAATAAAATTTTAAAAAATTAGGCCTGGCCCGATCCCAGCCCACTCTAAGCCCGCGGGATGGCTGGGCTTACATTTCAAAAATTCGGACCGGCCGGGCCGGCTCGAATTTTCAACGGGCCGGCCCGGCCCGACCCGAATTTTTGTAATGGTCCGATGGGCTCGGGCCGGGCGGCCCGAATTCCCACCACTTTCTTCGGTAGTTTCAAAAACTCTCTTTATTGTAAGTTTTTGTTAAGATAAATATTTAATACATATTAATGAGAGTAATCATGTATATTTTTTCCCTTCAATAAAAAAAAATCATGGTATGTTTTAAAATTTCACTGGTCAAGGAATATTTATTTTTTTTTTTTTTTTATGGATTTTATGGACAATAATATACTATATGATTATCTATTAACTATATTTGAAAGAGCCAGTCATGCCTTTCTTATTTACCACGTGACAGTCATGTTGTCGTTATATGGAATTTTTTTTATTTCACTTTATTTCTGTTTTGCATGTCTATTCCGCGCGTGCGAATACAACTAGTATATAATAAAAAAAATAGTAAAATTAATATATAAACACGTGGGATGTTTTAAGCATTTTCTTTATTTAAAGTCCTATGTTAAAATAATAAAATAGAAAAGGAAAAATATTATAATGGGTAAGAACTAACTATTTCTTCTTCTTTTTTCTTTTTTGTGGAAAAGGAATGACTGATATTATTATTGATTCCTGATCAAATCATTGATAACAACATTAGAAATATACTCAATATACTCAGGTACTTCTACCTGTAAAAAACGCTCCTCATTAAGAGCTAGAATATGGCGAGCTAGTGGATGGGCTGCACCATTAGCATGACACAAAATGGCACCACACGAGCCAACACCATATGCACCTAATATTATTATTAATATTGATGATCAAATCATTGATAACAACCTTAGAAATACACTCAGGTACTTCTTGTTATTATTATTTTTTTTGGTTTTCGGTATTTGGAAGATTCTTCTCGGTTAATCTTCTTAGGTTTTTCTTTGCATATTTAGCCCTGAGTTTTTCAAACAGTTGTAGTTGGTCTACTAAATTTTTTATTTTAACAATTCACATCATGTAATTACAAATCTGTAGTAATCTCCCATAATGATAACAGTGTTAATTTTTTGATGAAAAGTTAACATGTGACTTACACATAAATCTTAATCGATAGCAAAATAAGTTAACATTGATTTTAAAAAAGTTGAATCTAGCTTAATCGATGGCAAAATGAGTTAACATTGATTTTAAAAATGTTAACATAGTTATCAGTAAAGGGTGGCTTGCTATGGCTTCATAAATTCAAGATACAAATTAGCAAAAACTAAAAAGTAAAGAGGCAGATTATAAGTATGCGAAAAGTTCAGGGACAACTGTGCAAAAAAGCCATCCTCATATACATATGCATATACATATATATATATATATACATATATATACATATATAAGATATCCTCTTATTATTTAAGGTAGACACCGTGTGCACGTAATGATCAGGATCACATCTTCGACGAAATATTGGCTCCACATAAGCATGCATTCCATTCTATGTAGTTAGATGATCCACCTAATCTCAAAATCATTGTTTATCTCATTCTTAAGAACATAAAATAATATTTGACTGAGAAAATTAGGGATTGCAATTTTTTAATTCAAGAAACAAAATTTTTTTTTTAATTTTATATATTCTATTTTGAGGGAAACCTCAAAGCAATTTCAATTGTTAATTCGTCAAGAGATCATAAACTGGTCATGCACGTGAATGGAAATCCTCTAATTGTGGCCTTTAACATCAATCAAACGTCAAAGACCAAAAGAGTTGCCTTAGTGGGAACCGAAAAGAGTAAGACGAATAAAGTAAACTAAAATACTATAATATAAGGAAATGTTCAAATCCCTATACTAGTAATTACTAGTTGATTTATATATAAATTTTATTTAGTTATTATTTAGTAAATTAGTTGGATATGAAATTTTTAATTTAAAATTGATTAATTTTTTAAAAATTAATTATAAATTTTTGTTTATTTAAAAAAAAGATAAAAATTAAAATAAAAAAATATAGTTTAGTTGAATGTTAAAAAAATTACAATAATATTAAAAAAATTATAAGTGTCATGAAAATGAGGGAGAATCCTAAAATATAAAGAAAGAAAGAAACAAATCGTATTAATTAATATTATTATATGGAAAGAAAATAGCAGCTCCTTTGCTTGTTCACCAATTCAAAAAATCAAACCTAAGATCCGGGGAGATTCTTGATGGGGAAATCTGGCGTATCTCCCCCTTTTCCAAACTGTCAAATTTCCGAAGAGGATTTCTCGTATCTCTTTTTGATTCTGATGGGCTTATTCCTTATTCATTTTAAAAACTCTCAAAGCCCTTTTGTTTTGTTTCATCATTCTATTCTTCATTCCTTTGTTCTATTCTTCTTCTTCTTCTTCTTCATTAATATTATCATTATTATCGTCAAGCAAAAATGGGTTTGGATGCAGAAGCTCAGTTTCACGTCTTGGCTGTTGATGATAGCCTTATTGACAGAAAGTTGATCGAGACCCTCCTCAAGAGTTCTTCATATCATGGTAATTATATGTATATATATACATATATATATATATATATATATATTTGTTTCTGGCAAAGGATTTTCATGAGGTACGGACTCTGTCCGAGTGCACCTATAAGATATTAGCTTAATAGTTGTTTTTATGTTTTCTCTCCTTTTTTAAATGGTTTTGTTTATTTTGTCCAACTTTATCTGTTTTCTTTTTATTACTTAGTATAGTATAGGATTGGTAGATGATGAGAATGTTATAGAGTGTCAATCTAGTCAGGAGTCCTGGTAGTTTTTTTTGTGTGAATTTATTGGGTTTGAGATCTAAATCTTGCGGGCAATTTTTTGGTTTTTTTTTTTTTTTTTTTAACAGTTACTGCAGTAGATTCTGGACGCAAGGCCCTAGAGTTTTTGGGTCTGCATGAAGAAAAAGAAGAACAGAGGGATGTACATTTGATTATTACGGATTACTGCATGCCTGGAATGACTGGCTATGATCTCCTCAGAAAGATTAAGGTAATATATATTTTTTCCCTCTTCTTTTTCCATATAATATTAGCCAAAAAAAAAATTAAAGCAAACAAAAACTTATTTTGTTTTGTTTTGTTTTAATATATATATTAAAAATGTTTTGCAGGAATCTAAATCTCTCAAGGACATACCGGTTGTCATCATGTCATCAGAGAATGAACCCTCCAGAATCAATAGGTAAAAGTTTTGTTTGGTATTCAGATTTAACTTCAACTAAATTATATTTTTTTATCTCAATTTTTATCTTTTTTTTAGTTAATAAAATTTATAACTAGTTTTTAAAATGTTAACTAACTCCAACTTAAAGATTTCATCATCAATCGGCAAATCAAACACAAACAAAGAGAAAATAATATTATTTGTTATGTGATCAAATTTTTTATTAGTAGTGACTTTTAATTTTTTAAAAAATAAGGAAATAGATGAAATACAAGTGAGAATGTTTTGGGAATGGTGTTAAGATATCTTTTAAGTTCGTTTAATTGTGAAATTTGTTTGAGTTCAATATCAAGTAAAATTATATTTGTGTATATTTTCAAAATTTTATTAGGTTTTTCAACAAAAAAAAAAAAAAAGAAAAATTTTTTTTGTTTTGTTTTGTTTTGTTTTTTTGTTTTATTTTCGGATTTGGTGCAAAACAAACTTTAGTTTGATGTCGTTTTCCAAAAGTATTTGTATTGAAAAACGTGAAAAACATTTTGAAAATGATACCCATTGTGATATGAAGGCTGACATGGGTTTGTAATTGTATGTTTTGGTATGGTTATAGATGCTTGGAAGATGGGGCAGAAGAATTCTTTTTGAAACCAGTTCAGTTATCAGATGTAAACAAGCTTAGACCCCATTTGTTAAAGGATTGCTCCAAGGAAAACCAAGACTCCACCATCAACAACACAGAGGCCACCATCCGATTAGAATTTGATAGTTCATAAAAACATAATGTTCTCTTTTTAATTTTAAGGTTTTTATTTTTATTTTTAGATTATTTAGGTTAAGTAAACAGGATCCTTAGAGAAATTTAGATATGATTTAGTGAAGGTTTAGAGAGCTACTATCATATATTTGCAAGGTGATACTTTTTTTTTTTTGGGGTGTAAATATTGCAACAAAACGAAAAGTACTCGTCCACTTTTGCCGGTTGACACTAGATGATTTAATTATCTTCTTCCGTAATGTTTGTTTCAAGACATTGTTAATTTTCTGTTCGGATCATAGGTTTAGAAGGGATAAAATAAAAATATTTCCAAATCATTAAGAGACACCATATGGGTTCTTATAAGTCTATTAGAGTCGTATACAAAGTTTAACAGTCTATTTGGATAACTTTTGGAGACTGATTTAGAAATGTGTGTTTAATTAAACCGTGAATTGGAAATTAACTGGATGGAAAAAAAAATGTAAAACTATTCTTATTTCACTCATCTCATTGTTGTAAGCATTTTGACATAAGAATCAACTTATTTTAATTTAAAATAAAAAAAAGTTATAGAATTTTAAATTTTTTACGAATGAAAGAGTGAAAAAATGAGATATAGATTTGAGAAGTTTGAAGTTAAATTACCAAAACTCTGTCCAGAAATGGAATCCCAAATAGGCCCTAAGAACCGGACATCAAACATAAGAAGGTTTAAGGAATGCTAGGGGTGAAATGATAATTTTCCACAATTAAGGGCAAAATGGTAAACTGGACTTTAAGGGCAAAACTAATGAAATAAAAAACACAAGAATATTCATCATTTTTAATTGGAATTAGAATTAAAGACCATAAAAACATAAACTTTCAAACGTGCCCAAATATGGTAAAATTAGCCCTAGTTCGATTTATAGGTTAAAACAAAAATATTTTAACTCATACTTTCTTAGAAATGTTGATAAAAGTTTTTAGTTTTTGAAAAATCAAACAATTCCAATACAAAAAAAAAAAACTCAACTTCAACCTATGCATCAAATGCAAAACTTATGACATGTTTGGAACAGCCACTTAAAAAAATAAAAAACTTAACTCATTTTTTGTCTTTTTCTAAAAATTCAATAAAATACTGATTTTTAAAAATTCAAACAACTTTAACTCAAAATTTTTAACTCCAATCTGTACATCGAATGCATGCTTAGTATTTGAAAAATATAATTTGTAAGAGGAAAATTTTTTTTGGAAAAATTATACAAGTCTAATAACTCTAATATTCAGCAGCTAGCCTAAGGAAATGAGAAAAAGAGAAAAGGAGAAAGTGAGTCAGCTAGGGTTCTGGGACCACCTTTGGGTGCATCATTGGACTTCCGGCCTTAAAAATTTGTCACTGGGCTCATATCATTGTGAGTTTTTTGATGGTAGTGGCTGTGTTTGGTGTGATAGTTTTATTGGAACATATATGATATCATTTAGAGGATAGTTTCCAGATAGCTTGGAGGCATTTTGTGACGCTTTTCTCATCTGGTAGTTGTATTCTTTTGGGGTTTTATTCCAAACGGTGGTGAACTTCTTGTGAATGTGGTGGTTCCGGCTCCGGCTACTGATGGTGATAGCACGTGTATTCCACATTCTGTTGTTTGAAGGTATTTCGTTGGTTTCGCCACTTGTCCCCCAAAACATTCCTCCTACTCTGATGGTCCTCTTGTCGGCTGCACTTTCTTTGAAGGCCTGCCACAGTCGTGCTTTAGTCTTTAGTTTTTAATGTTTTAGTCTAATAAAGGCATTGAAGTTTCCGTCATATAGTTTTAGTATTTTCATTGTAATTATGGATGTGGTTCTCCCACTGTTTGAGCTTTTTTTTTGGTCCGCCAGATTTAGGTCTTAGTGAGTTAGAAATTCCGCTAGCTATGAGTTTTAGCGGAGATATTTGTGGCCTTGGTACTACATGTTACATACTCTTGATCGATTAAAAGCTTTTATTGATTGTAGTAGTTTCAAAAAGAGCCTTATGGGTGCTCAAATTGTTGTGTTGAGGAATTTTCCTGATATTAGGTCTTATTTTGCATCGTTTTCCCTGTACTTCATCAGATTTTACTGATGAAATAAGTTTTTATCGAGTGTTTTGTATTGTGTGTTACAGAGTTATCTATATTATATTTGGTATAAGACCTTTTAGTTGAATGAATTTTACTTTAAAAAAAAAATTTATTGTCCAGACAAACATTTTAATGTTTTAAATTTATGTTTTTTACACAGTAAACAAACGCAAGCTAAACTGTATTTTTTTCATCATGTCTTTTTACATAAGCATGTCTTTCTCTCTTTATTCTTTTTTTGATTTTTGTTTTTTTGTTTTTTAATAAAATTTTTGAAGAATATAATAAGTATTTTGTTTTTTAATAAGTATTTTGTTTTTGTTTTTGTTTTTGTTTTTGTTTTTTGTTTTGAATTTTTGGGAAATAAGAAAAAGTTGATTTGAAAATATAAGACTCGTTAGTCAACTCCCTCCATGAATGTCGACTTGATGGGAATCGAACAAACGACACCACTACTCGCTCGCTCACTCAACACGCTCAATCACTCCTCTTCACCTTTTTTGCTTTCCATAATAATTTGTGTCTCTTCTCCGACCCTCTTTTTGAAGTTTTTAGCTAATTTTCCCCCACTTTTTCCTTTTCCTTTTTCTCTTTTTCCTGTTTCATTTTCCGACCCTACAAACACATTCTCTCTTTCTTAACGAGAATCTTTAGAAAATAGATCCAACCCAACAATCCCTTTCGGCTTCCCATGATTTTGTCGTCGTCCTCGTCTTTCCCTTCCCAAATCCCAAGGCTATTTCCACCACCATTTTTGCTTAGTTAAGCTTTCACTTCGACTGCTTCGTCCAAGCTCATTTCCATGTCTTGAGGTTTGGGTTTAGTTTATTGTCTGTTCTTTGATTTTGTGTGTCAAAAACATGATTTTGGATCATTCAAAGGCGGGTTCTGTTGAGAGAGACACTGAGTTGGTAATTCATTTGCTTAACAACTTTTTTCATTTTTCTTTTTTAAGTTACAAAGTTTTAAGTTGATATTTCTGTTCTTTGCTTAAAATTATAGAAGAAATTAGAGATATCTGTGTACAATAGTGGATCATAAAATATTTTCGACGGACATGATTTTGGTGATACTTTGTTGTTTGTTTGTTTGATGTAAGTTGTCTCTGTTCTGTTGGTTTCGGAAAACAGGCCATTACTGCTTTAAAAAAGGGCGCAAATTTGCTCAAGTATGGACGTAGAGGGAAGCCCAAATTTTGTCCCTTCAGACTTTCCAATGTAAGCCTGGTGCATCAGGATATTGCTGTGTGTTTAATTCGCTACAATTTTTGGAACATTGTTTTCGTAAATGATTTGAACATAGACGATAAAATAAGATCCCGAATATGAGTCGAATGGGATTTCTTTATTTCTTAGCCTCCTCCCAAAAAAAGAAATGAAAAAAAAAAAAAAAACCCGGCATGCTTTGCATCGATGCTAATTACTGTTTAGAAATGCACATCAGGTCTTTTGTTGCTAGATTCTATCTTCCTAGTTGAGCCAGAGCAAACCTTAGTGTTATACTATTTGTTGTATGTCTTTGGAATGTCTTAATGAAAGTCAAATTATATGTTTTGATATCATTACCAAATGAAGCAACAGTGTGGCACGGGACTCATACACACGAGGATAGTGGATACAAAGATCTGGAGACATATGTGTTCTAAGCCCATGAGAGTAGAAAATCCGAAGAAACATTTTCTTTGCTACATTTAAGCATTTTAATATCTAGAAAAATAGTAGACTCCAAACCTACGTAATGATTCTCTTGCTTCTTTGGTGGTAAAGTTAAAATAGCTTCTTTTCTCTTAAAGTCTGGTCATTGCCACCGTCTGTCAATGAATTTTTTTTACGTCTAATCACTTATTATTATTTTTTCTTACATGCTGAACTTCCTTTGTTTATATTAGACATCATATGTATACAATTTAGATTAATTTCTAATGCCTTTAGGTACCTGAGAATTTTTCTGTAAATGGACCATGTTAACAAAGTTGCTTGTGCAGTTGTGAGCAAAAGAATCCATATAACTATGTGGTGTTTTTTTTTCCCTCAGGATGAAAGTTTTCTGATATGGTACTCAGGGAAAGAGGAGAAGTGCATTAAGATAAGCCATATATCCAGAATTATACGGGGTCAGCGCACGGTAAGTTTCTCCTTTAAAAAAAAAAAAAAAAAAAACCTTCTTCACCCCCTGGCATGGCGCATACTGCAGTAAGTATGCTCGTATATCAGAATAACTATTTAATAGCATTTCTAATGTTGTTGAGATGGATTCAGGTTGATGACATTTTATATCATGAGCGTTTTAGCTATACCTGTTGCTTCAGGAAAGCTAGAAAAATTTAGCACTCGTCAAACTGCAATCATCAATGATCATTTCCTATTGTTGTATATGTTTATGTGATCCAGTTTTAGTTTGTAAATTTACTCTCTCCTTTTAAATTTGGAAATCGGTTTTGTTTTTGCAATTATACCGAGTTCCGGCTCAAGTGTCAATGCTGAATGCTTTTTTTTTTTCCCCTCTCTAATCTTTTTTCTTTTAAAGTTATTTTATTTTTTATTTTATTTTTTTGATATATATATTTTTTATGTAATACTGAATTCATTTGACATACTGCAGCCTACATTTCAGAGGAATCCGCGACCTGATAAGGAGTATCAATCATTTTCTATTTTATATAAAGAGAAGTCTTTAGATTTGGTAAGCCTATAGTTCCTGGTGGTATTCACCCGTCAAACTTCCACCATGTCTGATCTGTAAAATTCTAGTTGAGTTTGTGTTAGATTTTTAAAAATTCTATTTCCAAAATCACACCGTGTGTCCCTCTGAATATACCAGATATGCAAAGATAAAGATGAAGCTGAAGTATGGTTCACCGGTCTAAAGGCAATCATTTTACGTTTCCATCGTGAAAAGGGAAGAACAGAAACGAGGAACGATGTAGCTCCATCTGAATCAAGTAGTCCCAGAGCATGCTCTCAAAAGAGTTCTCCTTTGACCTCTTCGTTTGGTACTGCTGATAATTCACAGAAGGTGTTCTATTTTTTTTTTCTCACATGTTTTCTGTGATTTCTATTGTAGACAAGTAAGACCATATTCTTGTCAATGATGCAGGATGGTGTGGATGCCATTTCTCTTAATGTCACATGTGATAATCCTCCTAAACTTGATTTGGAGAAGGCACTATCTGGTGCAATAAATAACGTGCCTCAAAAGGTGACCGGGAGTTCAGATGTAGTGGCGGGACGCTTAAAGGACGCTGGTGTGGATGCTTTCAGAGTTAGTTCATCTAGTGCTGTTAGCTCATCAAGTCAAGGTTCAGGAAATGACGGTGGTGATGCTTTAGGTGATGTTTTCATTTGGGGGGAAGGCATAGGTGATGGCATTTTGGGCGGTGGTGTCCAAAAAACCGGAAGTTGTTCTGGCCTTAAGATGGATTCTCATGTGCCTAAAGCCTTGGAATCTGCAGTAGTGCTTGATGTTCAGAGTATAGCTTGTGGTGCGCAACATGCTGTTTTAGTAACTAAGCAAGGCGATGTATTTTCTTGGGGCGAGGAATTAGGTGGCAGGCTTGGACATGGTGTAGACTGTGATGTTGCCCATCCGAAACTCATAGACCATCTAAAAAATATCAATATTGAATTTGTAGCATGTGGGGAGTACCATTCCTGTGCGGTAACGCTTTCTGGTGAAATGTACACTTGGGGTGGTATTTCTTTCAAATCTCAGCTCCATGGACATGGAAATGAAGCCAGGCAGTGGGTTCCAAAAAAGTTGAATGGCATTTTAGAAGGAATTCACGTATCACTAGTTTCATGTGGACCATGGCATACAGCTATTGTGACCTCTGCCGGGCAATTGTTTACTTTTGGAGATGGAACGTTTGGTGCTCTAGGTCATGGTGATCAGACGAGCGTTTCAATGCCCAGGGAAGTCGAGTCCCTTAAAGGGTTCCGCACTGTTCGAGCTGCTTGTGGCGTGTGGCACACTGCTGCAGTTGTTGAAGTTATGGTCGGGTTATCATGTTCCAGCAGTCGTTCTTCAGGGAAGCTTTTTACATGGGGGGATGGAGATAAAGGTCGACTTGGGCATGGAGACAAAGAAACGAGACTTATACCTACTTGTGTTGCTGCTCTTGTTGAGTCTAGTTTTTGTCAAGTTGCTTGTGGCCACAGTCTGACTGTTGCACTTACAACCACCGGAAATGTTTACACAATGGGAAGCCCTGTTTGTGGTCAGTTAGGGGATCCTAAAGCCGATGGGAAGATTCCCATTTGTGTTGAGGGAAAGCTAACAAAGAATTTTGTTGAAGAAATTGCTTGTGGTGCTTATCATGTTGCGGTCCTAACTTCAAGAACCGAAGTGTACACTTGGGGAAAGGGTGCAAATGGCCGTTTAGGCCACGGGGATACTGAAGATAGAACTTCTCCCACGTTAGTTGAAGCTTTGAAAGACAAACAAGTGAAAACTATCATTTGTGGTGCCAACTTTACTGCTGCTATTTGTCTTCATAAGTGGCACTCGGATTTTGATCATTCCACTTGTTCTGGCTGTCGTCTTCCGTTTAATTTCAAACGAAAAAGACACAATTGTTACAATTGTGGACTTGTTCTGTGTCATTCCTGTAGTAGTAAAAAGTCTTCCAAGGCTTCCATGGCTCCAAACCCAGAAAAACCTTACCGTGTCTGTGATAACTGTTTCGAGAAACTCAGAAAAACTGCACAAACTAACCCTTCATCTCACTACACTGTTAGTACAAGAGGAAGTGTGAATCAGGAAGTCAACGAACTCATTGAAAAGAACAAAAGCCTTGATTCGAGATCTCATATGAAAGAAGATGATATAGCATCTTTCAAAAGGAACAAGAAGCTGAGTTTTAATAGTAACCGTGTTTTACCCATTTCAAATCAAGTTTCTGATTTCTGTACCATTGACGGATCTAAATCATTTAACCCTGCGTTTGGGTCTTCCAAGAAGTTCTTCTCGGCTTCTCTCCCGGGTTCTAGAATTGTATCTAGAGCAACATCGCCAACATCAAGACGATCCAGCCCACCTCGTGCGAAAACCCCAGTTCAAACTCTCTCTGGGTTGACTTTGTCAAAAGTGGTGAATGAAACAAAAAGGACAAATGAAAGTCTGAGCAAAGAAGTAATTAAATTAAGAGCTCAGGTATCCTAATTTTTGTTGTTTGAAGTAAAACATAATAATATATTATATGTGTATATATATATATATAAATATATCTTTTACTAGATGTATAACCTAACTAGCTGCATTTCTGCAAAGAATGAGTGATCTTACTTAAGAGGTATTGGCATAGAGGATCCAGTGAGAAGTTGGTCAAATCTGTTGACAAATCGGTGTAACATCATCGTAATTTCTTCAATAAATGCACAACTTCCATTCAAAGAATGATGGTCTGAAATTCAATTTTTCAACAAAGTTTGTTTAGTCTAGCATTAGCGTCGGATTCTAAATGATGTGGAGATTGAAATGATCCTAGCCTTGTTGTTTATATAGATAAGTTGGAGATGAATGTTGATAGCTGTAGTATTATGTTGCTTTCGACTTGAGATATTATTAAAAGCCACAAGATACGATTATTCTATTTACGAGTTTTTGGGATGCTATTACTGCATTAATGGAGGCTTTGCTAATTTATGGCATTTGCTGTGAGGTGCTATGTTTCCGTTTTATCCTAATTAACCTATGATGTAGGTTGAAGATCTCACTTCCAAATCTCAGCTTCGAGAAATTGAATTGGAGAAAGCCACGCGACAACTAAAGGAGGCTATTGCAATAGCGGCAGAAGAAACGGCAAAATGCAAAGCAGCAAAGGAAGTAATCAAGTCGCTTACTGCTCAAGTGAGTTTCATACTTTGTTAGCAAGTAAATGAAATTAATAAATACGCGAAAAATAAATCTCTATGGATTTGCTTAAATTATAAATGCACAAGATAATTAGTTTACATATAGTTTATGCTCGTAAAAGCCCATTCAATAGCTTATTATTGTTAGGAGGAAGGATAATTGTAATTGATTCAAATGGACATTTTTTGCATTTGGGCATAAATGACACAAATGAAGAAATGAGCTAATAGTTTATTAGATGTAATTTTTCGAGGAAGCATTTTATTAGAACCTAATCGATAAAACTGAAGTTTTCAAGTGAATGCTGATTTTGTACTGCTAAAAACGAGGTATTTTATTATCGACTTTTAACGACTAATGTAGGAATAATGTTTTTGTTTCATTGGAATAAACAAGTAATTTTAATATTTTTCTGATGAAAACGAGAAAACCAACGTAAGTATATCAACGGTGGTTGAAATTGTGGAAACTCTGTCAACTTTGCAAAAGTTGAGAAGTAATCTAGGAAGGACTCTGACTCAAGATGGTTTAAATTAAAAGAATATGAAACTAATATGCGTTGTTTTTTTATCTTTGTAGTTAAAGGACATGGCTGAAAGGTTACCTACTCGAACAGAAAGGAGTAGCAATACACCGTCACTTTGTTCCGCCAGCCCTACTCAGGACGTACCTGCTGCGGTCACTGATCAAAGGAACAGTCCAGTGGCCTGCCGTGAACTAGATTCAATTCAAACAAACAGCCTGATGATTTGTAATGTATCAAGCATTGCTACTAATACTAGTAATGCCTTAACTGATAACGAGGTCTTGCAACCTGAAGTAGCATCTAAGATCAAGGGTAGAGCAGTGAAATCCGAGACCAATGGGGATGAATGGGTTGAACAAGACGAGGCAGGTGTATATTTTACTCTTGCTTCCTTGCCTGGAGGTCTCAAATACCTCAAACGTGTCCGATTCAGGTATGTTATGACCATCTTCCATTTAACATCTCTATCCCAAAGGTGCATTTAGGTACTCTAGTCGAAATCTAGTGTCATTCAAAGCAGGTGCCTTTGCTATTTGTGAGTGAGAATATGTGGCTAAGATCATTTGGTTGCATCATAGATATGCTTGAACATCTGCATGAATAAAAAATAGTCTAGTTTAATCCGTTAGCTCGAAGGCATAAATCTCTATTTTAAGCAATATATTATCTAAATAAGTAGTAATGTTTATTCTGCTTATAACATCGAGTAGATAGAACCCATTGGACCCAAATGTTTTTCTCTGCAATGCTACATGAATATTTTGTGTGAGCTAGAATTTTTTGTAAATAATCTAAGTAGGACTGCTAATTTATGTGTCCGAGATTGTACCATTGTCAGTCGAAAACGATTCAGCGAGAAACAAGCAGAACAGTGGTGGGCGGCAAATAGGTCTAGAGTATACCAACGCTTCAATGTTCATGTGGTTGACAAGTCTAGCGTCGGCTAGGATAGAGAAATGTTAGCTCATTACCCAATCAGTGTCATTGTCCAAGCATAGATGAGTTGGTCTTTTCCGAATGGACAGCAAGAAATTCAGATGCTCTGCTTGTGTTTTGGCTGCTACTTGGCATACTCGTCCTTGAATTTTGTAATTACGATGCAATTTATTTTTTTTTTATTTTTTATTTACATTCTCGTCCTTCTTGAATGTGTACAAATAAATGTATTTATGCATGTATGTTCCACACGCATTTTCATACAAATGTACCGGTATGTTTCACCTCCAGTTTTCTTTTTTCAAGCGGAAGTAGTGGAAGTGGTTGATGTTTTTATGTAATATCGTCTTGAATTCGTAAATGGATACATATGGTTTGTGTTCTATATTATCTGTTCATGACTTTAGGTTACCATTCATTGATATCGTCAATGCTAAACAAGCTTTAAGAAATAGTTGGAACTAAATAGGTCTTCCATTTGCCATCACGATGTCACGTTGGTACTCAAAAGTTAAAATTAGAGTTGGTGTCCTACTATTATTCATAAAAAATAGTATAAATACTATCTAGGGTGAATATACCATATGACTTTTCAAATAGTCTATCAAATGACTTTTCAAATCCCGCAAGGGCTCACTCGCTTGTTGAAGAAACCCCATTTACCATGAACTAACCTTAAGAATGCCCTCTCAAAAACTAGTTTCCTGCACAACAAAAACTGAACTCCAGTTCCCTCTCCGGATACAATTTGCATTTCGACTTTTGTCAGACTCAGTATGCTTCTTGTTAAAAGGAATCAAAATATTTTCCAGAAGAAAATTTTGGCAGAAGTCTGTTGAGTCCCTTGGTACCTTGAACTTGAGAGGGGGGGTGGGGGGGGTGGTGTTGTGGGGCGTGGAACTGTTCCAGTGGCGTATTATCAAAAAATTTCTCATTGGATCTTGAAAAGGTTCTTCAATTTCACAACCAACCTCCACTCCTTCATTGATGGATCATCCTAGACATGTTAAATAACAGTTAGAAGAGGGAAAAAGAATAGATAAATAACAATAAAACAAAAAACAGGCATTTTCCCCGCTAGAGTCCAAAGGGAAGGTATGTCAAAGTTTTCTACTTACTCGGTAATTAGCTTTTAGCAGATCAATTGACCTTCTTGAGATATGGCTGACAAGCTCATCCTCTAGCTCAAAATGCCGGCCGAACATTTTCTGCTGCTCCTCAGGATTGCTGCCAACAATCTGGAAAAGACAAAGAAAAGACAGCAAGGAGTCCAATTTCAGCTGTAAGGGTAGAATTGCATGAAAATTGAGAACTCCTAAACTCTAGTTGAAATCATACGGTGTGACAAAAGGGCATCAGACGAGAGAATTTGCACCTAAAGGATAGAATTTGTGGAGAGAGAGGGAGAGGAGGAGAAGAAGACAGGATCTGAACCCTCTACGAAATAAAATGGGGGAAGACAAGGTTTCAAAAGAAAATCTGAGTCACAACTCCCTCACTAAAGTCATGGAGTAATCAGATAAAACAACAGCGAATGCATAAACATAACACCATTACAACAATCTTCTATGCTCAAGAAACCGTTGAGACATGCATGAGGTTCAATATCCAAGTTCAATTAAGGTAGTCAAGATTTCTACCAAAACACTAGTGCCTTAAAAACAAGAGATCTAAGATCAACTCCGTGCAACCGTATTAAAAGAAATCTACATGTTAAGACAATAGTGCAATTGATTAAACCTCCCATGCTACAACTAAAATTCACATTAATTAACAACCACAAGGCTTCTGTTAAACGAGTCAACATGATTTTCTAGTAAAATCTGTTGCAGTTGAGAAGTTTCAGCAGAAGCAAGTAATGCTTCCACAGACAAACATTAATCTACGTGGATTCGTACTCATGAATATATCAATGTCAATCCATTGGGCATGTCACAAATATCAATCGTGTAATTTAGTTTCCAATGTCTCCATTTCTCACAGACACCTTGTTCTCTTCTATTTTAGGAAATCAAAGATACTAATACTAGTCAATAGAGACAGTTAAATAAAAAGAGAACTACAAAATTTTGATTAACAAGTCTTTTAACTGATATAGAAATGCTGACTTTCATTTATGGTTTTAAAATATGAAATAAGCAGATTAAGTTTCACGGCATCATCGGAGATACATCCATTCTTTCTTCTTCTAAATGTGAAACAGAAATCATCAATAGTTGAATTGATTTAAAAAGAAAAAGAATTGCAACTGGCCTGAAAACATATATTTTACTTGCAGATAATCGTTACTAAACATGACCTCCTGACATCTTATGTCTAGATAACCCTCTAGCTTTTGAACTGGACAAATAAAATAATTAAGCTAACATCAAAGGTAATGTGTTCTATACCTTAATGGCTACCTTCTGCCCTTTCTTGGCTATATCAACAGGTGTATGGTTGTTTTCAATTGAAGCAATGCGACCAATATCAATGAATTCCCTTTGAGGAACACATATTGGAGTTCCAACCTACACAAAAAGCAAAATTAGAGCTAAAATAATACAATAAACATGGAAAAGGAAGCCAGCAGTGTCTTAGTGTCTGTGATGAAAAATTTTGTAAGCAAATCTCCATGAGATGAAGGTTAAGTTGTAGAAGCCAAATAACATAAAGTTGGAGGAAACATTGTTGGAAGGGAAAAATAATGAAGACTGCAGGGAAAGAATAACAACTCAATTCAACTTAACTTGTAAACGCGCAAAACATCCAACTCATAGAAATAAAAACGAATAGTTTTAAAAACTTACAAAACCACATACCGAAGGAACTGAAAAAGAACCAGAGTAATGTCTGGTACGTGGGAATCTCCTTTAGACTTGATTTTCCCAGTATGAAAAACTTAGCGAGATTTACCCCACTTGACCTATCAAAACTAACTACGACCCTAACATATTCATCTGTAATCAGGACAAATAAAAACACAATATCAATAATGGTACCTTAGCAATACCATGTAGAACATCAACTCCCAAGACAATAGGATCCTTCTTATTGAAAATGCAATCTGGTATGATCTTGAGAACACATGGGAATACAGCTTCATCTGCTGATTCCTTCTTTTCTTTCTTGATGTTGTCTACATAAGCCTTAAACTGGTCGAACAGATGATATATTATATCAGCAACAAAAATCTTTATGCCCAACTCATCTGCAAGTTTGTGGGCCTCTGGTGTTACTTTGACGTCAAAAGCCAAAATTGTGGCGAACTCCTTTCTCTTTTGTAGCATCACACTAGCCTTCATGACATCCTTCTTATGAACGGGACCTATACATATACCACTAACAGGAATACTCACTTCCGGTGTCTTTAAAAAATCCGACAGTGCTTCCAAGGAACCTATAGTAGATGCTTGAACATAAACTCCTTCACCACTCTTATCAATCCTGCTCATAATTGACTTCATATCTCCCATGGCTGCTTCTTTGATATCTTCCAAGTCATCCTGAGGCCCCACCACGCAAAGACCAGTACCAGCAATAGCATGCTCAAGGCCCTGCACCAAATATTTGACAGAAAATCACTCTCTCAGTCTCTCTCAAAAAGAGGACATAGAACATCACCAGGATTAGACTCAAGCTTCGATCTAGAATCATCACCTGTGCTGCAATCTTAATTCCATGTGCAGCCTTGATTTCCTTCTGATGCAGATATGTTCCCTAACATTAAAACACCCACTAAAATCATCCAATGTATTTCTTAAAATATTGTTTGACCGTAATAAGCATGTGGCTTAATGTTTCTTCTTCAAAATCAGAGAGAGATATTTTTAACTTTTACTGATGCAGCAGAATCAAAATGATACTGGAACTTAACTGAATTGACAAAATAGAAACCTACTAATAGAATCCTAATTCAAATAGAATACTTAATACTTATCCTACTAATAAGTAATAAAGAGTCCTAATCAAACTACTCTAACTGAACATAATATAATATGATTAAAATGATAGTGGGCTAATTAGAAAGTATATATTTATGAAGATCACTTTTACATAACATGGATACATTTAAAAAAAAAGTTTAAATAGGGATGCATATAAAAACTATATACATATTCACTAATGGAAGCAAAGCAGGAAAAAATATTTCAATAAGACATATTGAAAAATGTAAAATAGGGCCGGGGTGGGGGTTGTGTGGGGTGAAGTAATCAAAAAAAAAAAAAAAAAAAAAAAAAAAAAAAAAAAAAAAAAAAAAAATTGGTGCAGTTTAATTGAAAGTGGTGATCAGGGTCAACTTAATAATTGAGAGGATTCTAAGACGATAATTTGTGAAAGATGATTTAAATAAGTTTGACATTAATTTCTACATTTAGTTAGATTAGATGAGACTGAGTAGATGTGATCTCTAGCTTTCAAATAGAATTACCTTAACCCGGAGCTCTTTCATCGGATGGGGTTTCAATAAGGCTCGAATAGTTGTAACAATTGGAACCTTAAGAAGACAAACATATCATAGAAAATGAACAATTATTTGTAAACTTCTTAAACGAATAACAATAATAATGACTTAAAGAAATTAACCATAAGATTGAAACACGAGATTACATTTGGAAAAAGCTTTAAAAAACCGACCTGCATGCCACAAACAACAATTTGATCTCCTTCACGAAGCACGCCATTAACCAATACAACATCAATTGTTGTACCATGGCCTTCAACCACCTTAACCTCCAACACAGTACACTGACAGAGAATAGCTTCCCAATCAGATTTTTCTACTTCAATTGCCCGAGAGTTGAGTAATAGGAAGTAAGGTGAAAAGAAAGCAAACCTCCACTTCGTTACTGAATGTAAGTTTTTCGACCATAGTTTTTTGTGTCCAATTCACCAATAGCAATAACAAATCGGGAATTCCTTCACCACTGAAATAGTCACAAACCCAAAAAATCAGACAACTATATGGATAACACATTGAAAAATTAAGAGACAATAACTGATGACAAGATCTTGCAGCCAAAGTCTGAAACATACGTAATAGCACTTGTTGGTACAATAAAGTATGTCTCTCCCATATCTTTAGGCTTTATCCTATAGTACAGCTCAGTATTCAGTCCCTGCTCCTTGAACTGAGTGATAATCTGATGCGCCAAACAAGTTTGAAGATTAAACCGAGCCAACCAAACATGGGTAACAAAAAAGACAATAAAAGGTGGAAAACTTGAAACCTGATTAAGTCTCATATTAAACTCATTTTGCACATCCCTAGATTGCTGATCCAATTGCCGTTGGATTGGTGCGTTACTGCAGGATTTCCAACCATAGAGTCTGTCTACCTGAAATTTTGGAAAAAGAAAAAAAAAAAAGAAAAAAACTTGATATGTGATATCTAATCGAGATAACCCATCTAAGAATAATCCTCACCTTATTCAAGGCAATAATAAAATCTGTATTCCTCATCGTCAGAAGGTTGAGTGATTCTATTGTTTGGGGCTCTAAGCCATGCATAATGTCAACAACCAAAATTGCGATATCACATAGACCTGAACCCCGTGATCTTAAGTTAGCGAATGATTCGTGGCCAGGAGTATCAATAACCAACAACCCTGGGACCTTCAATTTAGCATCAGCTTTTAGCTCCTTGGTTCTCTCACGTATATTCTCAGCTGGGAAATATGTTGCACCAATTTGTTGAGTAATACCTCCGGCCTCACCTTCCTGGACGTTTGTGCCACGAATACAATCCAACAACTTGGTTTTACCTGTATCAACATGGCCCATGATGCAGCAAATAGGTGAACGGAGGTTTTCTTCACTCTTGGGTGTAGCATCTGAATTTTGTGCTTTGTTTTTAAATTTGCTATCTTTTTTCATGCATTTTCCAACAACTTCAACCTCAGCATGCTTCCTTTTATTCTCCTTTACTGGTTCAACTGGGACAGGTTTCTTCGCATCAACGGTTGGCTTGGTATCTGCAGAAGGGTCTGGAATTTCAAATACAAATAAACATTACAGACTGAGTTGGCAGACAAAGAACACTTCTTAAGAAACATAAATACATAATGTTATATCCATCAGGCAGCAAACAAGTGCATTCAAACAGACTTTCCAAGCATACATGTCGACAAACACTCAAACATACAAATCAGGAAAATTCCATATAATATTAAAAGAGATGGCAATAATAATTCCATTGACTAGACCTTATCCCAAACCAAAAAACTTAAAAAAAAAAAGAAAGAAAAAAAAAAAAGACTACGAGTACTTGCTTCCCATAGATGCTCAATTATAGGGTACGCCCAAACTGAACGAAGGCGAAAAATTACGGTGGGTTTGCAGTAAGGATTTCCAGTCAGGCTTAAATTAAGGCTTAAATTAAATGATTTGAGCAGCCATTAATGAAGCAGTATTGCTGGGAAAAAAATGTCGGTGTCAGAAAAAGCACGTGCACATGTTCAAAATTTCAACTCAAATGCTTACTTGGAAGGAATTATGAGCAGAAACAATGGTAGATTTAGTTATTTAAACGCCAACAGAAGATCATTTAGCACATGGTTATATAACTAATACTTGGATTATTTAAATTAAAATACTTGAAAGTTTCATTCTCAGTCAATCAAGAGAAGATATATAGATAATAGAAAAAGTGACGGTTAGACAAAAGAGAGATTTTCATGTTATTAATTGGTTATCTGAAGGAAAGGAATTCAGAAAATATAAATAATAATAAAAAAAAAACAGATAAGTTCTTCAATATGTTGTGTTTCAAAGGTAGGGACAATATATGGATGAAAATAACTGGAAGACTAAGAAACTATGTTAATTTGCCAATCATCCACAGTATTGGTGAATAAAGCTATAACAGACATCACAACATGCAAACTAAAACGAATCTAAATCCAAATTGAACCGTGAACCTGCTTGCCTGCTTTGTGAGAATCTGAAACAGGTTTCTTCAGTTCTTTTTTTGCGACAGGTTTACTCTCAGAGTCAACCTCTTCATCAGCGAATGCACTAACAGAAAGATTGATATCATCCCAGCTCTTTGCATCCCATTCATCCTCATCTTCCATACCATTCTCTTTAGCAACCTCAGACTTCTCCTCAACTGATTCTGAATATTCAACATATTCTGGTTCCATGGAATGTTCCTTGGTTTGGATCTCCCGGCTTTCTCTTTCCTCTGCATTTTCAATCACCTTAGCTGGAGCTGCACCATTTGCTTGGTAGTATGCCGGCTTTGACTTCTTTTCCTGGTACAGTGGTCTTTTAGTCGGTGCACTAGCGTTGCTTGTAGACAGAGGCAAACCACCTGCATTAGAAAATATTTGGTTTCTTATTGCCTCCAACCTACGAGCTTCTACCTTCTGCTTCGCACTCAAAAGTTTGCCTTCCTGTCTCTTCTTTTGCAGCTTCTCCTTTTCCCTCTCCTTTTTTCTACGCTTAGCCTCTTCTGCTTTCTTCTCCTTTTCCTCCTTCTTCAATCTCTCTTCTTCCTCCCTCCTCAACCTCTCCTCTTCTTCTCTCCTCGCCCTCTCCTCAGCTTCTTTCCACTTTGCAAGTGCCTCTTGCATCTCCCTGACATGTTTTGGAAACTTCTTATCAGCAATTTTACCTTTTGCTTCGTTCTTTTTGGGCTCCGCTGCTTCAGTTTTTATCCCTTTTTTTTCATCCTTCGCGTCCACAGAAGTTGTTGCTGCTGCTGCTGCCGCCATCGCTGCCTTCTTCTCCTTTTCCTTCTCCTTTTTCTTCTTCTTTTTCTTCGCAGCAGCAGACTCCACACTCTTGTCTTCACCTTCTTTTTCACCATCAACTGGACCAGCTGTTTCAGGTTGAATATGAGCTTTCCCCTCTTGTGCACAAGAAGGAGGAGCAGGCAGTGATACCAAGGGCCCCTCACCAAGCTCAGCAACTATATTATCCAAATCTTTCACTTCTTGGGCAGTCCTTCCTCTCTCCTTCTTCTTCTTCTTCTTCTTTGTACTTTTTGGGAATTCTACTACGTCCTCAGTTTTGTTAACTTTGTTCGCTTGCTCAGGTTCAACCACAAATGTGACTTCACTCCCATCCCCGAAATCTTCACTGAATTCAACCAAAACAACATTGCTTTTCTTAGCATCATCATCCTCCAAAGTGTCATTACCAACTCTAGATGTTTTAGGGACATAGGTGTCTTCATCAATTCCCTCGTCTAGCAATACTACATGTAATGAACTACCACCACTCTTCTTAGAACCCTTTGATGACTTCTTTTTATTGCCCGAGAAAGTAATTGGGGCAATTTGATTATTCTCCTCGTCTTTCTTAACATTTTCATTCTCATCACCATCATTGAGGGTGTCAAAACAAGTGGCACTAAACACACTACCGCCCTTCTTCCCACCTTGCAACAAATACTTCTTCTTTCCCGTAAAGTCAAGAGCCAGGACCTCATCGCCATCCTCAACCTCTTTACTCTCCTCCACCAAATCACCAACCACCTCCCCATCATTATCACACTCACTACCATTATCGAAAGCCAGAGCTGTAAACAAACTACTGCCACTCTTTTTCGTCGACTTCAAAGGCTTCTTCTTTCCCCAAAAACGCAAAACCAAAGCATCCTCCTCCTCCTCCTCCTCATTACCACCATCACCACCTCCACCACCACCATTATCCTCATCTCCAAGCAACCCGAAACTCGAAGCACTAAACATGTTATTCCCACCGACTTTCTTCAACATCCCCTTCTTCTTACCACCGAAAACCACTATCGGGTCATTATCTTCATCCTCTTCCAACACCTTATCCACGTCTTCCTCTTTGGGCAGGGAAGCTTTCCCCTTCTTTCCCTTCTTCTTCCCTGTAAGAATAACCTTCTCTTTGTCAACTCGGGGCTCTTCAGAGAGCACAGTTCTGATAGAATACTTGTCATCATCAATAACCAGACCATCCGTCCACTTCCCAGCCGGGTTCTCATCATACCCATGAGCATCACTCCCCTTCTTCAGACCCATCAAGATGTCAAGGAATTGAGGTCAATCTATACAAGGAAAACCCTAATTCCAAGCCAAAAACCAAAATAACAAAAAAATAAAAATAAAAAAGGCAAAAATAACACAAGAAAGACAAAATTAGATCCAAAACAGAACAAATAAACGAACAAATAAACAAATCACTGGATTGTTCTCTCCGATTGGCGATACAAATCTAATTGTCAATACAAAACTCTAATTCAGGAAACAATTTGGCATATGGACAATTCCTTCCGAGTGTGTGGAAGTGTGTGAAGCAACCATTCTCATCATTCTACAGAGAAAAATGGAAACTAACTGAAGAAATAAGGGAGAGAGATAGAGAGAGTGAGTGATGATATGGTAGAGCAAAAAATATATCACATGATGAAAAAGCAGAAAAGAGAAAGCCATATCTCTTTAAATTACACAATAATGAACTACATGTGAAACTAACTAGGCCGTGACACCAAAACCAAAATGCTTCTACTACTTATTCAAAAAACAAAACCAAAAAAAAAAATATATATATATATTAATAATAATTCAAATGTTCAAAAAATCAAAATTTTACACAAAATAAAATATGCTCCAGATATCCAAACTAGTAATAATTAAAAAGAAAACAGAAGCTTTTATTAGAAATTATTATGCACATTATTATCGGCTGATGATATTTATTTAAACGCAATTTCATTCCTTTTTTTTTTTTAATTTCTTTTTATCAATAACCGAATCATTCAAGAATCCAGAAATCGTTCAAAAAACCATATATCAACACGAAAGTATAGGATTTGAAAGAATATAAAAAAGGCTCTAAAATTTAAAAAGGATTTCCACCTGAGCGATCTGATATCAATATATTCGACGGCGACGATCAGACTGGGTGACGAAGCGCCAGAGTGCAGATCAAGATGGCGGAGACACCACAGTCTACGGTAAAGGCGCGAAGGCGACTGCGACGGCGACCTTTTCTTTTTTGTGCAGAAGAAATGAGCAAAAACAAGCACTAGCCCCTCTTCCGTTCTTCGTTTTGTTGAGAGGAGGAATGGAACCGTGAGAGTGAGCGTGATGTGTGTTTATAGAAAGTTTGTTCGTTACGAATGAAGAAAGGAGGGAACGAAAAAGGGTAAATTGTTTTTTTGGTCCTTAATTTTCTACAAAATTATGATTTGAACTCTTATATTTTTCTGAAATTATGATTTGGACACAATTCTCTTTTTCTTTTTTTCTTTTGGTGACTAAAAGTTTCTTAAACTCTTCACGAGGGTGTAATGTGGTCCTTTTTTTTAACAGCCATTAAAAATTTAATAGAAAACATCACAATAATTACACATGACTTACCATTTAAGGGTAATTAAGAAGAAAAAATTTACATAAATCAACTTACATATATCATATACATGATAAAAAATAATTTGCATAAGTCAATTTATATATATCATACATGTGATATTTTTTGGTATACACAAGGTAAGAAACATATGCAAACTCATGGACAGATCGACCATAAGAGTCTTTAGGAAGAAGAATCAAGTAGACTCATAATTGGACCCCACTAAGTTACAATTTACAAGCAATTGCTAACTCGAAGAGAACTTACTGGCACTTATAAGCCACGCGAGCTCCTCACTCCCATTGGCTTCTTTTTCTGCATACACAAGGTAAGAAATATATGCAAACTCACAAGCATATCGACTACATAGGCTTTTATGACGAGAAACTAAGTGGACTCATACATTTGATCTATTTTATCTAATTTTTAACTTTTATTAATAGTAAAAAGAATCAAATTATACCCTTTTAAATAGTTTATGAACCTTCTGACTAACCAAAAAAAAAAAAAAATTGCGGATCAACTTTCAACTTCATAAATATTAGGGACTAAACGAGCTATTTACTCAAAAGAAATTAGAAGGATAAATCTAAAATAATATAAACAAGTGTAAAGAAGAGCAATTGTACAACTTTCTTGTTTTCTTTCATCTTTGTATTTTATTTTATTTTTATTATCAAACAACCTAAAGAAAAACTAAAATCCTCTCTATCATTCTAATTTTCTATCTTTTGTAAGTCTTTTTTTCATCCTTTTTTTTTATTTAAGAATTAGTTGAAGCTCACATACTTCACACGTGTGAAATAAATTACCCATCAAAAAAATTTTTTTAGAAGAATCTTCATTGTTTTATTTAAATTTAGCCTCAAATTTTACCTTTTTTTTTTTTTAAGGGATACTAGTTAGAAGCACATTTTTATGCACGTGTATATCTAATTTGTTAATATTTTTCTAAATACATGAATTTTTAGAGGTTGAAAGAAAAGAGATGTTTAAATAAAAAATAATTATGAAAAAAATATTTTAAAGGACAATCAGGCAAAAAAAATTATAAGGCCCACGTTCAAAAAACCATATATTATATTATAAAAATCGGATAAATCGGATAAAAATTAAAGAGAGAATGAGTGATATAGCATATTTGAATTTAAGGTTTTAAAATTATAGCATAATTGAAACTAATATAACCAAATAGTATACTTGAAATTAATTACATACTAAATTACCAAAACTACGCTCTCCTTTTTTTCAGATCCAAACTCCACTTTTCTTTCTCTCTCAACCTTCTCTCTCATCTTCCTTCTATCTCTCTCCTTCGAGTCCCACTCTCTCCTTGGCCTCTTCCTCTTGCCATTCCAGTCGTCATCGCTAACACGAAGGATTATTGACAGTCGGGGATCGTCGCCATTGCGAGCATGGAGAGATCATCATCGTCGTCGTCGTGAGCTCAAACAAATCCTTGCCTTCGCAAGCACAAACAGATCCTGCTCGTGAACAGATCCTTGTCATTTCACCACACATCTCCTCCTCGCTGGTCGGAGACTATCATCGTTCATGAAGCGTTGTCATCGCCATTGGGAGAATCACAAAGCAAGGAGTCATGATCGAATCTTCTTCACTGATCTTCTCTAATGCCGAAGGGAAATGTGGTAATTCTCCGATAGATCCTCGCCACCACCTGGTCTTTCGACCTCGTCGGCACCATCTCGAGATTGTGTCGGTGTCTTCTTCCCTGACTACTCCTGCACTAGAGGCGATGGTTGCTGTAGATCTGAAAACTAGGGACAACACTCAACTCAAACTAAACTGTATTTTTTTATCATATTTTTTATCTTTTTCTGAAATTTTTTTTTATCTTTTATAAAAAAATCAATAAAAATTACTATTTAAATTTAAAAATATCAACTCAACTCAAACTCAATTTATTCACTAAACACCCCTAGATCTAGTTTGGAGTGGTTTTAAAATTTCTGTAAAATTTGTATATTTTAAAAAATTATAATGAATAATATATCTTTACTGGTAAATCATATTTTTAATCAAGTAAATACAAAAAATTGGATTGTTATTAGATTTCAGATTTAGGAAATAAAAAATATAAAAATATGAAATCTTCATGTAAATATTCAGATGACTCAGTAAATACTAAATTTATAATATATATACTTAAAACTTATGAATATTGTGTAAACATAGAAAATATTCGAATTTATTAATAAATACGGTATACTATTATATTTCCTAGTAAATCTAAGTATATTGTCACATTTATTAACTAAGCTGGTATACTGGTGGATTTACTATAATAAATATTAGACTTAGTCATACTATTGGATCTTATATTTACTAATATTGGATTTACTATCAAATTCACTAGTTAGTACTAGATTTATTAGTAAATTCAGATGTTGATTAATATATTTGATGTTTACTAAATGAGTAGATCTGATTATTTACAAATAAATACCGATATTTATTTATACAAATTTATTACTAAATACTAGGTGATTTAGTAAATATAATTATTTTTAAATAAATACCGGTATTTATTAATACAGTTTTATTAACAAATATCATTTTTAAATAATATACTTATCAGTGAAAAAAAGAACAATATGAATTATTCTAATTAAAATTAAAAGAGTGTAAATATTTAGATTTATATAAGTAAAAAAATTGAACATAAAACATCGGATTCATTAGTAAATCCTTCGATTATCTAGTAAATAAATGATTATTTACTAGTTTATGGGTAAATATTCATATGAATTATTTTAATTAAAATTAAAATAGTGTAAATATTTAGATTTACATGATAAATATCATATTTACCTACAATTACAATTTTTGCATATAGGTTTAAAAAAATTTAAAAAACCCCCCAAATCCCCAAATTAGGTCGCAAAACCCTAGATCTAACTACGAGCTATCTGCCGTAGCTGCCATTCGAGAAGATGCGATCATCTCTGCTGGAGATGACACAAGAGCTCACTGCTAGAGATCACGACATCATCGCATGGAAGAACATACTCTTCAGACCTATTGTCGTCTTCATATCCATAAAGAAGAGTCGAAGATTGAAATTGGACTAGGAAAATGGTGGAGCACCCATAGAAGAAGCATAGAAAGTCACTCTTGGCAACATTGGACAATCAAATCGGAAGGACCCGAGGCCGACAATTGGAAAATCGTGGGACATTGATCGAGGGAATCGATCTCCTCCAAATCGAACCGCTCTACGAGATCGTGAAGAGAAAGACGAGCTATCCCATCACGATTAATCACCGCCATCCTCCATCTCGATCATCCCCCTTCACTGACATGTGCCTCTTCAACGAGAGAGTATAGAGAGAGAGAGAGATGCATAAAGGAAAGAGAGAGGAAGTAAGGAGAGAGAACCAAGGGTACATTTGGGTACAAATAATTTTATTTTAAAAATATAATTATAATATGCTATAATATTATTAATTTCTAAAAATATGTTATATATTTCATGAGTACCAATTGAATATGCTATATCATACAATTTTCCAAAATTAAATAGGAGTTATGTGAGAAAACAGTAATTGAGAAGGTTACATGCCAAAAAAAAAAAAAAAAAGTTCGAGAAGTAAACTAATATTTAAGTGGAGTTCGTTTGAAAGGAAAAAGGGTTTAGCAGGGACGTAAATTAAGCAGTAAATAATTCAAAGAATATATATGAGAAAACAAAATTTAAGAGGGTCACCAAAAAAAAAAAAGATGTTTACATTGGAACATATTTTGGAGAATTTAACATATCAATTAGAGGAAAAAAAAATTCACAAGATTCACATTTGAAAAACAATATTAATTAGAGGACTGCAAGAAAATGTATGTATACAGTCAGACATTTGATTTTGAGAAAAGTACTGATCGAATAAAAAAATTAATTATCAGATATTATTAGAAAATAATAATTGAGAGGTGCACTGAGTAAAAACTCACTTATTCAGTGTTATGAAATTGGATAATTTATAAAATCTTTAAGTTTTTAGATTGTTTTAATAATGTGTTTATGAGTGTTTCAGATAAATAAAGAAAAACTGGATCACTTGGAAGAAAGGAGATGAAAATCAAGAAACCATAAAAAAGAACCCGCAGCAGAGGCATGGGCGCGCTCTCAGTTTTGTTCAACATTCCTTGGTTAGTGGCCGGTGACTTTAACAAAATAGTGCACCTCTCCGAAAAACTTGGTGGTAGAGATCAGGTTCACAATGACATGAATCAATTTTGGGAGGCGATTGATGATTGTGAGCTCATAAACTTAGGCTTTTATTGGGATCCTCTGACGTGGAAAAGTGGTTAGGATCCTCCGAGCAACATCCAAGAGCACTTACAAGTTGAGTGGAAAATCATCTTTGGCGGATTTGGAATCTTTCACATAGACTTTTTTGGGTCAGATCATAGGGCCTTACAAGTTGTCCGCGATTTCGGAATTGTATGTATCCCATGTTATTAAGCTACACGGCATTCTTTTATCAATCATTTCAGATCATGATAGCTGTTTCACTTCCACTTTTTGGAAAAATATTCAACGAGTGATGAGAACTGAGCTTAAGTTTACCACTACTTTTCACCCTCTGACGGATGGTCAATTTGTGTGAACCATTCAAACCTTAGAGGATATGCTTCGTGCTTGCGTTATGGACTTTAAAGATGCATGGAATAAGAAGCTCCCGTTGATTGAATTCTTTTACAACAACAGTTATCAGGCGACTATCGGGATAGCACCTTATGAAGCACTCTATAGTAGGAAGTGCCGATTATCGGTATACTAACATGAAACAGGGGAGAAGCAAGTGGATACCACATATTTCATTATCAAAACTACTGAAGCAGTTAAGAAAATACTACGGCGAATGGATGCAACTCAAAGTCGACAGAAGAGTACTGCCGACCAGCGAAAAGGAGGCCTTTTAAATTTCAAGAAGGAGACTTCGTTTTCTTGAAGATAACATCGATGAAAGGCGTGATGCGATTCAGAAAGAAGGATAAGTTGAACCTGAGGTACATAGGTCCCTTGGAGATCACAAAATGTGTTGGTAAGGTAGCTCATAGATTAGCATCACCGTTAGAGTTGTCAGCAATGCACAATGTCTTTCATGTCTCAATGCTGAAGAGATATGTATCAGACCCGTCTCACATAATAGAGCATGAACCAATCTAAGTTTACGAGGATCTCACTTATGAAGAAAAGCCTGTGCAAATTCTGGCTCGTAAGGAAAAGACTCTCAGAAATAGGAACATACCCCTTGTCAAGGTATTATGGTGAAATCACAAGATCGAGGAAGCCACTAAGGAATGTGAAAAAGAAATGAGAAAAAATTATCCTTTTTTGTTTTGATTTTTGAGAACGAATATTTTGTAAGAGGGTAGAATTATGATGCCCTAAAAATTCATAAACTTGATTCATGAATTATTATCATGGATTTTCTTAATTAATATAGTTCTAATGAATTATTTTGATGAGTATCAAATTTCAAGATCATGAATGATTGTATATATATCATCAGTATAATGGTGTCAATGATCTAACAATGTTGAGTTTCTCTATTTAAATGAGAAAGTATAGATATAAAAAAGATGAGTTAAATGACATATAAATTTATACGAAAAATTTATTATATCGTATTAGAGGGATAAATGTTAATTTTTGGGAAAGAACCCCGATTTTTATTAGTAGGTCTATTTGATGACTTTAGTATTTATTTTGGTCGCATTATCAATATTTAAGTTTTTAAAAGCTGCAACAACCAACTTCATCTCGCTACACTCTTAGTAGAAGAGGAAGTATGAATCAAGGAGTCAATGAAATCATTGAAAAGGACAAAAGTTTTGATTCGATATCTCATATGAAAGAAGATAATATAACATCTTTCAAAAGGAACGAGAATCTTAGTTTTAATGATAACCGTGTTTACCCATTTCAAATCAAGTTTTTAACTTTGATACCATTGGCAGATCTAAGTCATTTAACCCCGTGTTTGGGTCTTCTAAGAAGTTCTTCTCTCCCGGGAACTAGAATTGTGTCTAGTGCAACATCGCCAACATCAAGGCGATCCAGCCGACCTCGTGCAAAAAGCCCAATTCAAACTCTCTTTGAGTTAACGTAGACAAAGGTGTGAATGAAACAAAAATGACAAATGAAAGTCTGAGCAAATAAGTTATTGAATTAAAAGCTCATGTATTCTGATTTTCGTTTTTTGATGTAAAACATATATATATTTTTATGAGATATACAACCTAAACTAGCTACATTTCTTCAGAGAATGAGCGATCTTAGTTAAGAGGAATAGGTATAGTGGTTCCAGTAAGAAGTTGATCATATTTGTTGATGAATCGGTGTAACATCTTCCTAATTACTCTAATAAAAACACGACTTTCCTTTAGAAGAATGATAGTCTGAAGTTTTTTTTTTTTTTTTTTTTTGTTGATTTTACCTTTGACAATCAAAGTCTAAATGAAGACTACGTAGGTTTAAGAGATTTTACTGAAAACTTGAAGATAAAATACTACTATTTAGGAGCTTTGAGGATGTTATTTCTACATTAATGGAGGCTTTTCTAGTTTATGGCATTAGCTGTGAGGTGCTCGCATAAACGAGAGTGAAGGTGAGAACAAATATTAGTTTAGAGGACAATAGATTTACACTGGTGTATCTTAAACTTATTACACAGTTACAATTTATATGTTAATTTTTAATTTTGATAATTTACACTCTGAACTTACAAATTTAAAACAATTAACACTTCATTAGTTATAAACTCCGAATGATGGTTCGGAGGTTTTCCCCTAGTTTAGTCTTTATTTCTGACTCTGAGACTAGGCTACGTGGTCGAGAAGCTAGTAATCTTAAAAATGGTTTGGGGTTTGAAGGGGGTGTGTTTGTGGACTGTGAAGCGAGGAGAGGTGGTCTGATTTTTCTCTGGAGTGAGGATTGGGAGGTGGATGTAAAGAGTTTTTCCTCGGCGCATATAGAAGTTTTTATTAAAGCTAGTGGGGATTGTTGGCGCTTTATGGGCTTCTACGGCAACCCGAAACAGAGTCAACGTCACCATTCATGGGAATTACTTCGGCGGCTCAAAGGTTTGTTCGACCTTCCTTGGTTAGTGGCTGGTGACTTTAACAAAATAGTGCACCTCTCCGAAAAACTTGGTGGTCGAGATCACGTTCACAATTACATGAATCAATTCCGGGAGGCTATTGACGATTGTGAGCTCATTGACTTGGGCTTTTATCGGGCCCCTCTGACGTGGAAAAATGGTCAGGATCCTTCGAGCAATATCCAAGAGCACTTAGATTGTTGACTTGTGAGTGTTGAGGGAAAAACCATCTTTGGTGGATCTAGAATCTTTCATAGAGACTTTTTTGGGTCAGATCATAGGGCCTTACAAGTTCTCCTCGATTTCGGAACTTTTGACACAGGAGAATATGACAATCGTGGAAGGAGGTTTCCAGGCCCGAGTACAAGAATGTTATAATGGATTCGTGGTGGCGAGTGGATGTGCGGGGTGATGGGAGCTTGCTCGTAGAAAATCTGAATGCTGTGTGCCGCTTCTCTTAAGAAGAGGAGCAAAAAGGTTCTCGATTGTTGGTTTCGAAAATTGATATTGCCAAAAAAATAGCATAAGCGTGAGATCGTGAACAACAAAAACTCAAACTTTTGTCTGTTATTTTGTAGTTATATTAATTAAATATACAAAAACGTTGGAGAATAATAATTGTACTATCATTTGATTAGGTCGATAACTTCAAAACTCCTTCAGAAAGAAATCTAATGAACCCGTGAACAACTTGTCTTTTCTAATACTACGTTTTTCCATACCTTACCTTCGTCACTTGATTAAACGAACAGATGGTTGTTTCTATTAAGTGATTGATTTACTCACTCACCTTTTGGTATCTTTATTTTGGCCCTCAACATTTGAGAAATACAAAGAGTGTAAAGGATAAATTAATTTTCTCTCTTTGGGTTTCTAATGATAAAAAGTCTAACAACCAAAAGTCTACTAAAAAACAAAAGTTTTGCTTCTACCTTGATATAAATCACATTTATAGAGTAAGGTAGATTACCAAAAAAATTCCATTTTGAAATTAAAATATTTTCAATATTTAAAATTAAGATCAATTCAAAATTGTAAACATATTATATTTATTTAAAATATAATATAATATAATATATAACTATTATATAAAGATACCTATATATCGTATGAATGAGCGCAAGGATACGAAGAAAACGTTTCCTTCTTTCCTTTTTTCCTTTTTTATTTTTTTATTTTTTAATCTTTTTTATACTTAATGTCACACAATTTAGTGAGCAAAAATACAATCCGTCAAATACACTTATTCAATTGCTAACAAAGGTGGTGTGGGGTGTGACATTCATAATTTTCTAAAAGAAAAAGAGCAAATTATGTGGTCCAACATCACTTGGGAATATATATATATGTAATGGTTCATAAATAAAGAGACTATCTTCTAATGGTATAAGGCCTTTTGAGGTTAGCACAAGAGCAAAACCTTACAGACATAAAGCGAACAATATCAAACTAAAAGGGAGGTATGGATCGTTAAAAATGGTTTTAAAGCATATATCCAACCGGAAGTGTGGCCAACGAGGATGTTGGGCCCAAAAAGAGGAGTAATTATGACAATCATTAATCCCTAGAAGAAAATGGATAAGTTGTTCAATCTTACATCGTTTGAGAATGGATATATTTAATAATTCAAAAGTAAAGATACTACCTTCTAATGGTATTAGGTCTTTTTGGGTGAGCCCAAGAGCAAAACCATGCGGGCACGAGGCCTAGAGCATATAATTATCATACCAAAAGAGAGGCATGAGTCGTTACATGGAGCACAATGAACCTAAAATTTCAAGCTCCAATAAATTTGATAATTAATCAAACTTTTTGATTAATTTATCAACTTTATTATTCCCAAAGTTACTCCTCTAAAAACTTGAAATTAAAGTATTCAAATTACAAATATAAAATTACTCAAATTATGAATTCATCCATTTAATATAGTCATTACATATAAATCGATTCTCCATAAATAATTCATAATTAGGGCTAGGTAATATCCGTTAACCTTTCTAATTACATCTTAATCCTTAAATATCATTGATTCTCTAATGAATAACAAATTTAAGAGATTAATCACGAATTGGGCACTCATATCATTCAAGTCCCGAATCAACATGGAAGGAAACTATTTATTTGCTTCTTTAATAAGAAGGAATGCATTCCATCTCATATTATTAACATTCCCGATTATTTAGTTCATCATATCTCCGAAACACAAGGGATAAGATTAGATACTTCAAATCTATATTGAGTAAATCAACAGATATGATTTCATAAATGGAGTTTGTTAATAACTCAGGATTAAGATTATTCTATTTATGACCATCAGTTGATGCGATTAGAATCTGCTATACTTAACTGAAATTATCAATAATTCATATCACATCATGTCCCCTATCCTACATAATCACATTATATACAATACACTCATTAATTGTCTCTCTACATTAATGATTCAGATAAGACTATTCCATTCTTAATGATCATGATATGCACTAGTTGTAATCAATAAAAATACTATACTTTAATTGTTTAAGTAATTAAATAATTGAATAATTATTACAAACTATTTTAGATTATTATCCTTAAATATTATCCTATTGTATATAGCGATTATATACAATATGTAAAGTCACATAAATAATCATGGAATTTTATAATATTTATCGAACATATATACACAGAAAAATATAATGAAAAAAAAAATATGTATTCAAATCGCAACAAAATTATAACATCATATGTTTTATAGGGCACCAACCCCAACATCAGTAACATCCTTAGGATGATAACTCAGCTCGAAAAGGATATGAAGAGTCTTAATAACTGATCTCCTTAGGTGGATAACAAAAAAGAGTAGGCGAGACTGAGAACTGATCTTGATCGCCTTCACTCTTTGGAGGAGTACTATTGGAAGCAATGCTCTCAGCCGGATTGGCTTAGAGGGGGCGACCCCAATACTAAACATCTCCCACATTAGTTGAAGCTTTGAAAGCCAAACCAGTGAAAAATATCATTTGTAGTGCCAACTTTACTGCAGCTATTTGTCTTTACTGCAGCTATTTGTCTTCAGCTATTCGTACCGTGTCTGTTATGAGTTTCGGGAAACTCAGAAAAGCTTCACAAACTAACCCTTCATCTCACTACACTCTTAGTAGAAGAGAAGTGTGAATTAGGAAGTCAACGAAATCATTGATTCGAGATCTCATATGAAAGAAGATAATATAGCATCATTCAAAAGGAACAAGAAGCTGAGTTTTAATAAAAACCATGTTTGCCCATGTTTGCCCATTTCAAATCAAGTTTCTGACTTTGGTACCCTTGACAGATCTAAGTAATTTAATCCCGTGTTTGGATCTTCCAAGAAGTTCTTCTCGGCTTCTCTCTCAGGATCTAGAATTGTATCTAGAGCAACATCACCAACATCAAGACGATCCAACCCACCTCGTACAAAAACCCCAGTTCAAACTCTCTCAGGGTTGACTTTGTCAAAAGTTGTGAATGAAAGTCTGAGCAAAGAAGTTATTAAATTAAGAGCTCAGGTCTTCTGATTTTCTATTTTTGAAGTAAAACATAATAATAAATATATAAATATATCTTTTACTAGATGTACAACCTAATTAGCTCCATTTCTGCAGAGAATAAGCGATCTTACTTGAGAGGAATAGGTGTGGAGGATCCGATGACAAGTGGGTCAAATTTGTTGACAAATCAGTGCAACATCATCGTAATTACTCCAATAAATGAACAACTTGAATTCGAAGAATGATGGTCTAAAATTAAATTTTTGAACACAGTCTGTTTAGTCTTGCATTAGCGTCAGAGTCTAAATGATGTGAAGATCGAAATGTTACTAGCCTCGTTGTTTATATAGATAAGTTGGAGATAAATGTTGGCAACTGTAGTATTATGTTGCTTTCGACTGGAGAGTTGAAGTCCGAATAAAGACTATGTAGCTTTAAGAGTTATTGCAAACCACACGATACGATTATTCTATTTACGAGCTTTTCAGATGTTATTACTGCGTTAATGGAGGCTTTGCTAATTTATGGCATTAGCTGTGAGGTGCTATGTTTCTGTTTTATCCTAATTAACCTATGATGTAGGTTGAAGATCTCACTTCCAAATCTCAGCTTCGAGAAATTAAACTGAAGATAGCCACGCGACAACTAAAGGAGGCTATTGCACTAGTGGCAGAAGAAACGGAAAAATGCATAGCAGCAAAGGAAGTAATCAAATTGTTTACTGCTCAAATGAGTTTTATACTTTGTTAACAAGTAAATGAAATTAATAAATACATGAAAAATAAATCTCTATGGATTTGTTTAAATTACAAGTGCACAAGATAATTATTTTACTTACAGTTTTTGCTCGTAGAGGCCCATTCAATAGTTTATTATTATTAGGAGGAATGATAAATGTAATTAATTCAAAAGGAAATTTTTTGCATTTGGGAATAAATGACACAAATGAAGAAGCGAGCTAATAGTTTGTTAGATGTAATTTTTCAAGGAACCATTTTATTAGAACCTTACTGATAAAACTAAAGTTTTCAAGTGAATGCTGATTTTGTACCGCTAAAAACGAGGTATTTTGTTATCGAATTTAACAACTGGTGTAGGAATAATATTTTTGTTTCATTGGAATAAACAAGTAATTTTAATATTTTTCTGATGAAAATTGTATTTGCCCAACGAGAAAACCAACTTAAGTATATCAGCGGTGGTTAAAATTGTAAAAACTTTCTGTCAACTTTACAAAAGTTGATAAGTACTGTAGGAAGGACTCCGACTCAAGATGGCTTCATTTAAAAGAATATGAAACTAATATGCGTTGTTGTTTTACCTCTGTAGTTAAAGGATATGGATGAAAGGTTACCTACTTGAACTGAAAGGAGCAGCAATACACCGTCACTTTGTTCCGCCAGCCCTACTCAGGACGTACCTGCTGCGGTCACTGATCAAAGGAACAGTCCGGTGGCCTGCCGTGAACTGGATTCAATTCAAACAAATCGCCTGATGATTTGTAATGTATCAAGCATTGCTACTAATAATAGTAATGCCTTAACTGACAACGAAGTCTTGCAACCTGAAGTAGCATCTAGGATCAAGGGTAGAGTAGTGAAATCCAAGATCACCAATAGGGATGAATGGGTTGAACAAGACGAGGCTGGTGTATATTTTACTCTTGCTTCCTTGCCTGGAGGTCTCAAATACCTCAAACGTGTCCGATTCAGGTATGTTAAGACCATCTTCCCTTCAACATCTCTATCCCAAATGTATCTCTATCCCAAAGGTGCATTTAGGTACTCTAGTCGAAATCTAGTGTCATTTAGAGCAGGCGCTTTTGTTTTTTGTGAGTGAAAATGTGTGGCTAAGATTATTTGGTTGCATCATAGACATACTTGAACGTGTGCACGATTTAAAAATAGTCCAGTCTCATTTGTTAGCACAAAGAAAAAACTCCATTTTAAGCAATATATTATATGAATATGTAAAGTTTATTCTGCTTATAACATCAATTAGAGATAACCCATTGGTCCCAAATGTTCTTCTCGCTGCAATGCTATATGAATATTCTGTGAGAACTAGAATTTTTGGTCAATAATCTAAGTAGGACTGTTAATTTTTGTGTCAGAGATCGTACTGTTGTCAGTCAAAAACGATTCAGCGAGAAACAATCAGAACAGTAATGGGCAGTAAATTGGTCTACAGTATACCAGTGCTTCAATGCTCATGTGGCCGACAAGTCTAGCATCGGTTAGGATAGAGAAATGTTAGCTCATTACCCAACTAGTGTTACTGTCCAAGCATAGATGGACTCAGATGCTCTGCTTGTGTTTTGGCTGCTAAAGGACTCGACATGATGTGATTTTTAATTTTTTTAATTTTTTCACATTCTCGTCCTTCTTGAATGTAGATGTATTTATGCTTGTATGTTGGACACGTATTTTCATACAAATGTACCGTTATGTTCCCCCTTCCTGTTCTCTCTTTTCAGGGGCAAGTAGTGGAAGTGGTCGATGTTTTTATGTAAAATCGTCTTGAATTCGTAAATGGATACGGAGAGTTTGTGTTCTATATTATCTGTTCACGACTCTATGTTATCATTCAATGACATCTTCAACACTAAACAAGCTTTAAGAAATAGATGTAACTAAATAGGTCTCCCAATTGCCATTATGGTGTCCCATTAGTACTCAAAAAGTTAAAATTAAAATTAGTATTCCTAACACTATTCATAATAAATAGTATAAATACTAAAAAAATGATTTTTTGTTTATTTAATATGCACAATAAGCTTTAGAAATTAGTAACTAGAGAAAATGGGATTTGAGCTTAACGTTCTTCTTGAAGTGGATTGCTTTGTTGGAAACTGGTTGACGCATGGTTCTTGGAAGACTAAGGAGTCTTTGAAAAATGCCCCTAAACCGTTTGATGATATTTTTGAGAGAACCGAACCTAGCTACATGACAGTAGTATTAAGAACACTAATTTTAATATCAACTTAGCTTCTATTTTGAAACTGTTACAGTAATATCTAAAATTTTGCTTTCTATAAATTCTATAATATTGATATAAAATCAAAATATAAATTTTAAAATAACATATACACTTGTCATGTGACTTCAGAATCTCAAACTCGATCAACCATAAATAAGCTTGCATTACGAGAACTCTAATCAGCTGATACTTAGAAGTAGAAACTTATGCATGAACATACATGCTGCATGAGAAGATTGTTAGTGATTCTTAAATATCATTATTTCAGTATACCTTTCTTTGATGAAAATTATCTTTGGGGTACCCTTGATGTGTGATACTTAACTAACAATAATAAGCCCTGATTTTTAGAACCTGTTAATAATATTTGGTCAAGAAAATAATAATTATGGTTTTTCGTACTTGGTCTTTCGATCTTGGGTATTTTTCTTGTTCAATCTTAGTCTCTAGTACTTTCATATTTGGTTTTCCAACCTCAATGTGGTTTTCCTATTTTAGTTTTTCATATTTTAGTTTCTCAACCTCAAGTATTTACCACCTTCGATGTAGCTTTCTTGCATTGATCTTCCAACCTCAGACATTTACCACATATTTACCACCCTTTGTTGAATCCGCCATGCATTGATCTTCCAACCTAAGATATTTATCACCCTTTGTTGAATTTGCCAATCCTACCGTGTCCCTTACTTACTCTGTAATGACATGATTTTTCATATATTTAACCTACTTAATCTTAAATTAACATAGTCTTAATAATTATTATATTTGGTTCCAAAATTACATAACTTTTTTTTTACTTTTTAAAAACAAAATATACTTGTACTTGAAGAGTTGAGTAAACTAAATATTAACTAAGGAAATAGAAATGTAACACCCTAAATGCTACCTAACAATAATGTTAGAAAATTAACATTAGAATTAACATAGATAATGTGATGAGATAAAAATTTATTAATTCTAATGTTAAGTTGAGTTATTTTTCACAGTGACGCGACGAGTACTCGATGTGCTAGAACAAAGTTCATGTCAAATTGATGAATTTTTTTTTTTATGATGACTTGATGATTTTGTGTGATGGCTTAAATATATATATAATAGAGAAATTGTTGCATTATTTTTGTAAGTTATATAAAGCATATAATATATGTACACCATATTTTGTTATACGGTGATATTATATGTTTATACGTATATACTATATGTAAGTATATTTTATTTTATATATATACAGATTGTACTATATATATGTCTTTATATATATAACATATATATATTAAGTTATTTGATTAGTGAAATATATATAATATTATATGCATATATATATATATATCTGTGCTTATATGTGGTATGCACGGTTATTAAAAAAAAAAAAAAAGGGGGAAAGTTATTGCAGCCGAAGAAGGGAGAACGTGTAAAAAAAAAAAAAAAAAGGAAACAATTATCTTGTTAATTTACATTCACCTTTCCCATTTACCTATTAGCTCTTTTGCCAAAAATTAGTCTTTGATGACAGCAATTGATTCCCAAATTAATTCCACACATTCTGCCATTGGTTTCTCAACCCTCACTCTTTGCATATCTCTCCCTCTCTTTCGCTTTCTCTATTCCTCACACGCACAAACAGAAAACAAAAGAAAAAAAAATTCTGCCAAACCTCCAAGTTCTTTGAAGCCAAAATCAAAAGATTTCAATGTATGTTTCGGTATTATTTGATGAAGATGATGATGATTTTGATATCTGTTTTAGTTTGGGATCCTTTGAGGGGTTGGATGATTTTCTTGATGAGTGTCTTCACGTGAGTTTGAGAAAATGATAAGAAATATTTATCGAATGATGATCGAAAAAATGGTTATATGGTTGATTTTGTGAACAATACGAATTTAGGGTTTTTGATTTCTTGATTTATGATTTCATTGGTATGGTGATTGAATAATTTCATATGTTAGAAAGATGTCTTAGGACTGTTTCATGTGTACGTATGTATGAATCATAAACATTGTGATGATAATTTTTTTTAAAATATTTTTAATGATTTTCGGATTTGACCACTGCTATTGGTAATTCCAGATTTCATGATAAGTTTTCGAAACTACTTTTAAGGGTGCAAACAACCTCCACTTTTAACGAATTTGGTATTTACAAAGCTCTGATGTCTATTTCTATTTAAAATTAGTTTCATATATGTGAATTTTTATTTGGAGATATATGTGAATTTTTATGATTTTTCAAAGAGGCAGAAGTCCTTCTGTCAGATTCTATACAATTTTAGCGGTTCGTATTCAAAACTATTTTTGAGGATACAAACGGTATCCGTTTTTAAAAATTGGATATTGTTAGAAACTTCTAGATGTCTATTTTCATTTGGAATTAGTATTATATAATTTGGAGATATATGTAAATTTTTGTGATTTTTCAAATAGACAAAGGTCTGGCTGCCAGTTTCGGTAAGATTTTAGAAATCAATTTCAAACTATTTTTGAGGATCCAAACGGTATTTATTTTTTACGAATTAGGTCATTAGAAAGATATGGATGTCTATTTTCATTTAAAATTAGTTTTAGATCATTCGGAGCCCTATATGAATTTTTATGAATTTTTGAAGGGATAAAGTCTAACTAGCAGTTTCTGTAAAGATTTATAATTTCATGAAATTGTTCAATTTTTGTGTTTTGATGTTGTTGAATGATGAAATAGACCTTGTAGGTACTGTTACGATATGATGGATGTACTTGATGAATTATTATGTGCTTTTATTGATTTTATTATATTTATTATTCATGGCATGAACGGTTCTAAAGACAAGCACCCGAGACCTCAATCGCACATCACCACTGGAAAATTTGATAAAGTTAAGTAAGACATTTATATAAGTACACTCTCACCTGCAACATGAATTAAATATTTAAGAAGTATATGTTTTGATATTAATGATGATGTTATGATGTTCTTAAATAATACTTCTCCTCTGATGACGTTTTGATGAAAAATATATATATGGTATGTATATGTATTTTATATTTTAAAATGGTGTTGTACACCCTTGATGATGACGATGATGATGTTGTCCGGTGAGCGAACTTTTGTCACCGTTGGTTTAGGATTTGCTATCTCAATCCTTTCGTGACTAGCGCGCTATGATGGTACAACGCCAGGCCCAATATATGACGGTTTTAAAAGTTAAAAAGTTTTTAAATGATGTTTATATTCATGATAATAAAAGAAAAATGTTTATTTACATTTGTGAGACTTAAGTGTCTTACTATACCCTTGTTTATATAAATTAATTCATGTTGCAAATAAAGGAAAGGGTAAGATATAGAGTTGGAGGAGCTTGGAACGGATAACGGGACAATATGTGATAGGAAAATGAGATGAACGATCATGAGATGGATTTTTTTTTTATTTCAAATAAAGTTTTGAGAATTTAGTTTATTTTTATTTGATTGGATGTTTCATATGGACTTAAATTTTATTTCATGAATTGGGTTTTTAAAAATATATATTAATTATGAAGTTTAATTGTGATATAGTTAAAAAAAATTACAGAGTTTTTCTAAAATTATCTAAGTAAAGTTTTCCGTTAAGTAAATACTTTTATTTCAAGCTTAATATTTTCCGTAATTTTATTAGAGATAAATGATTAAATAAGAAGTCAATTGTAACGGTCCGTGAGGGGTCGTAACAAGAAATATATAGATAATAAACATTATATTAATATTCATACTTAAATAGTATTTAAAAAGCTAGGAAGTCATGTGAGTTAAAAGGAAAAACCCAAAAGTTTTTTTTTTTTTCTCATGAAGTATTCATGCTATTTTAGTGGTACCAAAACATTTAAACAAATTTGTAAAAGATAACCGATGCAAACTAATTTAAAAAGTCCAAATGCGAACACACATAGATAAGCTTTTGCTCATTAAGTGTAAACTAAATCTCATGAAATATTTTCACGTCATATATCATCACACTTCATAAGTCACGCATCATGAATGTCCAAAAATGCATGTCATATGTGTGTGTTCAATTATATTTTATTATATTTCTTGTCTACTTAAGTGCTTTTGTTTACATACCCATTTACACTCAACCAATATAGGGAGTATGGGGAGCGACCCTCTAACCACTACCAAGGTTATATTTCATAAATTTTATTTTATCATATCCTCATTGAGTGTAGGATGATTACGATACTTAATCCTATTTTTTATTAGCTCCATTCTCAGTAAGTGTGACTATATATAACTTAACTTGTTGCTAAATATACATCAAGCATCACGATACATATATTAATGAGGCATGTTGAGAATTTTGATGCAAAAGATAAACTATACACATCATTTTCTTAATTAAGAGTAATACACATATTCATGTGCTCATCACAAGATCATGGTAATTCATTCAATACATTAGAACAAAGAAAACATTTTGTTCCATACTATATGTGAGATTTATACTTATTTTTCTTATTTGCTTAAACTTCCAAAACAGTAGCTCCTACTACCTAAATTTCGGTACTTGTATTGATTTAACGACGCTTCGTCATTAGGCATAATCATGGTTATATATATACATAAATGCTTTTTTTATAAATTAAAGTGAACTTAATTTACTTGTACTGTAACTAACCTTAATAATTAATTCATATTAATTATTAAGTGTAAAAATATATTCTATTAATTATATAACATTTAATTTAATTTAACTTAATCAATCAATTAATTAGTTAATTAGGTAATCTTTAATCATTACTTTGTCTGATTGAGTATTATAAATTATTTACATAATTTTTATTGACTAATCAGTAATTATGCCTTTAATTATGTTTCTTGATTTTTTTTCATTTATTAACTATTAATCATTATATAAATTATTAATAATCCATATAATTATTAATAATTAATTATTAATTAGTCCATAATTAATTGGTCACATAATTCTTAATCACTTATTAGCTTTTATAATTACTTAGTTAATAATTAATTAATTACATTAATTATTACTAGTTAGCTTTCTTCACATAATTATATCTTTGTTATATATTTATCAGCTTATTAGTTTATTTGTTAAATAATTAATCAATCTATATCATTTTGGTAATAAGGAGTCACCTAATTGTATACCCTAAGTGAGTTATCTTTCATTTAGTATTGGGCTTGTTAAGCCCAATCGCATTATTTATGGTCATTAAATTGGGTTAAAATAGTCTCTTGATATTTGTGCAGTAATCCTCTAGTTTATTTTGTCTTGGTCCATTTAAAAGCTTATGATTCAACTTTATAGAGTTTGGATTTTCTACACGTAGTTGATCATATATTAATGGTCAATTCATTTCTGTAACGAGCTCTTACCGACCATCATAGTTGACTTATCTTTTCAACATTCATATCTTATAAAATTGAGAAAAATAATAAACTTAAAATAAAAATCTTGACTTATCGGAAAACTAAAATTAGATCATTTCAGAAGATTCTAGGAATTTTTTTTTTAAATCATATCAAAATAACTTTCATATCTAAAAGAAGATTTTAAAATCCATATCATAAAGCAAATTTTGAGAAAGTCCAGAAAAATCCTTCAATCAAAATAGTCGTGATTCAAAGTCCCAAAACTTTATTTCAAATTAAAATTTCATCTAAGATCATTCCTCTAGTTTTTCCGTCACATATCGTCCCGTTTCCGCTCCAAACTCCTCCAATACTATATCTTAGAATTAGAAAAATAATAGCAGTTTTTCATGTAGAAGAAAATAATGACATATTTCAATATTATTTTTACATGAATTAACTTATATAAGTAAGGGTTTAGTAAAACAATTAAATCTCACAAACGTAAATAAATATTTTTCTTTTATCATCATTAACATCATCATAAATATAACATCAGTTAAAAACTTTTTAACTTTCAAAACTGTTATATATTGGGCCCAATATTATACCATCATAGCACGCTTGTCATGGAAGGAATGATGTAGCAAATACCAAACGAACAGTGACAAAAAGTCCACTCACCGGATGACATCACCATCATCATCATCATCTAGATTGTACAATGCTATTTTAAAATATAAAAATACATGAACATACATATAATTTTTCATCAAAACGTTATCATAAGAGAAGTATTAAAAAGCATTATAACATCATCATCAACATCAAAATTTATACTTCTCAATTCTTTAATTAATGTTGCAGGTGAAAGTGTACTTACCTAAATATCTTACTTAACCTTCTTAAATTTTTCCGACGATGATGATCGATTGAGGTCTCGAGCGCTCACCTTTAGAATCATTCATGTCATAAATAATATTTATAATAAACATTAACAGAAGATAGTAATAATTTATGAAACACATCCATCATTTATTAACAATACCTAATAAGCCTATTTCATCATTTAATGACATCAAAATACAAAAATGCATCGTCTATACAAAATTACAAAACTTTGCAAAAACTGACAGCCAGACATCTGCTCCTTTAAAAATTTCTAAAATATCGTACATAACTCTAAATGACCTAAAACCAATTTTAAAAGAAAATACACACTAGAGATTTCTAACGGTACCTAATTCGTTAAAAATAGATACTGTTTGGACCCTTAAAAACAGTTGGGAATTCTAATCACTAAAATTTTATAGAAACTGACAACCAGACCTTTGCATGTTTGAAAACTCATAAAAATTCATACATGTCTCCAAATGATCTGAAGCTCATTTCATATGAAATTAAGCATTCAGGACTTTCCAACAATATCAAATTCGTTATTCACGGAGTCTGTTTGCATACTCAAAAACAGTTTGGAATACCGATCATAAAGCTGAAAATTTCCAGTAGTGGAGAAATTCAAATATTCCCGCAAATAAAATTCATTAAAAATATAAATATTATCCCCACAGCATGCATGGCTCACACACATGAACAAATATAGCCCTAAGGCATGTTTTTAACATATAAAATTATTAAACCAACACTCCAGCAAAATCATGAATGAAAAGATGAAAACCCTAAAATTGTCTAATTGACAAAAATAACCATCTACTAAACATAACATATTTCTAAGGCAATAAACCCTCGTCAATATATCATATAGTTGTTGTAGAAAATAGCAAGTGTACAATATCATAAACAAGTAATAAATTGATAAGTAAAATATCATTTCCATGAAGATTGTTGTTACCAATTACCGAAACTATATTAACTCTAACTTTATTTGAATAACTAAATAAAAATAAAAATAACAAAATAAATAAAAAGACAAAAAAACTCAAAATACTAAAAATCTAAGTTTTCAATTTCACCGGATTAATCATATTAAAATCCTCTAATCCAATCAATCAACTTCTATTCCATATGTTGCTAGCGAATCTCTCTAACGTAATCATTAATCATTTTCAAGTATTAACAATTTATCTCACAATAAGCCCATTATCACCTCTCAGTTCAAACTCCAAGCTTACTACAATTTAGTAAGAATAGAAAATTCATAATGCTACACAAGTTTCATAACTATCTCTAGCTTATGATAATCTCATGGTAGATTAAACCATTGCTTACTCAATTATCACTTATCAGTCTCAAATCAAACACCAACTCATGCAAATGGTGATCAGGCATTCACAAGCATTAAGCACATATTAATAACTTCCATATCAATTAATTAAAAATAGAAAAACTCAAATAATCATCATCCAGCTAGATCGTATCTCTAGAAAAGAAAATTACTTCATAAAAAAAAATAGAACTCTACAAAATGAAGGTTTAATCATTCTCAAATTACAAACATCAAAAGATAAGAAAATAAAGTAAGAAAACACAGTTTGAAGGTGTTACATGTCTCCAAAGCATTCTCCAAAATTTTCTTCTCCCTCTCTTCTTGATGATTCAAGATAATCTCTCCCTAATTTTATAGAAAACTAAACCTAAAATTTTAAATATATTTTTCCTTTTTTCTTCTTTGGTTTTCAGCTTCTTCCGCAACCAAAGACACCCTTCATAGAGCTTTAGGTCTTTATTTTATAAGCCTAAGCCATCACCTTTAATAACTAGGTATTTCCTTTTTTTTTTTCCTTTTCTTTTCTCTTCTTTTTCTGCTGATGCAGTTGACAAGCAGCAGCCTTGGGTGCTATACAAACATGTGGCGAGCTTCAGTTGGAAGCAGCTGGAGCTGGGACGAGTGGCGGCCTGGTGTTGGCTGGAGCTCACGGGCACACATGGAGTGACTGGGACGCACCACATCGGATCCAATACGTCTCTACATTCACTGATGCTGGTGCCAAGACATGCTTACTGGTGCGAATTTCATGCACTCGCAATCCTGGCTTGCTGATGAGGTGATATTACCGGCCAGGAGCGCGCATGGCAAGCCAGTGAATTTCCACAAGTGGGGAAAATTGTTTCCGAATTTTCTTTTGTCATTTTTAAATCTTTTTATCACATTTTAGATCCAACTTGCTATTTTTAACCCTCTTAATACAATTTAACTTACACACTTGTGATAACATAATAAATTTGAAAGAAAATCAAGATAAAATACTAAGATTATAGCAAAAATATGAGCTTAAGAATGCTAAAATAACTCTATTTTATAGAGTTATCGCACCCCCAAACTTAACATTTTGCTAGTCCTCTAGCAAAAGAAAGAGAAAAATAATGAAAAAGTGAGTACTAATTTAGTTTGATTTACAAAACACGCCTCAAAGATTTCGCCAACTTCATAGCTCAAAGAAAACTCTAAACATTAATAGAGTTTAGAATTTCAATTCAAATGCTCTTCTCATCTCACCTTATATTCTTTCGATGTGTATGTGTGAATATAGCCTTTTACACTCAACCACTCGCGACTCTAATTAGTTTATACAAACAAGTGAATTATGATTGATCTCTAGATGAAGAATTTTCGAACTCCATATGCTTATTTTACTTATCAATCTCCACTAATATAAACAAACACATTACCAAGGATCAATAGGATTTTTTAGGCTTGTAATGTTAGGCTAGGGTGATGGTAGAATAAGGATAATAATGTGGATCGAATCACCCTAAACATATCATTATTCTAGGATCCTTGTAGACCTTTTGCAACACTCCCAATAACACCCCAAACCTTATTTTAACTAACTTTGTCATCCACCTTTTATTCTTTTTTTTTTTTTTTTTTTTTGGAGTTACTACACCTCAAACATTTTTATTCTTTTATTTTATTTTTGAAACAAGGTGTAGCACTTTTTTTTCCCTTTTTTTTTTCTTATAACCAAAATGAGCCTTTCACAACTCCACCCATCCTCCCATACTTTAGTATAACTCAAATTAATTACTAGAATGATCAGCATGCTTAAGGTAAAGGGTTGAAAGGTTTGAAATTAATAAAAAGCTAAGCTAAAAGATTTGAGTAACAAAGAAAATGTAAACATTAGGCTCAAAAGGGGTGATTAAGGATATGCATATGTACAAGTTGGCTTGAAAAGCTCAAACGATCTAAAGATGGCTTAAATCATGTCCTTGATAAAGTGTAGTCTAGGATTTCGTCTTAAGTGATCGTCAAACAAGTTCTAGAATTCGATAAGATTGAAGGAGTTACTTAATTCACATAACTTTCTCTAAGTAAGCAAAATAGTTAAGTGATCAAGACTATGTATGCAAAGTGTTAAAAGAATCGAAGCAAGACAAAACTCACACAAGAATCAAGCACACAAACATTACAATATTCATTATTTTCCAAGAGCTATAATTAGTTCAATCTATTCATTATCATTGGCTTTTGACAATCAAACGTAAACAATACTCAAAGATTTTTTTTTTTTTTTTTTTTTTGCTTTTAATGCTTCTACCCCCAAACTTAAAATGCACATTGTCCTCAATGTGTAAGCAATCATGAAAATAAGAGGGGTTGTTGGAAACTTCCCCATTGGTGTTTAAGCTTGATGGCTCGGGCTCCGCGAGTTAGCTCCTTATCTCCAAAGCTTGTACCTACATAAGAAAGACAAAGAAGCAAGATAAATAAACAAACAAACAAAAAGATCCTAAAACATGAAAACAGAAATTTGAACAAAACAAATAAAAAGCATGTAAAAAGCTTAGGTTTCCTCCTAAGAAGTGCTTAATATATAGTCGTTGGCTTAACTATAGAGAAGGCACGTCAAAGAGCAGCTTTCGCCCATAATAGGTATCATATAACACTACATATAAGTCTTGATTGTTGATGCCCTCAAGCTTGGCAAAATATGATAGAATTCATCATGTGGCTCTAACAAGGCTAGGCTTCAATGTATGTACTTGGGAAATATGAACGAATGATGCTAATGTAAGTGGAAGAGGTATTGGCCACATCGAATCTTCGTAGATATGATATTAGATGATTAATTTGGTCACAATCGGTTGGGTACTAGAGAATTCTTTTTGTGATTCTTCTTCTATGGCTAAGTCTTGTCTTCCTACTTCACTTAAGGAGTTATTGTTATGAAACAACTCCAAGTACTCCTCTCTTTGCGTCTGCTCCTCAAGGTGGCAATTTTCAATGGTCTTAATTGGTACATCAATGGTAGGATTGGATGCTACCAATTCTTCATACTAACAAGCTTGGTAGTTTCAAAAAATATTCTTATCTCAATAATCATAGTCAGTCATGTCGTCCAACATATAATAGGCTTCGTCAATGGGTCTTTGGAGTGAAGGGAAGTTACCATGTCTACTTTCAACCCAATATCTTGTTGTGTCACATAAGCCATTGATGAAATTTTGAAGAATATATTCCTTAGCGAAACTATGATCAGGAAACCTGTTAAGCAAGTCTCTATTTCTCCACCAAGCACTACACATCGGTTCTATGTCTTGCTGGGCAAAACTCATTAGGACATATCGATGAAACATCTTGAAGTCCCTCAAATAAGACAAAAACACACAAACAAAATTACAATAAAGAAACAATTAAAAAAAATTCAAATTGAAACTAGAGTTATTTGGTATTGATATTAATAAAACAAAATAGTCCTCGACAACGGCGTCAAAAGCGTATTACAAAAAATTAAAGGCGCACAATATCATGAGCAAGTAATGAAGTGATAAGTAATTTATCATTCCTACGAGGAATATCATTACCAATTACCGAAATTATATTAACTATAACTTTATTTGAATAACTGAAAAGAGATTTTTAAATAAAAATAACAAAATAAGTAAAAAGACAAAAGACTGAAAATACTAAAAATCTAAGATTTCTGATTTCACCGGATTAATTATATCAAAATCCTCTAATCCAATCAATTAATATCTATTCCCTATGTCGCTAGCGAATCTCTCTAACACAATCATTAATCATTCTTAGGCATTAACAATTTATCTCACAACAAGCCTGTTATTACCTCTCGATCTCAAACTCCAAGCTTAACATAATTCATTAAGAACAGAAAATTCATAATGTTACAAGTTTCATAACTATCTCTAGCTTATGACAATATCATGGTAGATTAAATAAGGGCTTGTTTAATTATCACTTCTCAGCATAAAATCAAATACCAACTCATGCAAATGGTGATTAGGCATTAAGCACAGATTTATTACTACAACATAGAATTGGAATAGAATACAATTAATTAAAGATAGAAAAACTCAAATAATCATAATCTGATTAGATTGTATCCCTAGAAAAGAAAATTACTTTATAAATAAAAATATAAATCTACAAAATAAAGGTTTAATCATTTTCAAATTATAAAAATAAAAAGATAAGAAAACAAAGCAAGAAAACCCAATTTGAAGGTGTTACAGGTTTCTAAAGCCTTGTCCTAAATTTTTTTCTCCCTCTCTTCTTAACGATTCAAGATATTCTCTCCCTGATTTTGTAGAAAACTAAATCTAAAACTTAAAATATATATATTTTTTTCTTCTTTGGTTTTCAGCTTCTCCTGCAGCCAAAGACACCCTTCACGAAGCCCTAGGACTCCTTTTTATATGCCTCAGCTGCCGCCTTTAATTACTAGGTTTTTCTTTATTTTTTTATTTTTCTTTTCTTTTCTCTTCTTTTTCTACTGCCGCAGCTGACGGGCAGCAGCCATGGGTCCCACACATTACATGTGGTGAGTTGCTGGAGTTGGGACGCGTGGTGGCCTCGCGTTGGCTAGCGCTCGCAGGCGCATGCGGAGTTGCTGGGACACGCCACTCCGAATCCAACACTGATGCTGTGTCAAGACGCTCCTACTGGGACAAGTTTCATGTACTCACGATCCTAGGTTGCTAATGAGGCGATCCGACAGCCAGGAGCACACGTGGCGGCATGTGGAGTTCCGCGAGTGGGGAAAATTGTGCCTAAATTTTCTTTTGCTATTTTTAAATATTTTTATCATATTTTAGTTCCAAATTACTACTTTTAACCCTCTTAACATAATTTAACATACATACTTATGATAACATAATTAAATTGAGAGAAAATTAAGATAAAATACTAAGATTATAGTAAAAATATGAAGGTTTGGTGTATGAGGATTTTTTTTCTTTTTTTCTTTTTTTGTGCGTGGGAGAAGAATAGAGAGAGAGACTAAGGAAGTGAGAAAGAAACAAGTGAAAAGCGAAACTTAAATCTTATAATAATTATGAATAATTTAATCTCAAATCAATTGAAAATTAATTTAAATAGTAATTGGCTCAAAATAGGTGATTGGTGGATTGTCAAAAGCTTATTTAGGTTAAAGAAAGACTATCAGATATCAAGGAAAATTGTTAGAAAATCAATTGGTTACTAATAAGCTCCCCCCCCCCCCCCCCCTCTTTTTTTTTTTTCTTTTCTGATTATTTACTTTTCCCTTTTTTTTTTTTTTTGGCCCTCTTCTCTCTTCTTCATGTTTTGTAATAAATACTCCCCCCCCCCCCCCTTTATTTTTTTTCCTTTGTCGATTGCCATCAGTAGATTATATATATATATATATATATATATATATATCTATCTATCTATCTACATATATCAGATATAAGTATACACACAATACATATAAATTAACATATATTACGTAATATGCTACACATATGCACAAATATTGCGTAGCATAATTATATTTGAAATATTTCTATAATTAAATTATCATACAAACTTATCAAATAATCATAAAAAAAATTCATCAATTTAGTATGAATTTTGTTCTAGCCATCGAGCCCTCATAGCGACACCTATGAAAAAAATAATAATTCAACAGAATGTTAGAATTATCCAAATATTATCCCATCACATTACCCATGATAATTTCTAATGTTAAATTTCTAACATTAAAGTTATTTAGTATTTTGGGCGCTACAATTTTATCAATTTTTATGTCTCTATGTTATGATTTACATTTATGTCACATTTTTAAGGTTTAGACATTTTGATTGTGTGAGACTTTTGACTTGCAAGATTTATTTAAATTTGTGTATAATTTGGTTTTGGACACTTGATAACTGACTAAAAAGCTTAAAATATTTAGTGTCCATCTTTATAATATATTTTTTAAAATTTCAATCAAATCTTAATATGGACGTTTTTCATAGTATCTTATAGTAAAATTTTAGTTTACCATATTACAATCTAATCTTAAGTGATTTATTAAAAATTATGTACATACTTGTAGCCAAAATATATATTTATATATGTAATATATAAATAAGTTCAAACAAGCACACAATCGATGAGGAAAGAACAAGCCATTTCAAATGCCCCGAAAATAAGTTCACGTACCTGAAAATCAGATTTAGCTATAGTGAAATTGAGAGAAATGACAATATACAATCCTCAAATCTTCTCCGATGCATGGCAACGCAGTCACTTGGAAGTTTGGTCTTTGTTAGTCTTTTTGTAGTGACAAGTAGACCTCTTTGTTTAAAGCAACACCACATGTGACAGTTATTTGTTTCTACAAGAAAAAAATATAAGTTATGCAATCCCACATCGTTTGGGAATATACAATGATACATGTGATGATTTATAAATAAAGAGACAAACTTCTAATAGTACGATGCCTTTTGAGATAAAATACCATAGCAAAATTATACGGGTAGGAGGTCTAAAGTAAATAATATTATACCAAAGGAAGACATAAGTTGTTGCACCACCCCTTTCTACGTCCACCTAACTTGGAAGAGATTAATTGAAGACTCAAAATTTTCTCCATTCACCACAGTTGTTGTCACATGCTCCCTATTCTTGATAAATAACATAGTTAGATATACTTAGAAATGTGTTTAGTATAAAAATTTATCATTCCTACTTAACTAGGATCATGCAGCATATTACCTCTTCAAAATATATGTAGTGTAAGTACCGAGTCAACTAAAATCAATCCAAATGGAACTCTCATACACAGACATGTCTATATACCATAGGTAGAGATTAAACCTTACCCACAGGATTCGAGTGGTCTCGTATGTCTGAAAAATAAAAAAAATTATAAAGAAACTGTAACGACCTAGCTTTTCAGACCGTTAACTAACTTATTTATTCTTAATTAATATAATCTTAATATTTGTTTATGTTTGATTCCAAAATACATAACTTTTTTTTTTTTTTTTTACTTTTTAAAACAAATCATACTTGTACTTAAAAGAGTTTAAGTAACTAAAATTTTAACCGAAAATATTGAAATTTCTACATTATAAATCTCATATTCAAATTCATACTTAAATAATATTTAAAAAGCTATAATATCATGTGAGTTCAAATGAAAGATCCTAAAATCTTTAAGTATTCCTACTAGTTTGGTAGTATCGAAATATTGAAAAATAGTTATAAAGATACTTGATACAAAATAATTTAAGAAGTCTAAATGCATAAATTAAATTCGTGGTGATATCCCACTCCCTTCCTTTATAACCTCCGCACTACTTCACCAGTCCAAAAAACATCTAAGTAGCGGAATGCTTACCCTGCTATCTAAAGCACAAACACATACCTATGAGCTTTCGCTCAACAAGTACAAATTATAACTCATAAAACAATTTCACAGATCATACAATCACACATCACAACATGAATATTCAAATACATGTTATTTATATGTGCTCAAATATATTTTATTATATAAATATATTGTCTACTTAAGGGTCCTTGTATTATACACATATACGTGCAACCAATGATGAGTTTGGGGAATGACCCTCCAATAACCTTTAAGGTCATAACTTATAACTTTCATTCTTATCATATCCTCTCACTAATTAGAGGTTCTTATGACACTTAATCTTATTTGTTAGCCTCATTCTTATTAATTGTGATAATATGCAGATTTACATGTCCTTATGCATCTATCATTATAGCATAAATATCTATGAGTCATGTCAATCATATTAGTGTAAGAGAAATTATGCATATAAAATGCTTAATCAAAACAATACATATAACTCACATATTCATCACATCATCAAGGCAAATCATAGCAAACATAGAATATTAACAAGGAGAATATTTTGTTCAATGTTAGGTGAGGTTTGTACTTACTTATCTTATGTGCTTAAACTTCCGAAATTGTAACTCCTATTACATAAGTTTGGGGAATTGTCATTATTTAACAATATCTCGTCATTCGAGCAAATTATGGTTATATATATATTCTTATTTTTAATAAATTAAAGTGAGCTTAATTTACTTGCATCATAACTAATCTTAATAATTAATTCATATTAATTATTAAGTGTTAAACAAATATCTATTAATTATTATTTTATTTATTTTACTTGATCGATCGATCAATCAATCAATAGGTTGTACTTAATTAGTTGAATGATTATAAATAAATTATATAATTTTTTATTGACTAATTAATAATTATATTAATAATAATTAATTATGTTACTTAAATATTCTTTCTCATATAATAATTATCATTATTAATTCTTATATTGATAATTAATAATTAGATTGTACTAATAATTATTATTTAATTAATCTCTTATTAATCATCCATTATTATGCTAGTAATTATATTCATAATTAATGTTTAATTAATCTCTAATCAAACATGCATTTTAATTATGTAGTTACTGAATATAATAATCTAGCTTGCACAACTAAATATTACTTATTAGCTCTTATAATTAATTAATTAATTAATTATTACTTTAATTAATTTCTAATTAATTTTCTTAATATAATTATACTTTGTTCTATTTTTTCTTAATTTATTAGTTTTTTAATTCATTTTTTAATTAATTAATTAACCTACATCAATTTAGTGACAAAGAGTCACTTGAATATATACTCTTAAGTAGGTATTCTTTCATGGGTTATTGGGCTTCAAAAGCCTATTTTCACTGGGTGTTCATTAATTGAGCTAACGTAGTCTTTTGGTATGTATCTAGTAATCCTCTAGTTTACTTTATCTTGGCCTATCTAAAAACTTGTGACTCAATTTCATAGAGTAAGGGTTTTTTATATTTAGTTTATCAGACACTAAATGATCAATTTATTTCATCAATAACTATGTCTCTATATTATAAGTCATATTATGTCAAATTTTTAGAGTTCAATAGTTTTGTTGGTGTGGAATTTTAATTTATAAGATTATTTAAATTCGTATATATTTTCATTTTAAACACTTTTTGACTTGTTAAAAACTTAACGTATCTAGCTTCTGTCCTTATAGTTTTTTTTCCACATCTTCAAAGTTTTCAAACCTTAATATGGATATTTTTCTTAGTACTCCCTAGTAAAATCTCAATTTATCAAATTGTAATATAATTTTGTGTTATTTATTAAAAATGATACGTATATCCATTATAAATGTATGATAGCTCATTTTAAAGCAATTGATGTCTAATTTACAACTATAGATTTATTCTCTTCATTGTTTGAGTGTTTCATACTATATACTGTGTTATATTACTGGTGGTCCCACATATGTACCATATGTCCAGATTTGTAGTTAAAATTAGAAAAATCATAACAATTTGCTCACAAGTCTATATAAGGCAAATGATATGCCATCGGAAAGCTTATGATGTCTAGTTTATATTGGAAAATAGTTTTACAAGACCATATGGCTTACTAACACAAAAGATATAAAATCTGTAGCTCATACAAGGTAAAATCTCTTAATTTATAGTCTTAATTTTTAAAATTCATCAAAAATTGCGTATTTATCCGTTTGAGACACAAGATGCCTTGTTGGAAATATTAAAGAATATAGGTTTTAGATACATAATGTATGGTCAAAAATTTTGAGTTTAACAGGTCCGGAATTTAGAAAACCCGTCGTTATGTTAGAGCTTCAAAGAAATTTCAGTTCTGTATACCAGATTATAAAAATCATAATAAATAGCATACAAGTCCAAATAAGGCTCAAGATAGCTCGTTGGAAAGCCCAACATGTATAGTTTATAAATCCATCATCTATAGTATCGTTAAGAACTTTTATTTAGTTTAAAATATAAGCAACTGCAGTCCACAAAACGAGGTTCAAAGCAACAAACTTCTACTAGTTACTAAACTAGTCAACAAACTCATTTCAATCCAACCAAAAACTCGAAGTATAAAACTTTAAACCTAAAATCATGTCATAGTTATTAGTTTTCATGTTAAGTATTTATTTCATGAAATTATTATTTTTCATGCTCTAGGTTTTGTAGAAAAACTACACTTTTTCGTCTCGGAAAAATCCTACTGACTTAACCTATCCAGCGGAGAGGGATTTTTATACCTCTTGGTGGAGCCTTGTTTAGATCTTGAAAGCCTCCCTTGTATACAACCAACCTATTATGAATAAATAATTAACACAAAACCCTTGAACTTGAACATAATACTTTTTTTTTTTTTTTTCCAAAACACAAGGAATGAATACCTTTCTTACCACTAGATGAATTAGTATCGTTGTGTGGTTGTGTGCTAGCTTGAAGGGAGTATGAGAATAGTTGAAAAGTTGGTGACTTTGAGGAGAGGAAATCAATGAAATAAAGGGTGGTTTAGAAGTGGAAAATGGAAAGAAAAGTATAATTTTTGCAGGTATAAAGCACTAGGTGCTAGGGTTTCATTATAAACCTTTTAGAGGAAGCTCTTAGGTATTTTGAATAAGTTTTTAACCCATCTTCAGCAGCAAAATCGTTTTCCCCAAGCCTTGTGTGTGTACGTGGTGATTTGAATCTCTTTTGACCAACGAGGACTACTTATGACATGTACTAATATGTACTTGTCCTTATGTGTCATATTTTCCTTCTTTCTGCATGCAATCTCTTGGAAACTTAGGGCATGCTTAGTCTCTTACAAAACTTGCATCAAGCCTCTCAAGTTTTTGGTTCCAAATTGCCAAAACTGATTCCCCTACATGGTATCCATTCTAGAGCTATCTTCTCCATTTTGGTCCCTTAGATCAAACCGCTATTAGCTCACTAGGATTTATTTATTTCCTAATCTCCACCATAGTCCTAAAGCTAGATTTTTCCATAATAAAATGTGATAATGGAATTCCTCTCATGTTCTTTTTTGTGCCACATAAGGTTGGCACAATTTATTTGTAGATTTAGCTATTATTTTGTGCTAATCTACACTTGATTTTATTTTGATGAATTCTAATTATTTATTATGCAAAATAGGATTGTTATATCTAATAATCTTAACTTAAGTGACTCATAAAAATTTGTTGATGTTGCTTATCACCACAAGAGTACTTAATAAATTACTTTTCATTTAGTCTTGAAACACAACATCATTTATCACATATGTAGTGTTTGGATTAGGTACTAGAATAGAGATGATGTGTGTTTTTCATGAAATTTATAATAGATAACATAAATAAGAATATTCTTACTCGAATGTGTCATAAAATGTAGTAGTGATGAAATTTATAATAGATAACATAAATAGGAATATTCTTACTCGAATGTGTCATAAAATGTAGTAGTGTTTTGGGGTTTTACGAAAACACAATAAATAGAACACGTAAAAGCAAAAAACAAAAAACAAAAAACAAAAAACAAAAAACAAAAAAACAAAAACAAAGATAAATAGTGTCATATCAGCAGTCCATAATCTTTATTTAACATTATTCAAGGTAAAATAGTGGCTGTAGAATGTAGAGCCGCCATGTTCGTTTATCAGGATTGAACCTTGAGGCATTATCAAGTTCTTTAGAACATGTATTGTTGGGAATGAAACAACGAATCCTCCCACTCTCATGCATATATCTTTCCACAACCAGGAGAATATCAAATCAATATAAACATTTACTACAAACATTAATTCCATAAACACGCAAAAAGGTGCATCAACATAACTCAACTCACAGGGTTGTCTTTGTCCAAAAGCATTATCTACAGTATTTTATTAGTTTTCATCAAACGCGTTGCTTATTTAAACTAAAGAAAAACTGTTAATTACATTGCAAAGGTACATTACCAACAACTATGTTGTACAACTTCCTCCAATATGCTGCTTTGAATACCTCTGCCCATAACAATCAAAGACTAACTAATAGTTTCTCAAGAAAACTAACCCAAAAAAAAAAAAAAAAAAAAAAAAGAAGAAGAAAGAAAAAGAAACATAATAATACTAATACCAAAAGCAAAGGCATAGAGCTTATGCATCTTCAAATGAGAGCCAAAACGAAAATGAGAGATTAAATGCTCTGAACATTGGATCTTCATGTCACCAAAATATTATCCTTTTCCAGATGCATCGCCCATTAAGGACTTGTTCAATGTCAACAACCCTCCATAGGTAATTATTATTCTTTTAAATAAAAAACTGTTTAGTCATTAATTTAAATTTGAAAGTCTGCGATAGAGTCTCTTTTAATTAGAAACACTACTGTTGTATGAAATCTCGCAAGTGTACGAGTCGCACATGTAATAAAGTGATAACTAAGATTGTCGATCCCACGATAATTGTGTTTAATTTTAAGTTAATTACTAAAATTCATTAATGTTATGATTATTTGAATGACCAATTTAAAAATAACAAAAACGCAAATTTAAATAAATAAAGTAAACTAAAATAACCAAATAAAACCGAATTAATAAAAAGACACCAGGTTCTAGGGAATTGATTTCAATCTCATATTCCTCTGCTTATCCGATTTAACAATTATTAATAAACTTCATCCAATTTATTAATCAATAGCTCTAATATAACATCATTACCTCTCTCGAGTGTCAAATGAGATAATATGCATAAATGCATAATCGATATCCCTATCTAATTTGTTTTCCTACATATTCATTAAGCACACCCTTATATGATGATCAAAATGTCATTGACCTCCCAAACTCAACAACAACTAAGATTGTATTTTCCAAACTGATAAAAGAATTAATCTCTCCCCAGCATTAAAATTCATAAATAAAAACAACTAATTCATTTCCCAACAAATTAGAAGCATTAAGATAGAAAAACACAAATGAATTAAATAGAGACTTCATTAACAATTAACCAAATCATTAAAACATAATTCACGTAGAGCTACATCAAACTCTAGAACCAATAAACTACACAAAACCCATAAATGAAATTAAACACAAAATTAAGCAAATCAAGATTTCAAGCATCATCTAACTAAAAAAAATAAATGAGATAAGGAAAATGAATGAAAACCCTAATGATTTTTTCCACAAATCTTCAAGTTTTTAACCAATTTCTCATCTCCTTCTTTTGTTCTTCAAATGCCATCTCACTTCAAATTTGTTGAAAATAAAGTCTAAAACTAAAAATAAAAACTAATTCCTAAACCTAAAAATCCTACAGTACTATTTTTTGGTTTTTTTCTATTTTTCTATTTTTTTTTTCTTTTTCTTCTGCATTTTCTCTCTTCTTTCATCTGGGTTTGGCCTCTGTTCTAAGGTCTCGGCCTTCCCCAGCACTCTGTCCCCAAATTTTCTCTTTTCTTCTCTTTTTCTTTCTTCCTCAGCAGCACAACTGAGGCACACGTTTAGGCTCAGGTGCGCCTGGGACACGTGGCGCATCGGGGTTCGGTGGCTGATCAACTTGGAGCGCGGTAAATGGGCCTGTTGGACGCGTGGTGAATGCAGACTGGGCAAGAAATGGGATGCACGTGAATTCAGTCCTTCGTGCGGCAAAGGAATCAACACGCTGCTATTAAAGCTAAAACCACATACCGATCCACGCACCCTTGTCGGGTGTGGGGGGCACGGGCATATTAGGCGGAGCTGATTGTGATTGGACAGTCGTGATGCTCGCGTAGGAAGGCGTATGGAGCATGTGCGACTGAGATTTGACTGAATCCGAATCAATTTGAATTTGTAATTCGTTATTTTTGCATTTTAATGATCATTTTGTCCCATTTTCACCTTATTAACCTATACAAATTAGAAAATTAATTGTTTAGATGAGTAAATTAATAACAATACATTGAAGTTAATATTAAACGAACTAAACAAAATTAAATCAAATTACACAAAATTAAAATAAACTAATATAAATTTAAATTATGTAAAATTAATCTTAAATTTATTAAAATATTTAAGAATATAGTCCATTCATATGTACAAAAGTGATAATATATATTTTTTTGTAGAGTTGTCCACTATTTGTAGTTACCCATCTAGCGATTATGAATTGATGGCTACTTGAGATGGACGGTGAGATGGAGTTTTTAATTTGAGATGGAAAGTAGCAGATCTGTTCTTTTTTTTTTCCCCTTAAACTTGTGAATTTTTTGTCAGAAGAATCATGAATCTCCTTCAATGGCGGCCAAATTCGCCGACAGTCATCTTCTCTCCGTCAACAAGGACTACTTTGAGCTCGCCGGCCGCTTACCCTCCGATTTGGGCACGGTTCTCTTCTGCCATTAACATCCAACCAAAACTTCCATTTTGAAAATTTTTTACTCCCATCTCTCTTCAAGCTAAAAGAGATGTCTTTCTCAATTTCAAAATGAGATTCAGTAGTTCGGACTCCTTTTTTACGTTTCTCTGCTAAATATTTTTTTTTTTTTTGGGCTTGCTAGAAGATGATTATGAGCCCATGAAACCCTAATCATTTATATTAAATATCTAATTCCTCCAAAATTTGTTGTTTGAAGATAAAAATAACAAAAAAAATTTCTTTTCAAAGTTGTGCATTTTTCTGTAACCTTGTTTCTTTAACTGATTTAGCTTCTTGCACACTGAACTTAAGCAACCCAGATGGACTGGGGCAGCCTTGTTCGAGCAATAGGATTTCTTGGCCTAAGCAATATAGGCAGGAAGCATAGAAACTTTGCAGCTGAGGCTGAAAAAGGCAATAAAAAATAAAATAAAATAAAAGAGGAATAGAGACTTTGGAACTTTTGTGTACCCCACGGGAAAAAATGGCAAAGATGATGAAGACCTTCGAATGATGAGGGTTTTGGGCTGCGAAGCTCTTCACAAACCTCTCGGGTTCACTGTTGAAGCCCTAGTTTAGGGATAGAGGTCGCCGGCAATGATGCAAGTTGAGCAATGGTCGGATTGAGGTAGGCCAGTGACCATGGAAATGGGAGTTCACAAGGGTTTTTTTTTTTTTTTTTTGACTAATTGGCTTAAAATAATCCCTGAAGTCTTCTGAAGATGACGGTTTGGTCCTTATTTTTTTAAATTTGATCGAGATGACCCTAAACTCTCTAAATGTTAGTAATTTCAATCCTTTTCATCCAAAACAATTAATTCTCTAACGAAAGAAATCACGTGACCCCAATAACATTTAAAAAAAATTATATAAAAAAATAACATTTAAAAAAAATGAGAGAAAGAACTGAGAAACCCAGCCCCCCCAAGTCGCCAATCTTAGGGGATAGAGAAGCCCCCGGCGATCTCAGGCGCCTTCTTTGTCTCCGATCCCAGGCGGTGGAGGGAGAAAGATGAGAGACCTAAGCCCCCCACCGATCGCCGAACGCAGCCCGCCACACCCTACCACCGAACGTAGCCTCCCACCTTCTTCTTCTTGCAGATCGCCCCCCTCCCCGCTGTTTGCCTAACACACGCAACCCCAAAACCCAGCCCTACCTTCTTCTCAGTTGCTGATCGGCCCAGGAAATGAATCAAGCCCTCCGTTAGTCGCCGAACGCAACCTGCCACCCCCCCCCCCCCCCCCCAACCCCAAACAGATTTTTTTTTTTTTTTTTTTTTTTGGTTGAATAAAGGAAGTCCCTGCGATCACTGAACCCAAGCCCTACAGGAAAAGGAGGTAATTTACACAACATAATTTTTTAAAAAAATTTCTTAAGATCGTACTAACTCATGTTGCTATATACAATAAATTATTCTATAATCTATACACATTAAGAGAAGACAAAATGAATGCCAAATGATGTGATCAAAGAGAGCTTCAACCAACTAGCCTTCTTTACTATTCTCCAATTTCCGAATGGTGAAGTGTGTGGACACTCGGTCTCTCGATCATTATTCATGCGCGGCTTTCTCCTTCCAACCACCTAGAACTCTTGCAGCTTATTATTACTATAATGGGAGAATAATAATAAACTCGCTCACCTTAGATTCTGTGGTCTAAATAAAATAGAAGCCCCTGAGATCTTATTTATAGTGAATAGACTGGATGGAATTTGAATTTGAGTAGAACTAGGAAATTCAAATTTTGATTCAAATTTTTTATCTCCATGGATAATGTTCCATAACTCCAATTTAAATTCAAAATAAAATCATGGTAACTTTATTTGAAATTAAATAATTATGTAATAATTATCCAAATAAAATCAATAAGGAGAAAATCTTTTTCCTTATCCTCATAAAAAACGCCTACATAAGGTAGACCAGGATAAGATTATGTTTCAATTTTAAATCCAAATAGGATAATTACCATATTTAATTTAAAATTTTATTTAGATAAGATTATCTAGATATTTAAATTAATTACCCAAATAATAAATTTATCCATATCTCTTAATTTAAATTAATCTCATTTTATCACAAAAGATAAATATAATTAATTCAAATTTTAAATCTTATTATCAAATAAATATTTATTCAAACTAATTGTTTATCCAATTAATTAAATGAAACAAAATTATCATTCTACCCTTAACAAAAAAAAAAACGTCTACACTTTGTGTGAGGTGTTCAGTATTTTTCTCTTTACTAAGTTCAAGAATTAAAGTCATAATGAATATTCCAATTAATTACCATCCATTAAGAAATTATATTGAGCTAGTAAAGGAACCAATTGGATGTATATAATATGACTCTAATAATTAATATAATTAAATAAATTATTTACACAATTATTAGTTTCAGAGTCACACCACTATAAACCTGAAACTGCACTCCCAATCATATACCATATTACGTAAGCCAGTGTGTAACTGGAGTCCAATGACCTTGTATGCAACACCTTCATATGATGATAATCAACTTAAAGTCAAAGTTCGTTCAACATTTTCATCGCACTATCTTAAAGATCTATTATACATCCAATAGGAAAATGATTATTCACCTAAAGTGAATAATTAGTCTTTTACCCAGCAAACGACCCGAGGCCTCTTCCATTTTCACATCCTATATAATGTCGTTAAGAGGATAACCTTTACTCTTTATGGAAGCTATGATTCCATATGTAAAAGCAAAGTTGACATCAAATATAAGTCATATATCCAATAAACCGGTCTAATAGCTTACTACTCGGAGACGCTTTAGCCTTTGGAACATCAAAGTACACAAGTCATAAACATGAAGTCATTTACTTACTTAGGATTAAGGTTATTACATAATGAATATCAAAAGTGAATTAATCTAATCAAGCAGACATATAGATTAATTACACTTTGGTCCAGTCCAATATATCACCACCACTAAGCAATATATATATATATATATATATATATATATGTCTCTACTTGGGAGTCAGCTCGCTCCAGATGGTCAAAATAATCAATTTCCCCAATTGGCTTTAGACAACATAATAGTATATATGAGTTAGATGCTCACTATAACTCCATAGACTACAGACTATAAATTTATACTACTTACTTTATAACGTTGTCTTCTCGCATACAGAAATCCAGTACATGCAATATTCTAATAATTTAAATCCCAAGTAGTCAATGAGCCATATTTGCTTACATTTACTTTAACATATAAATCTAGCTGAGGACATATAGCAAATATGTAATGAAAAAACCTCAAATATATTATTAATTAGTTCAAAATAAATGAAATACAACTAAAATGTCTTTCACTGTTAGGGCATTCCCAACACCCCCCAACCTTATCGATGAACATAGCTCCTATGTCTTTGCCGCCGAAACTCAGGCCCACACAGCTTCGTCACTGAAACTCAGGCCCCCGCCCCCACCACCGAAACCCAGGTTGCGACAAACTCAGGTACCTCCTTAACCCGATCTAGGTTTGCGCTACCACTCCTCGACAAACTCAGCGCCCCCCCCCCCCCCGCCCCCCCCCGAATCTGGGTTTGCCCCAACCACCTCTCCATCGCCGAAACCTTAATACCGCCCCAATCTTGGTTTGTTGATCGGAGGGGAAGAAGTGAAGAGATAGAGAGAGAGAGAGAGAGAGGAGAGAGGAAGGATTTTAACAAATTTTTAATTTTTATTAAATTAAGTGTTGTTTTATTATTAAAATATCCTTTTAAATTGGATCACATACACTGTACATGACCTCTTCTGTTAGAAACTTAATGGAATTGGACAGAAATAACTAAGATTGCCTACATTTAAAGAGTTTAGGATCATCTCGGTCAAAATTTTTATCCATATTTTTTAAGTCAATCTCAGTTTTACTATTCACAGTTACTATTATAGTTTTGTAATTGAAATTTTAAAAGCTCATAACTTTGCATATATAAGTCCAAATGAGATTTTTTCTTTTCAAATTGTGTTTGCATAAAATTTCGAAACGAACGAAACAAGATCCATATTAATTTTTTTTTTTTAGCATATTTTAAGTTTTTACTCTTTTTAACTCGAGTAATTCAAACACCACACATATAATTTAATCCAAATTTTACAATCCAAATCCTTACACCAAACGCTTGTTAAATTTATAATGAGATGTGGGGCGCGTAAGATCGGAAGTCATTCATTCGGTCGGATATAAAAGGCCCTAATTTTAAAGATCGAAAAAGAAGAAGAAGAAGAAGAACAAGATGGGGGCGAGTAGAAAGCTACAGGGGGAGATCGACAGGGTTCTGAAGAAGGTTCAAGAAGGCGTCGATGTCTTTGACAGCATCTGGAACAAGGTAAAGGTTTTCTTTCTCTTTCTTCATTTTCCTTCCTCTGTTTGGTTCCTGGAAAATTCACTTCTCTATCTCTCTCTCCTTTTTTTTTTTTTTGGTGTAGGTTTATGATAAGGACAATGCGAATCAGAAGGAGAAATTTGAGGCTGAGTTGAAGAAGGAGATCAAGAAGTTCCAGCGATACCGTGACCAGATCAAGACTTGGATGTAGTCCAGCGAGATCAAGGACAAGAAGGTTCTCTCTCTCTCTCTCTCTCTCTCTCTCTCTCTCTCTCTCTCGTCTTAATTTTGATTTCTGTTGTTGAGAGTTTGAGTTCATGTTGTTCCATTTTCATTTTAGTCCTCTTAAATGTCAAAGCACGTATACTGTGTGTACATATAAATATATGTTGCTTCAAGTACAAAGCTGAACCCGCATGTATGTTGTAGTTACACAAATGCACTGAGACAAGTTATATTGGAAAATTGCATAGATAACGAGATGGAAAGGTTTAAAATATGTGAAAAGGAGACTAAAAACAAAGGCATTTTCTAATGAAGGCTTGGGCCAACAACCTAAAACTATAAGCTCCACCTCTGTGCATAGAGAGGTTCCTTTTTATATTTTGCATTTCAGATTCTAGTATGTGTATTTTGGCCCAAAAAAATGTACCTAATGTAGCAATAATTTTCCTGCTGAGTTAACCCATTGGGGCTTACTTAGCCGCTGAGAGGGGAGGTTTTGGGGTAACAGCTCTCAGGTTCGGAACTTGAGAGTATTTTCATTTCTCTTTAACAAGGAGAAGCCATAGGCCCCATATTATTAAAAAATAAAAAATGGAGAGGTTACATAACCTTGCACTTTTCGGTACCAAAACCAATAATGAACCTGAAAAAGATGAGTTATTTTAGTGAAAGATTTTTGGGCCTTTGAAAGTGGGATTTGTGCTTGTGGATGTTATTGAGTAGTCGGAAATGACATAGAAGACTTGAAATTTTGTGGACGACGAAGTTTTGACCTGACATTTAGGGTTTAGAAACTTTTATCTATCATTGATTTCCCTCCCTCGTTTCGGCTATTTCTGAGTGGATTTGAGGAAATATGTAAAAAGCAACATGTTTTTTAGATCTTGATATTTATTTTGTTTTCTTTTCTTAAAAGGACACATTGTCCTCTTTTTATCTACTTTTTGGTGTTCAATGAAGTTCATGTTTCTTTTTTCCTGTTTTTTTTTTTCCCCCTTACAAATGTTATTACTATTATTTTAACTCGTAAATCATGACAGCCCAAAAATTATTAATAATTTTTTATAGGCCCAAACGGCTTTACTACTGGCTATTGCTTACATGCATGCACGAAGAATTATGTTGTCATGCTATCTATACAGTTCGTTTTCAGAGCTGCTCTATTAATTATGTTAATATTTTTTGTTAAAGGATCCAAAAGAGAAGGCTAAATCAGAGACAGGGGATTGTTTGAACAATCTGGTATGAAACAAAGTGTTTTTTTTTTTTTTTAATAATGTCTTTTTAACTTGTGTTGTCTCCTATTTTATTTGAAATATTGATGGGTCTTGTCATATCGTTTTTCGCTTACCAGAATTTTTTTCATGTTTCTTATATTTGAATGATATGAATTAAATATTTGGCTTTTATGATTATTTTTGTTGTATTTTATTATTATTATTATTTCCTTTACTAGGTTGACGAGTTAGAATCATTGACAACTTTGAAGCTGAGCTTGAGGGCCTAACCATTAAGAAAGGAAAGACAATTCGGCAAAATCTTAGAAAATCTTAAAAGGGTGGAAAGTTTTATTTTTTGGTTGGTTAAATTGATTTTTGCTTTGGTTTATTATTTTCCTTGGGTCATTCCGGCAGGCGCATTTAGTGACATTCATCACTCTCGACATAAGGCTCATATAATGAAGTTAGAACTTATCTTAAGGCTATTGGATAAAGATGAATTGAGTCCTGATCAGGTCAATGATGTTAAAGACTTCTTGGATGACTATGTTGAACGTAACGAGGTTTGTTGTTGATTTTTAAAGTCGTCGACGCTCATAGAAAAAACGTGTTATGCGGCGGTTTATGCCTCTAGTCCCTTGTCCATTTCTGTATTTGTTTGACATGCTTTTTTTGGCGGGAGATTTTAGTTCATTTTCTTACATTTATAAGAATTCTAATATTTTCAAAATTTCCTTGTAGGATGATTTTGACGAGTTTACTGACGTTGATGAGCTTTACAGTTTCATAACCGTTGGACAAGGTGGACTGGTGGTGGCACTTGAAGATCTTGTTACAATTGGGCCTCCTGGTCTTGCCAAGGTGACACCTTTCTGCTGGAGTTTCTACTAGGTTTTCTTTCGAAGTTGAGAATGTGACAAAAGTTGGAAAGTTAAGTCTTTTTTATTACAAACTTGGTTTGCCGCTATTTGAATACAATTTGTAGCGTTAGTTTGTTTGAAATGCCAAGGTGGTAATTATCTATGGGAAAATTATTTGAAGCCTAATAGGGATGATGTCTGGACATGTTGTGACTGACCATGCACCTTCGTCCACAATATTTAGTTTTGGATATCAGATTACATTTTATCTTGTATTCTAATTGATATGTTTGTCTCTCCGTTGAGAGGCCTTGTGATTAAATTTTCCAATTCGGACTCAATTGATGAAGGAATGTTACGAATTTATTTTGCCTCTTTTTTCTTTCTTTTCTTTTTGTTTTTTTTTTCAAGAACGCATACAAACAATATTTGGCTGCCGAAGAGTTACTATTGAAGCAGCAGTCTTGGAGATACCACAGAAAATATATCACATGGCTTCAGCGACACGAGGAGCCAAAGGTCACCACCGAAGAATGTGAGAAGCGGACATAAATATGAGCATATATTTACTCACGAGCATAACTTCTTAATAATATATCTTACTTGTTTTGAATTAAAATTACCTTGTTCTCCAATCCATTGGATATTGGTGTACAGGCGTCAGCGGATCAAGACTGGGTTCATCTTCGAGTTCATCTTCTTGAAGATGAACTTAGTGTACAGAAGTTGTGCAGTAGATGCTACTACATCAGTGCATCGTTGTTGATTTACTTGAGTCCGTCGTTCGAATTTATGTTCCCTCCATATTTACCTAATTCAACTTAATTTAGCAAATGCAAAGCGTAGTTTCTGTTGAAGAATCAACTCCGGAATCTTGTTTACTCGAGATCCCTCTCGTTTTCTTTCTTTTTCAACAATTTTATTTCGTCCATGGGAATTTCTTGGTTTTTACACTCTTTATGATCTTCCTGTCCAGCGAGGGGGAAAAATGGCCTAACCTAAATTATCAGTTTTCGATCAACACTGCAGAAGACATGGCAATAGATTTTTTATCTAGTAAATTTGATATTTACTACTATTTACTATAACTATTTAAAAATTTTTTATTTATTTTAATTATTTGTTGAAAACTACTTTTTTTTTTCTCTCAATTGCAGTTTAGCTCATTGTCAAGGGAGAGAGAGAGAGAAAGCAATCTGTTATTTATTTTAATTATTTGTTGAAAACTACTATCTATTTCTCTCTCAATTGGGAGAGAGAGAGAGAAAGCAATCTGTTATTTATTTTAATTATTTGTTGAAAACTACTATCTATTTCTCTCTCAATTGCAGTTAAGCTCATTGTTAAGGGAGAGAGAAAGAGTGAGAGAACAAATATCAGCAATGGAAGCCGTTTGCTTATATGACAACCTTCAAAAAAAAAATAATAAAAAAGATTAAACTGCTAGTTTGGTTGCAATTTGATCCTCAATCTTTTTGTGACTAACGTATGTAAATTGGTTAAAAAGATGTAATTTGATCCTTTTTACTTTAAAAATAAAAAATAAAAGGTTAAGAATTGGATGGATAGATCATATATATGACACATATAATTTGAATCATATAAATTTTTACTTAGTCACCCTTTAATAGTAAATCATGTGTGATTAATGTAATATTTTTTTGGGTTAAAATCTCAACTTTTTTTTTAACTTAAAAGAACCGAATTGCACGCTAAGAATTTAGAGACCTTCCGTCAAAAAAAAAATTTTGAGGACAAAAATATAACTTCAGAAATAGATTAGGAACTAAACCAGTAATTAACCAAAAAATTATATTAATAAGCTCAACACGCAACTTATCATACCAAAGAAGAATTCTCCCATTCCCACATCCTGTTTTACATTTTGGAGAAAGACAATCAAATCCTGAGATATATATTAACATGATTTCTAAAACAGCAATTTGAATCCCAATTATTAGTTTGTAACCCATACTTCTCTTGATGTACTTCTCTTGATGATCTTAGTTCACAAAAAATATCTGCTCTAAAAGGAATCTCCACAATCACTTCCCAAAAAAGTGTCAAATTCTTCTTCAAATTGCCTATTCCCAACCATGCATGGAGCTAGGTGGAGTTGAGTGAGTTCACATGTCCCCACTCAATTTTTAAAATTGTAATTTTAATCTATAAGTTTTCTTAATTTTTCAAAAAAATGCTCCCAGTAAAATGCTTATTTTCCCCCCTTCAAATGTGAGCCCTCTTAATTTTTTCTTGAACTTATCTCAAATAATGTCTTCAGTCTTTGATCCAACCATCTCTTGGTTCTTACTCACTTTTTTTTTTTTTTTTTGGCTAAAAGTGACGTATTAGTAACAAAGCCACAAAAGGACTAGAAATACAACGGAGCGAGAAAGCCCACAACAACAACAACCAGAAAAGCAGTCAAGAAAACTACTAAAGGTTAGAAGACCACAAGATAAAATAAGGTCCACAACGAACTAACGGCATATAATTATCCCACTCAAAAGATGCCACTAAGACAATCCACTTACCTCTCCTCTTTATTTTATTCCCCCCAAAAGAAACTCTCCATTCATTCTTTCCAACGTACCAGCCACATAATTTGGTAGCTTAAAGATGGACACGTAGTAAATCAAAGATGCTTTGCTTAAACCACTTGAATAAGCATATATCAATTTTTGCCTCGTCAAAGAACCTGTCTTCCGCCCCCCATAAATTCTTTTCAGCCACTTCAAACACCGGATTCCAAAATTCCACCGACAATGAATTTTTTTCTTCCAAAAGGAAAGCCTGAAAATATTTCAAATGCCGTTTCACCACCTCACACCCCACTAATTTTGATTAGCTTATTTTTTTTGACATAATTGGACACAATTAGGTTAATTTGACTATACATTGACAACTACGGCCAATCTTGTTCGATACTTAAATTATTAGATTAATTTTTTAATTGTCCGATCTATGTATGTCAATGTTAGAAATTTACTATGCATAATACATAATTATTCTCAAATATAAATCAGACCATTGAAAAATTTATCTATCGATTTAAACAACAATTGCTACAGATTAAAATTATGAGACCTACAAGTAAAAACCACTAGATATATGTATATTTGCTGGCAACCATTTGAGTTTCCGCATTGTCTTGTGACAATCCACAAATCTATGTTGATAGATCTCAACCTAACAATTCGATGGTGTATATTTTTGACATTAGAATCACAACTTTGCTTTTTTTTTTTTTTTTTTTTTTTAACTTTCAGTAGTTTTAGCTATCAGATTAACTCGTCCGGTCTTATACTTAAGGATACAAATTAAAAACTTATGATCGCACGACACATAACTATGATTTTATAGATTAAACCATTAACAATTAATACAATAGCTAAAACTAGAATTATTATCGGTGGTGAAAAAGAAAAGTTCCTAGAGTAAAAGTACCGTGACCTTGCCCTGTAAATATAACAGTCCCAGATCAAAAGTAAAGCTTTGAAATTTTTAGCACGAGTTCTAGTTTTCCAAAAACCGAAGTGTTTTGTAATTAGGACCCAAGTTGAGAAAAATGCATGACAACATTTCATATGAAAACATTTGAATGATCATCCGGATTGAGATTTGGACATAATCATTTAAATTTAAAAAAAAAAAAAAAACATTTGAATAGACGCTGAAAACAATTCTAGTAAATCTTACAAAACCTTACTGTTCATAACAGATTTTGATAAAAAAAAATTTATTCCTCTCTCCATTCCGAATGCATATGTTATCGTTTGAATCAGAATTTTTTTAATTAAATAAATAATAATAATAAAGTTCATTGTATTTTGAAAGATAGATGGAAGAGAGAAACTATCAATTCAAATTGAAGTGAAACACTGTATTAACATAAAAACGGTCCAAAATTTAAGGGGGCCTCCATTCCAAATTTACATTAAAAAATGTTCATTACCATTTGAAATTAAGGTTGGTAAACACACATCCCAAACGCCCTCTTAGATTTCTTTGGTTCATTTTTTCCAAAAATGAATGATGACAAGTATTATGCTAATTATAATTTTTTCACATAATAAACATGCTTCGCAGTCTAGTAAAGCTTCAATATAAAAGGGGCTTTGATTGATTAATAATATACCTCAGGATTGCAAAGCTCTAGTTTCAGGTCAATATCCTCATTTCAATTGTAGAAAACAAAGCAAAATCCAGTATACTAAAGTTAATTCACCTAAAATACCATATCAGAACTAGAGAACAGCAATGCACTTTAGGCACAAGTTTTTAAAGCATCACAAAATTGCAAGGCCGGTCAAACTCATTAAAGCAACAGAAATGCACTCGGGGGGTCCATATATCGCAATGCATATCAGATCCCCGCCATCACTCTCATCAAGTGCCATCTTGATTTGCAGAATACACAACTGCCAAACCCGTGACATTCCACTAAATTTTGAGATTCGCATATGATAGAAAAGTAGTAGGTTCAATAGTCAAAAATGTATGAAACATTACCTGAAAATGACCATCCTAATCATCCAAGTAATAGTAGGACCCAGCAGATTTCTGCTCCCTATCTTTGGTGGAGTCAAGTTTGTTGATTCTGGGGCGGTAATTAGTCGGATCCCGTCTAAACGTGATGTCCAGATGCTGCATAGGTCAAGTAAAAAGTCACTAAAATGTTGTTTATTGTGACATGCAGAAAGATGAAGAGTAAAGGGATAAAGAGTTGCAATTGCTTACAGATAAGAAGAGATTCATTCCAGTCAACAACGACTGTGGAGAATTGGCCGTACAATCGATCGATGGCTTCCCCTCGTAGACGATCACTCTATCTGCCAGATAAGTTGCCATAATAAAATCATGCTCAACCACAAAAGCTGTTTTCTTTGCATGGAGGATAAACCTCTTTATGACCTTTGAAGCGACAATTCGCTGCTCAGAGTCAAGATAAGCACTAGGTTCATCGATTAGATAAATGTCAGCAGGCTGCATGCAATCAAAAACAAAATCATCTGTTAGGCTATTCTAATATCATACTCGATTGGAATCATTACAAATCTTCATCCATGTATTGGCCAGGGGTTAAAAAAAATCTCCCACAATTGACCATAAGTTTTCATGGAAGAATCTCCCACAATTGACCATAAGTTTCTTTCCATGAAATGCGCCAATACAAACTAGTAAAAACCTCAAACCTTCTCCATTGTAAAAGAAGGCAAATAATCTTCAGGAAAGGAAAGATAGCAAAGGCATGAGACACGTAGAAGCAACACAAAAAGCGTTCCTACTAAACATGTGAAACCTAAGTTTTCTACTCCTACAGTGCTGCGGATTTCCATCCTATTTCATAGCTATGATACGGATTGTATTACTACTTTCCACCAAACCTGCCTCTCTCCACCAAACAAGACACAATGATGAACAACAAGCACATAGCTCGACCATATGATATGGATATGTCAAATATGTAATACCGCAGGGTACAATGCAATTACAAAATTACCTTTCCAAGGCATAGACACAATGCAACTCTTTGCAGCTCTCCTCCTGAAAGATTTATGACTTCTTGATCCATTAACTGCTCTATAAGAAGAGGTTTCATCACATCTGACACAAACTGGGGATGAGTATAGGAATCGCGTATTTTCTGATGCAGCAAGTGTCTGACAGTGGATTGAAACTTAGGACTGATCTTTTGAGGCTTGTAAGAAACATTAAACTCGGGTATCTCCACATCAGAACCTTCCACTGTATCAGGTTTCAACAAACCAGCCTGCAGATTGAAACAAAAACGGACAATCTGATAACTAAAAGTTCAGCTTCATGCAGCCCATCAAGGAGAAAGAAAAGAGTACCAGCATACGGATAAACGTGGTCTTCCCCGTCCCATTCTCTCCCAGCATCACAATAATCTGCGAATCGGTGAATTCACCCTCGACCACACGAAGCTTAAAGTTCCCCTGAGTTTTAGTCATGGTTGGATATTTGTATCGTGCATATGTCTCAATTTCTTCAGCACTCTCCTGTGGAGTCTCAGCGACCTAGAAAAGGAAACAAGTTAGAACCAACCAATTCAACTAAAACTTTCACGGAAAAAAAAAATCAACTAAATCCACAATACTCAAAAAATATACCTTGAATGTAAGAGATTCATCTCGGAAGCGAAGATTCTCAGTAGGCACAAATCCAGCCAAGAAGATATTGATTCCTTCTCTGACTGAGAAGGGAAGGGTGACAACTCCGTAGGCACCCGGTTTCCCATATAAACAGCAAATAAAGTCCGATAAGTAATCTAGAACACTCAGGTCATGCTCAACAACGATTACATAGCTGAAAATACACAGAGGTACATTCACCATTCAGTAAAAAACATTCTATAAACTGGAAAACATGTAAATATGCTTGTAATGTTCGGCCTCAAGCACAAACCAAGACAAATATTTGTGTTAGAAAAATAAGAAAGGAAAAGAAATAAACCTGTTGGGCCTGAGCAAAGATCGGACGACTTGAGCTGCTTTAAGCCTTTGTTTGACATCAAGATAACTGGAAGGTTCGTCGAACATATATATCTCGGCATTTTGTATGGCAACAACAGCAATAGCAAATCTCTGAAGCTCTCCACCAGATAGATCTCCTACATTACGATCTATAACCTGGTTTAGCTCCAGATCGGCACAGAGTTCACTCTTCATATCTCTCTCGTCTTTTTGTTCAAGCACCTGGCCCACATTGCCTTGAACCGCTTTTGGGATATGATCAACATACTGAGGCTTTATAATAGCCTAAAAAAGCAAAAACATATTAAACATATTGCGATAATCCAAATGATGCTAGGCTTGCTTACTTCAAAATTAAAAGGTACCTTCAGATTATCTTCGAGGATGCGAGTAAAATAATTTTGCAGCTCAGATCCTCGGAAGTAGGTCAAGATTTCTTGCCAATCCGGAGGACACTGAAAAAAAATAACCGGTCCAGTAGTTTATTAAATCACATGCTAAGAAATAAGTTAAGCTTGTACATGAAAATTATATATTTAAAAAATGATAGTATTACATTGAAACGGCCCAAATTGGGTTTGAGCTTTCCAGCCAAAACTTTGAGGGCAGTGGATTTCCCAATGCCATTAGTACCAACCAAACCCAAAACCTGACCCGGCCTTGGGATTGGCAACCTGTGATATAAAAATTGTTTTGTTTTTACACATATATATACAAGAAAGAGACTCCAATCAAGTAGTAATATTATTGAATCTTAATTAAACCACAGATATATCCAACCTGTGTAATTTGAATGTGTTTGGGCCGTAACGATGAGTGGTATGTGTGTCCAAATCTTTGGGCAAGTTAATAATCTGGATTGCTTCAAATGGGCATTTCTGAAATGACAGGTAAAAGTAACCTCAGACAGATTGAAAGAAGAAAATACAGAAAAAATATTATATTATTCCACTATAAAACTAACCTTAACACAGATACCACAACCAATGCAGAGCTCCTCAGATATGAAAGCAATCTTAGAAGCAGGAGTAACCTCTATACATAATTTACCTGCAATACATACATACATATATATATATATATATATATATATATATATCAAAAAGGAACCAAGTGACGAGTAGCAGATTCAACGATTTAGAGGATAAACAGAATAAATACCAGTTTTGACAACAGGGCAGCTTTTCTTGCACTCCTGCCGACACTTCTTCGGCTTGCATCGGTCCGAGCTCACAATCGCTATACGCGTCAACCGATCCGCCATCGCTCAGCTCTCTACAACACAAATTTCGGGTTTCAAATTCATTAATTTCTCTAAAATTTCATTTAATTTTCATTCTCTACACACTCTCTATATAATGAATTCAACCAAACAAAATTGAATTCTAGGGTTTAAAATCCGATCAACCAAAAGACCGAGAGTTAGAGCAAAGCTAGATTCAGTTACTAGGGTTTTCTTTCTATTCGTTGCTCTGCTATCCATAACGCAATTTAGGGTTTCGAATTTCGTTCATATCTCCATAAATTGAATTCAATAAAGGGTTTCGATTGGATTGGGCCATACCTGAAAATCAGATCAACCAAACGGACTGAGAGATGGAAATTTGGGGTTGACGTCGCCGGAGATTGGGCGAGCTCCAGTCACCGGAAAGGGGTGGGGCAGAACGCGGCTGCGGTGGTCGCGTGAGTGGGGGTCGCCGGCGTGGTCTCCGGCCGTGTAGGTTTGTGGACAGGGCTGCTATGGGGTAAGGCGTGGGTTTGCTTTGCTTGGGTTTTTAGTGATATTCTAATATGCTAGGGTTTGGAGGAACTGTTTAATTATATCTCTATATACATATTTGAAAAGGGCAAAAAAAATTTAAATTGCTCGTTTGTCTCTCAATTTTTTTTTAAACTGTGATCTCTTTTTTTTTTTTTTTTTTTTACGCTTAAAATAACTCTAAATTCTTTAAATTTTGGTTTTTGTTTTTGTTGAAAAAAAGGGTTAAAACTTTTAAATAATGAATCATGTAATTACTTGAGTGTATGAACCATGTAATTACTTTTAATAATGAATCATGTGTGATTAAGTGATATGTCCTATTAAATTTTTAACATGTATTAACAAAAAGGGTCATTTTGTACTATTTTAAAAGTTTGTAGACCTTTTAGCCACAAAAAAAAATATTAGAGATCAAATCACAATTTAAAAAAAAGGTTAAGAACCGGATGATCAACTTAGCCAAAATGAATGTAAATTGCTAACTTGGTCCTCAAATTACATACAAACTCGTGATTGGGTCCTTTTGACTAAAAAACACTTGAATAACACAAATTTAAAAGACTATTACACTAATATAACACAAAAAATTAATACTAGATTGACATGACATAAAATTAAACAAAATTTAATTAAATTTATATCATGTTGGTTAATAGATTGAAAAAAAAAAAAAGTGATTATTTAGGTAATTTTCTCTAACTCTTAGCTTATAAAATGTCCCTATTTCGTAATAGATGTTACTTTTGGGCCGGAAAAAATTCACATACACGTCGTATGAGGTCTTTTTTTTTTTAATAAATTTACTCAAATAGTCATTTTTTTATCTATTAATTAATATATTATAAATTATCTCTTCTTAATCAACGTCGTATAAAAAGGCCTGCTGTGGAATTTTAGTTTCCAACAAACATGCAATATGTGCACAGCGTCTCCAGTGGCGCTCTCTGTCCTTTGTGGAACTTTCTAGGGCTTGTCCATTAGGTTGCCGAGAGTAATTTGCTCTCTTTCCCATTTGGGTTTTCTACTAGGGGGTTTTATCTCTTCTATGTTTAATTGTTGAGTTTGGTCGTTGAGAGTTGGAAATTTGGCCTGAGTTTGGGCTATTTGGTAGCAAAAGGGTGAGGTCTTCTTGTTCCTTACACGTTTGGTATTCAAAGCAAGGTCTCATTTTGGCATCTTTTCTCGTGCGAGAGTTGAATAACTCGTGTGGGTATTTGGGATTGGCAGTGGGTTTTGGGAGTCGTGTACCCTTTCTCTTCAGGGTGGTGGTGGTGTTGGGAGATCTTGTTCGAGGGAAGGGTGCTAAGGTGGCGCTTGCTTGGTAAAGGAGTTTGGTGGCTGGGTGGGTTCGTGGGTAGTTGGGGATAGTGGTTGGGTGAGCTGGTCATGGCGTCTAGAGGAGAGACAGAGAGATTAGGAGTTCAGCCCAAAAGGACACGGTATTTTTTTGATGATTTGGAGTTGAGAGCATGATGTTGAAAAGGGGCGTCTTTTTGTTAACAAGGTTCTAGTAGGGAAGGTTATTGTGGATCGGCCTATCAAGTACGTAAATGGTAAGGGATATTCTTAAGAAAGCTTGGGAAACTGATAAAGAGTTACTAATAGCTTGAGCTTTTGGGACGGATTAGTTAAAGAACATTTTCATTTCTCTTTCATCTTACAAGCAGTGTCGTGACCAAAACGAAATTCAATTACGCGACATCCTGTCAATAAAAAATAAAGATAATATGGGATCGAACCCACAATCCCCACCCGACAGCCCCCTACCAAACACGCAGATATTATTATGTAGTGATTGCTCGTTTGCATAAAACGAGCAGATATGGCAGCGTTTTGTATTGCATCTCATGTGCTGCTTGCTGAGTTTTGAGTAGAAAACAGAGATTCTTTCCCTGTTGATCCCAAGTGTATTCTCATGCTATATGAATCGAATATTATTGTATAATATATGAAATATATAAAGAAAGAATATTAGAACTTTTGAGGTCAAAGAAGAGTATTCACGACCAAGCTTACCAACAAACCTAATAAAGCCCCAGCAATGACTTCAACCTCAGTGTGTCCAATGGACTCTTTTAAAAGAGAATATTTGCTTCTTTCTGACCCTTCGTCGGCTTCAGCTGCCTTGATGCCAGAAGGAATCTGACTTGAAGTTGTCTTCTCCGACTTTGGTACCAAAAGGGAATTTCTTGTTTTTGATGAAAAGGAACCCGATTCATCTGACAAGTAGTTTAAGGTCGAGGATGATGTCCCCGGTTGAGAATCAAAACTGTCTATGTTCTTGGAGGGAATGGAGTTTGCTCGTGACTTTTCTTTCAGAACTTTGTTCAGTGTTCTCGCATGGATTCCTACTTCTCTTCTAACACCCTGTGAAAGAACGGATCGGGTCTCAGTTTCAGGTCAGCCTATCCAACTAATAAACCAAGGTTTCAGATGTAAACCGCTATAGAAAATCTACCAAAATATGAGTTTGTTTAGCTAAACATATAGTGAAATGGAAACGAAAAAACAGCTCTATTGTCCGACATTTGCAGTGCACTTAGCCAAATAGCAAAAGTATAAGCAAGCACCAATAAATTCTTGAGTATTGTAGGATGTCAGAATTTTCGAACTCCTCGTTCATTGTTTACACGAAGAAATCGAAAGTTTCAACTTCAACTTTACAAGAGTACTCAAATTGCTTTTTCTCTTGAATGCACTAAGATTATCAACATTTGCTATGGCTCATTCTAAGTATTGCCTTACAATTACAGTCCAATCTTTCACTACACAATTCTATACTTTATCCAAAAAGTGTGCGTTGAAGTAAAGGGTGTTATTCAAGAATTATGACTTAAATTTGAAAATATGACAATGCATGTGAGATACTGAACATAAAGATAATATTTCATAAAGACACAATGTTAAGGACACAAAATGATGATGTTGCATGCCGTTTCAACTAAATCATTGGTACGGAGAAATTCATCTCCAAGAAAATAACCCATATCCGGGCTGTCACATCTATGTATGCCTATAAATGTGGTTGCATGTAACTGAAGTACGAGCTTAGTTGATGGGAAAAAAATATATATATATATTTTTTGAGATTTCAGATTTCCCCCCTCTTTAGTTCTCATTCTCTGTCTAACACTGTCTCTTTTCTCTCCCTTTGTCTCTGATCTCTCTTGGTTCTATTTCTCTATCTTAAATCTATCTGCACTCTCACTCTGTTGTACGTCACAAGGTCGATTGAAGAAGAAATAAAAACCTACAACCAGTACACTCTCCAACCTACGAAGTTGTAACAGTGAAAATACGACAAAACATCATGTTTCGTTTTCCTTAGTTTACAAGTAATCCCATTGGTGGAGATCATGATATGTATTATTTAATATTTACTTTTGAATTTAAGATTATGTTTATACATTAGGATTACCTAGTATTTAGATAATTTTATCTTATTATTTTGTTTTCTTCTCCCCAAGTAGGTTAGTGCTTGTAATTTCTCGAGTTCCCCTTCTGTCTCTCGAATTCTTTATCTCATCTCCGTTGGTCTCTCGAGTCTCTAGTGGTTCTATTTCTCTATTTCAATTCTATTTCTTCTCTCTTAGTCCTATATTACACGCATTAGCATCAACATATACAGTATACAAGCATAACTCGTTCTTCATTCTAAAGACCTTTGAATATAGGCCACAAGTAATTTGTTAGAAGTATTTTGCAATCCAAATCATGACAAGAAAACAAATTTGGCTTGAAAGACTAATGGGTGAATTACAACATTAACAGCATGCTCAATCAGTTAGAAGAAATACCACCACAATCAGCATTTAAAACATTAAACCGTGAGACTTGGGATGCTCACAAATTCACTTTTCAATCCAAATTATGTGACAATATTTATATGGAGTAAAAAAAAGAAAGGAAAATTTCTCAAACACGTTAAACGTCTATACCTGGGCATCATACATAATAAGTCCAGCATAAACAACTGTTATACCGAATAACGAATCCGAGAACCCCCTGCATATAAGCAATGCAGTTATTTCAAACATCAGTTTCCAAATTTAATTTGTAGTCAGGTTTCAACACTTCATCTACACACAAACAGAAAACACATATTGAAGAATTGAAGAGAAGAAGCGAGCACAACAACAATAAAGCTTACCTTTCAAGACCAAGGCATGTTGCAGCAGCCACAACTGCCTATCCACGGAAAATGCATTCAACACTTTGTCAGATCATGATTCAATAACCTCGTAAATTCAAGTTCAAAAAAATGAAAATCAACTCCTACTCTAAAAGTAAATACAAAATGCCGCTATGTTCATGTATTGGTATGACAGGTATCACAATACTTGATACTACGAGCATTTTGTGCTTGGAAAAACTAGAGTGATCAACTTATACATTAAAAAAGGAGAAATTCTGCTAACATTTTTTATGCTTTCAAATATTCCTCATGCTTGGATTGCTCACATTTTTTCCATGACTATTGATAATGAAATGAACTACAAGCTGGGCTCTAGGAGGGGTCTTAATGATAGAGGACGTGGAGGATTTGCATTCTCTACGTCAAATCCTCAATTCTTTCTCATTTGATTTGTCCACTACTGATCGTAAGGTGTGGCCGTGCGATTCGTTGAGTTTTCTTTTAAATCACTGGTGGTATGAAACCCCGCCAATCATCTCTCCAAAAATTGGGATGTTTTGAAGTATCTCAAGTTCCTCCCTTATTTCTTTCCTTTCTCTTTTCTCTCTACCAGATAACTATGAACGTCAAAATCCTTCCACTTAATCCTCCCACTCTTGTCTCTCTTTCCACTTTTCTCTCCTGCCAAACACAATCTACTAGTTAAGTTTATTCTCATTTATGCCCCTGAACTTAAGATTGTTCCAACGTTATCCCTAAACTTTAAATTAGTCCCACTTAATCCCTTAGACTAAAATTTTGATTGAAAATGTAATTATCATTCTAATTGCAAATTGAACTAATTAACATTCATCTAAAAATTGAAGGACCAAATTACGAAGAAAATAATAAGTTCAAAGACAAAAGTCCCAGACGACCAAAAATTCAAGGGTAAAAGTGCACCAAAAAAACAGAAAAGGAGGAAGAAAGGGCATACAGAGGAATGAGTAGAGGGGAAGCCACCAGCCTGAAAAGCAGCCTTGATATCAAACTCTTTCCCATAAAGAATTACTCCACTCAAGGGTTTTGTTAGCTGCCCTATTGCCCCAGAAACACCCGCCGCTATCAAAACCTGAAACATTCCTCCCCAAAAAAAAAAATCCTCAATTTCTCCAAATAAACACTTAATACACTCATACACGTGTATATATAAATATATATATATATATAACGTGTGTGGATATATATATATATATATATGTATATGGAGCTCTGATAAACTGACCTTGTTATGGAGAAGTTGGACAAGTATTTCGTCTGATAACTGAGCATTGATTTGTCTTCTTCTACTTCTTCTTCTTCTTAAAACGAGGTTTTGGGGATGTTTTCTTGGATTCGCAAAACCCCAATAACAACAACAACAACAACTCTGAGAAGAGAGAGAAGAAGCTCTGGAAATGGTGCTCATCATTTCCCACCTTCTCTCTCTCTCTCTCTCTCTCTCTCTCTCTCTCTCCCTTTCTGTGTGTGCGTCTGTGGACGTCAGTGAGCAGAGCTGAATTGTACAATAGCTGGTTTGACTCAAACGACATTGTTTATCGGCCCTTCGTTTTTGGGGGAAATTTCTCTGTAGTTAGGAAGACGCCAAATCCGGAGGCTTATACGGTTACACCCAAAGCAGAAAACGACAGCGTTAAGATACCCCAAATATATAAGCACAAACAAGTTTTGGTGTCTAGTACCACAATTGTTTCTGATATGTAGACTAATTTCTAAAGCCGACTAATTTCTAAAGCCAACTAAACAAATTATAAAGATTACAGGCTTCGCCTCTCGATAATATCACACCTGCATCTGAAAATAGAGTTCAAATATCTCTATTTTTAAATTTTTTTAAAAAAATTATAATTATATCAAAATTAAGACTCATTTAGATCACATATTCATTTTCGAAAAAAAAAATTTTGTTTTAAATAAGAATTGCTTTTTATTTTGAGAATAAGATAGTATTTGGATGTGTAACAAAATTTTCTTTTTGAAAACAAAAAATTATTGGGAGTGAGAAAAAATTATAGTAGAAATAATGCATTGTGAGAAGATTTCAAAACGATTCATTTTCTTTTTTAAAATGATATTGTACAAAGTAAATTTAAAAATAAGATAGTTTTTCTTTTTTCCAAAATGAGAGAAGGATGGAAAAAAGTTGATACACAATTTTTTGCAAAAAAAAAAATTCAGTTTCAAATATTGGATATGTCATCCAAATAAAGGGTAAAACTAATAGATAATATACAATGTTTATAACTGTTAATAATCAGACAATCGACAGGGTCTTTTTTTATGAGCGTATTATTGTGTTGTTAAAATAACTGATAAATTTTACCAAAACAAAATTTAGACAATTGGAAAATTATACATTACATTGTGGAGCTTTCTACCATGAAACTTGTTTTTTTTTTTTTATCCCATCAATAGGGAAAAAAATTTCAACCCTTCGATCATATTTGGATGGTGTAGATCAAAAAAATACACCAATTAAAAAATAAAACACTCACACATAATTACAATTGAAAAAAAAAACTATAAAAAAACAAAAAACAAAAGAACAGACGAATTAGGAACATCATGACCGTGGGTCTCGCCGGACATCTTACGTTGTCGGCTCTCCTTTGACCAGATAGCCAAGGAGGGGGCAAAACGCAGATCATGGAACCCAGTCGGAACCCAGTCGTAGGGGGGAGGGGGGCGGACCCAGATTGGTGGATAGGGGGCGAACCCAATCGCGTCGGGTGGAAGGGGAAGGGGGATGAGACCTAGATCAAGGATGGGGGGGCGAACCCAGTTGCGACAAGGGGGAAGGGAAGGGAGGGGGGCCGAGACCCAAATTGGGGATTGGAGGGCGAACCCGTGGGGGGGAAGGGGGGCAATTCCAGTCGTGAGGCTGACAAGCTCATGATTCGGGGGCTTATGAGATCCTGATGTGGTTGATGGGTTGGTGGGTGCCATCGGCAGAGAAAAGGAAAGGTGGCGGGTGGTCGTGGATGGGGTTGCTGGTGGGAGGAGTGGTTGTTGAAAGGAATGGAGTTATTATTATTGGGAGAGGCTGTGGTAGAGCCTCTCCCAGATACCCTATCGGTAGAGCTCTTTTTTTAACTGTTAGATTTTAATCGAACGGTTGATATATCATTGTTATCATAGACCTTACCTCATATAAACTTTCCCACCCCAAGTCTTCTTCTCGCGTCAAGGCTGGGGGCCGGCGGGGGAAGGGGGGGACTGGGGGCAGCCGTGGTGGGGAAGAGAGAGAGAGGGGAAGAGAGAGATGGGAAGAGAGAAAAGAGAGAGAGAAAGGGGAAGAGAGAGAAGTTTATATGGGTTGGTGGGTGAATTCCAGTCGTGAGGCTGACAAGCTCATGATTCGGGGCTTATGAGATCCTGATGTGGTTGATGGGTTGGTGGGTGCCATCGGCAGAGAAAAGGAAAGGTGGCGGGTGGTCGTGGATGGGGTTGCTGGTGGGAGGAGTGGTTGTTGAAAGGAATGGAGTTATTATTATTGGAGAGGCTGTGGTACAGCCTCTCCCAGATACCCTATCGGTAGAGCTCTTTTTTTAACTGTTAGATTTTAATCGAACGGTTGATATATCATTGTTATCATAGACCTTACCTCATATAAACTTTCCCACCCCAAGTCTTCTTCTCGCGTCAAGGCTGGGGGCCGGCGGGGGAAGGGGGGGACTGGGGGCAGCCGTGGTGGGGAAGAGAGAGAGATGGGAAGAGAGAGATGGGAAGAGAGAAAAGAGAAGAGAGAGAAAGGGGAAGAGAGAGAAATTGGGTCGCTGGCGACCGGAAAAAGTACCGGAGGTGAGTCGCCGGCATCGGGGTGAGTCGCCGGCGGCGGAGAAGACTTGGGGTGGGAAAGTTTACATGAGGTAAGGTCTATTATAATAAAGATATACCTATAATATATCAACCGTTCGATTAAAATCTAACGGTTAAAAAAAGAGCTCTATCGATAGGGTATCTGAGAGAGGCTCTACCACAGCCTCTCCTATTATTATTATTATTATTATTATTGTTGTTGTTGTTGTTGTTGTTGTTTTGAAAAGTTTTGTAAAAAAAATCAGGTGCAGTAAGTTTTATTATTTTTTGGTATATTTTTTTGATCTCAACTATCCAAAATTGATCGGATGATCAAAAAATTTTACCTCGTTAATGGGGTAAAATGGGGAGGTCTCCTTAGATTGTTGCAAAAAGTTTATGTTATCGAAGTCCATTCATAATTTTTTTTCTCACAAAATGCTTTTTTTTAAATGAAATTTTTATTATCTCTAATACATTAAGAAATTAATTACCATAATTTAAAGCGATAAATTTATTTACGTATATTTATACGTCTATGTAAATGTCTAAATAGTTATTGGATATTTGATGAGAGTTTGTACATTTTTAATCAAACATTTAAAAATACGTATATATCAATAGCAAACCTCCAACAGGAATGCCAATGGGCCATATGATGAAAGTTTGTAAATTTTGAATCAAACATTTAAAATAGAAGTATTTACACAGGATGTCCATTTTTAAACACCTCTTTTAAAAAACGTCCAAAAACAAATTTATTTATAAATTTGAACAAATTTTAAATTCCAACCCTTTTTCCTTTCATGTTTACCCTTCAATATTTTTCTGATTTGTTTTTTTGGATCTAACTATTGTGTCCCTTTATTTATGTTCCCTTCGTATCCCTCTAATAATATTATGATATATCAATTAAGAATATATATTTAGTTGCAATATCATATCACATCAATTAAAAAATTATGTTAGTTATATACATGTCTTATTATTATTAGAAAAACATAAATGGGGACACAAATAAGGGGAAAAAAATATTATAGAACATTAGTGATGCTTAACATCACACTAATAAAGAAGTAAGCCCTACTGGTAGGTCCCATATTATTGGACTCATCCTCTATTAGTAAGTGATGTTAAATATCATTGATGTTCCCTAGTATTGCTCAATAAGGGGACATATAAACTAAATCCTGTTTTTTTATATATAAAGATTGTCTTTTTATTGAAAAAAATATATATGAAAAGAAACTTTTTTTTTCGTTACATAAATGAATTTCTCTTTTATAATCGTATATGTAGGAAGGTGTGGTTTTAATAGTTACTTTTTTTTATATAATAATGAATTATTACAGACAAAATTATAAAAATAAGTATATTCTTTAATTACATTTGATAATGTGGTATTTTATGTAACTTTAAGCAACCCCTCCTCCTCTTACATATGTGACTTCTACCTAACAATAAATTTGCATTTGGTTCGACGGTTGGAAATAAAATTTTTAAGTTTGAGTTGATTGATTTTTCAAAAATTAGCTATAAAATTTGTTAATTTTTAGAAAAAGATAAAAATTAAAATAAAAAATAATTTAATTAAAGTTAAATTAAAAAAAAAAACAATTTGTAAAAAGTTGGTTTGCTCCTTGGTATATGCTATTTTTTCACCTTGATGTTGCCCGTAGAAACAAATTTACCATTTTTTTAAAACCAATTTTTGAAATCCGTATAAATTTTCGGCAACCGTGTCATTGTTGAGATTTATTTTTAATGCTATTTTTTTCAGTTGACGTCATTTTTTATAGCTATTATTTCTTCAATAACTAGTGTCTTTTTATTCTTTTTCTTTTTTGGGTATTTTACAGTTGATTTTTTCTATTCATCGTCTCTATGTTGATAATATATTTTGGGAAAGAAATATCGTTTAATAGTTTAATTACTGTATTTGTATTAATTTGTTTAGAAATAATTGTCATTTTATAAAAAATAACCAAAATTTTAATATATAGTCCATCACAATAATCTAACATTATCAAGAATCACATTAAATACATATATAATCAAGCACTATAATAAAACATTTTTAGGTAATTGATTACTTTAAAAAAAATTCCTAAGTTTGTGATTACTGTTAATTAACTTCAACCAAACACCCCCATAGGGAGTGGAATGGAATCTTTTTTTTTTTTTTTTTTTTTTGAGGTCTATTACCACCTATCATTCTATATTCTCCACCCTTTTTCTTAAACCACCCACCAATGAAATTTTGAAACTAATTATTATTTATTACACCCTTCTTATTATTCTAGAAAAGTCTGTACAATTAGATTTCATCTTTCTCCTTTTTTTATTACCCGATTAATAAATAGCCCATTCTTAAAAAATAATCTTTCTTTCCTTTTTGTTTTTTTGTTTTTTTTTTTTGAACTTGGGGTTGGGGGCATTTTGATTTTATACCTCAAATTACTCGAAAATTTCTATTAAGGATTTTTTTTTTTCTAGTATTTCATTAGCAATTTTTTTTATAGGTAGTCCTTAGAAAACTAGACGAAAATTGTACGCGTTTTAATCATATGATTTTGATTAAGGGACAAGTGTAACCAAAATAATAGGGATAATTATACCTCCAAAATATTTATGAAAAATTATGAATCTTTATTATGGTATAATTTATTTTAAAAAATATCTCTAATAAAGATATATGTTCCCTCTAGAAAACGTTCATTTACAGTTTTTTTTTTTCTGAATTTTTATTTTGCACTAAACCTCATGTTATTATAACATGTTCAATGTCAATCTAATTTTTAACAAAATACGAAAAAATGAACTTCTTGCGTGATAGTAAAAGAATTCAGAGTAATTTGATGTATAAAATTAAAATATAGTAATATGATATATAGTTCGAGAGTTTATAAAAATAACCTTTAAAATAGGAAAAAAAAAATTGACATTACGTCAAAGTTTTGATTGTCACTCTCTAAACAATGCCACATAATGTGCTTCACTTTAAAAACTTATATATATTGTTTCATACCATTAAGCAACATCAAGATAATTTTAATTAAAAAAAAAAAAGTCTCAACAATAACGACATGATATTAATTGTCATTTTCCTAACCATTTCACAATTCTTTTTCCAACAAAATGACATCTTCTTATCTAAAACGACGTTAGCAATACGTTCTTCTTTGTACGCATTTTCCTTTTAACTTTCTCATCACTATCTTATGTTTTTTTTTTTTTTTTTCTCTCTTGTAATTACATTCTAGCCCTCCCCTAAATGAACTCCACCTATTATAAAATACTAGTTTCTATACGTTACATATTGTAGCAATTAATATTGTAGATTTTATAATTAATATGTATTAATAAAAACTATCAAATATTTTTAGTTTAGTATATATGTGTAGATCTAAAGTTAAGAAAATTAATAATTAATATTTTTTATAGTAACTTTTCTAATAAATAATAATTTTAAACATTTTATAATCTAGTCGCAGAAGAGCAAAATAACAGCCACAACATTTTTAGTAAGAAAATATCAATTTCCTCTAATTCTCTACACATACATGTTTTATGGTCTTCTCTGTACTCGTGTTTGTGACAGAATTATATCCACAAAGATATTTGTGTCGATGTATTTTCACCTTAGAGCAAGAAACAAATATTTTTATACATATAGAAAGAGTAAGAGAATAATGCAAATCGATTATTTAAGCGAGAGATTGTGTGAAGAAGTCTAATTACTTATAAACATACGAATTTCACAAGTAAACATATGATTCTCCCATACTTGTTTTGAAATGGTTGAAAGTTAAACAACACAAGAACATACTTATAAGTGTTGTTTAAATATTAAAGAGTTGCCTTAATCAGTTGTAATTGAAAGATAAATAGATTAATGAAACCTTTTGTAAATTTGAGTTGCCTTGAATGGTTACAGCCGAAAGATAAATAGATTGTAAATAATTAAAATTTTTCATAAAATAGAGTTGTCTTGGATAGTTACAACCAAAAAATGAATAAATTATGAATAATAAAAACTTTTTATAAAATAAACTCTTTTGAGTGAGAAGTTACAATAATAAAATATGATACGATATGTATAATGGAGCATTTGATTAAACTTATACTCACCATTTTGAACGAGCTAAGAATTAAGATAATTAGTTAACGCTGTCTACCACCTAAACTACTTTTTTTTTTTTTTAATATAAGAAAGGCCTAGACTACTAATATTGATGCAGTATTATTGCAAAACCACGTACAAAAAGCAAAGAGAACAAGGATTTTAAAAACGACAACACAGCGAAACCGTTTTAGACGACCTATAACTGAATACTGCAAGTGACCTTGCTCTTTTAGTGTAGTTAGGATATGATAATTAATAATATGCAATTTACAGATTCATACCCGTATTTTTTTAGGGTCATTCCGTGAAACGATTTGAATTGAAATTTTTAAGTTTGAGCTGGTTAACTTTTTAAAAACTAATTATAATTTTTTATAATTTTTCAGAAAAAGACAAAAATTAAGATGAAAAATGTGAGTTTAAGATATAATACCAAACGGACAATAGTATTTTATGTGTAAGAAGGAAAAAGATTATATATATAAGATTACAGTTTTTCATTTTCGGTTTCATAATTTTTGTTGAGGAAATTATCAGTTTTATAATTATTAATGATTTTCAATAATAAAAAGTTACATCACCATATCGCTGAGAAAAATATTGCATCGGGATAATTTGTTGTAGGTAGATTCAGATACATTTAACAAGTTAAATAATATACTGGAAAATTGCAATAATTATATAGTTGTTATATTTTAAAAAGTAATTAAGATAGAGGCAAATTAAAATAAACAGTTTTAGATATATATGTTTAAAAAAACTTTTTTTAAAAATGTGGAAGTAGGTAAAAGAAAAGAAAAAAAATGCAAAAGTTAAAAAAGGAAAAAAAATATCTGATTTAAATTTTTTTTATTCTTTTCCTTACTTAAGTTTAAATTTTTTGAAAGGAAAAGAGAAAAATAAAAATAAAAATTTATGGAAGAGGAAAAAAAAATGAAAAGACTGTGGTAGAACTGCATTAATAAGGAGTACTACCGATAATTATTATTTTATAGATAATTATGATTAAATCTAATGGTAAAAAAAAATAATAATAAAGGAACACATGACTTTCAATGCACATTTGCATACTAAATAAAAATTTATTAAATACAAAATTTTTTTTCCAAAATAAGGAAAAAAAAAAAAAACCCCAAAAATTCAACCTCAAATTTCTAATCCCAAAAACGTAGAAATCCCCCCACCGTCACCCACACTTGGCCACCGGAGAAAGCCTGAGATGCAGACTGGCAAATCTTGACCCAACGACTTTTCTTCTTCCACTTCTTCTTCAAGCCCTCTCACAACAACCCTACCAATTGCAAAGTCTCCAATGATGGGGAAAAAAGAAAAAAAGTAGTTTGATTTGCCCAAGCTCAACACACAAAAATAGAGATAGTGGCTGTTAAAATCCAAGCTCAATGATTTGCGTGGATCGATATGGGTGATCTAGTTCTTGATTTCAATCAAACTCACAAAGCCATTAAAACCCACAAAAACATTAAAATCAAGAGCTCTTGTCGATGAGAGGGACGTCGGCGATCATCCATTGCTAAGTGCTGACAATGGCGTTGGGTGACGCTGAGGTCATGAGCTGGGCAACAGCATCACGAGCTAGTCAAAGGGCAACGAGGCTGGGCTCTGGGCGCTAGGCGCTAGGCGCTAGGTGACTATTAGTGGATTTGGATTTCATACTCGGAGAGAGGAGGAGGCGATGGCAGTGGGTCCGGCCTTCTTAGGGGGTCTCTAGATCCATTGCTGGCAATGGGTGTTTTCCCAGATTTCTTTTTCATCAGATTAGATGAAAATTTTGTGGAAGAAAAAAATTAAAAAAAAAGATTTATAAATCTAAAATAAATCAAGATTGCGTGTGGATAAGACTATAGTAGCATTCAGTATCTCTTATATATTTGTCATTCATTTAGTCACATAATTATTTTCAACTGCTAGATTGATCACTACATATGGTACTCTTGATTGAGACTCTACCACAGTTGTTTTCAAAATAAAAAGTAAGAAAATGAATGAAAAAAAAAAGAGGGAGAAAAAGAAATGGGAAGAGTTATTATTAAATAAGAAAAGAAAAAACACAAGCGGAAAAAAAAGGATGCAACTATTATTGAGATTATAACTATTCACCCCCTCAACGAAGAAACGAATTTGTTTGACACTCTTAACACTTTTTATTTTTTAATTTTTAATTTTTAATCTTTATTTATTTATTATTTATTATTTATTTTTTTACGGTTTGAAAACGAACATTTTGTTTATAAGGATTCGTTTAGTAAAATGATTTGAGTTGAAATTTTTAAATCTAAGTTGATTGATTTTTTAAAAATTAGTTATAATTTTTTTAATTTTTCAAAAAAAAAATAAAAATTGAGATGAGAAAGTATAATTTAATTTGAGTTCAATCGTATCTCCAAATAAGTCTTAAGTTCTAATAACTTGAGGCCTATTCAAATAGGCTGCATTTTAGACCCTCCATATTTACATTAAACTTATTTTGTCCTTCCAATCAACATACGCCACATCATCATGAAAACTGACCCATTCCTTTCACCAACAGAAAACGAAATAATTCTTACCACCAGAAGAAAGGTTTTTTTCCTTTTTTTCTTTAAGCCAAAAGACAATCAGCAATACTTCAAAAAGATCCTTTCGGATGACTTTCAGATCAACATTCCAAGACAAACCCTCTCTTTTAGTATTGTTAGGAAAAACAAACCCATTAATCTTTATTTTAATAGGTCAAATGTACAAAAATAATCTAGCTGTACACCAGTAACTCCTTACATAATGGTTGTACACCGATTATATCCGGCTATTTTCAAAACTCTAGTGTGCCACGTGGTAAGATAACTTTGTGGAACTAGTTGTCTAGTTCCCCAAACTTAAAGTGGGAGATTAGAGAAATAGCCAAATATTTTAAAAAACCCAACAGTTTGACAACAAATTACCATCCAAGTCTCATTTAATAGGTTCTCTAAGTTTCATATTCATTAATTGTCATTAGATTATTTTGATCAATTACTCAGTTTGTGACAATCATCTGATCAACATCATGCGGTTAAAACAATAATAACCATAGAAGTGTAAATAATACAATAACGATCAAAAACACTTACATATATATAAATATATATTTACATATCAAGATCCATTGTTATATTTATGTTTACATATCCAGTTTTTTGTGATCAATATGATAATGACAGTAGTATTATTGATTAATATTTCGATACGGTGAGAATAATAATATGGTCAATACGATAATGAGTTTATCATTTTAACGATTATGTTTTGCTATATGATATTTATATTATAAAAATTTTACCGTTATATCACGTATTCCTAATTAGTAATAATATTGTCATGATGTATAAGTCATTTTATAAAAATAAAACTTCATATGGTATATTTTAAGTTTTATCCCAATTACTACCATATTGACCATGTTATTGAACAAAAATATATATACATATATACACCAAATATAGTTTCATAGCATATTGACTTGATCAATAGTAATACACAAAAATAACGGCAAATAATAATAATAATAATACATTATCAGTTTTTTTTAGGACAAAATCTTTGCGTAAGTGAGATATTTTTTTAGGAAAAAATCTTTTTGGCAACTGATACAAATGAGGCCTTTTTTTAAAGACGAATTTTTTTTTCCTTAAATTAGAATTAAGGTTATTTATATCAATAAAAGTCTATAATTTTATATATACAAGTCTAAATAAAATATATATTTTTTAATTTTATAGAATTTTGATATGAATGAAACAAACTCCATATTGACCTTTTATTTTCTGAATATATTTTAAATTTTTATACTTTTTAACTCCAGCAATTCAAATGCCTCACCAAACACACAATTCAATTCAAACCAAAAGCTACAATCTAAATCTTAATACCAAACACATTCTTATATCACGTTAGTTCTTGACTTTTGATTTTATACATTATACTTCAGTAAACTCTTCTATTGATATGAATGTTATGGAAAGAATTAAACAAAAATTCTGTACAATCTAATCACATTAGTTTTATTTGTTGATAAAATTATAATTACTTTTTGCATGAAAATTTTTTTTAATAGGTATATTTCTAAAATAAACTATATTTTCGTAGAATATATATATATATATATATAGAGTGTCATCAAAAATATTTTTAAGGTATAGTTTCCTTTTAAAAACATTTAATACAAAATACAATTTTAGTGTTAATTAAAATCACGTGATTTGAACAATATTCAATTTTCGATTCATTTTTTTTTTTTATGGAAATGCTGATATAGTGATCGTTTGCATAATAATAACAAAGATTCAATTACTATAATGTGTAAAATAAAAAACCAGATACCACATGAGACGATGTGTAATTCAAGAATCAATTTTTATTTTTAGTTTTTCAAATTAGGATTGAACATTGTAAGTTATTTGACTGGATTCAGAACCGTCTTCTCCATGTTACTCACTGAATGATTTGGAGAATAATCCCACAAAAAGCAATAAACTTTTATTACTGTTAAGACAAAGCATCCCTAATATATATATATAATGTAAATGGTAAAATTTGGAATTTGTATGAAAAGAGTGCTTCCAATTGAGAACTATATTTGATATCAAATTTGTCATATGTTAAGTTTTGTGATAAATTTGTCACAAGTTATAACTAATGTTAAATTTAACATTTATTTCTTATTAATTGTTGACTTCACTTTTATCATATAATTATTACAATATTTTCATTTCATCTACATAATAAGTGTTCACTTTAATAAACTCTAAAGCGTAATAATAATGACAAAAGTAGAAATAGCATTATTTCTTCAAAAAAGAAATAATAGAAATAGCATTTTGCATTAGAACATATGTAAAGCACGATAAAGATATAACATTAGCGTAGACTAATGTATAAGAAACGATCTAACTTCATATTTTTAACCTCCAATTAAAAAATAAAATAAAATAAAATAAATCAATACAATATGACTTCCTTCTTAGTCAAGTTTTACAAAATTGCATAATTTTTCTTTAATTTAGAAAAAAAAAAAATACCGTGTTTTCAAACGATCGAATAATGATGTATTATTTGATAATCCATAACCACTAGATTTGGTAGTTAATTGATGATAATCCATATAAAACGATTATATACTATTTCATCAATGACATACTATCGGTTCATCATTGATAAATTGTTGTCATATTATTGACGGATCATTGTTAAATAAAACAAAAATAAAAACAAAATTTCACTCTTTATCTAAAAATATGACAGTCATCAGTTTATATAAGAAAAATATTAAGTTATACAATCACACATCGTTCGGGAATAAACATATATGATGATTTATAATTAAAGATATCACCTCCTAATGGTATGATATTTTTTAAGCCGAGCCCAAGAACAAAATCGTGTGGGCACAAGGCCTAAAGTATACAACATTATATCAACGAGAGACACGGGTCATTACAAATGGTATCAAAGTCTATACCCAATTAGAAGTATGGCCAACAAGGATGTTAGGCCCCAAAAGGAGGGGTGACTGTGACAATCATCTGTCTCTACAAAAAAAGTGGTAAGTTGTGATGTCCAACATTACTTGATAATGGATATATGTGATGGTTTATAACTAAAAAAACCATTTCTTAATAATATAAAGTCTTTGGAGTGAATACAAAAGTAAGCCCATATGGATACGAGGTTCAAAATGAATAATATTATATTAAAAAAAAGCATATGTCTTTACAAAAGGAGTGGAAAAATAAAGAAGAAAAAGAAAAGGAAAAGTTCAACATTGTATAGGAGTGTGTTGGCATTCTTGTGCTTTTAATATTTTAAGGGATCAGTTAGGTATATAGCCTAATTAGAGTAGTGGTTTTAAAAATTATCCAAAAACAAACCTATTGGCAGAATTGAATGAAAAAGAAAATTAATTGTATTATAAAGTTTGAATTATAAAATTATAATAGAATCAGTAAATAATAAAAATAAGATTAAATTTTTTTAAAAAAATAAAAATTAAATTGGAAATTATGATTCTGAATCTTGGTGCAAAACATACACAAACAATTCAGAGGACAGCTAAGAGAGAGAAGGGTAGCCGTCTTTCTGAGGAGATGAATATGGAGAGGACAAAATTCTCCAGTTTCAGTTTGAGCTCAAACTCTTTCTTCCTCGCTATGCTGATCTCCGCCATTTCAGTTTCACCTCCAAAACCCTAACTTCTCTTCCATGGCGGTTCTGCTTCTTCCATGACTAATGACTTCCCTCCGTCGCCGATCAACTACCATCTCCTACTTCTTCTCTCCGAAGCTAAAACCGCCATGGTTTTCTCCCCATTCTCACCGTTCTCTCCACTCCGACACCTCCAACGAAATCCTCTCCATCCTCGAAACCGTCGACCCCATCGAGCACGCCCTCGATCGCGCCCTCCCCTATCTCTGTCCCCGCACCGTCACCTCCGTCCTCCGGCAACAGGCCGACAAGGTTTTAGGGTTTCGCTTCTTCCTTTGGGCCTGGAAGCAGAAGCACCTTCGGAGCAGGGCTTGCGAGGATCTCATCATCGGAATGCTCGTCAATGACGACGACGACGGTCTCGAATCTTACTGGAAAGCTCTCGACCAGCTAAGGAATCGGAGAATTCCGATCCCGTCCGAGGCGTTCCGGTTGGTGATCACGGGGTTCGTGAGGTCGGGAATGGCGGAGAAGGCGGTGGAGTCGTTTGGACGAATGAGGGAGTTCGACTGTAAGCCTGATGTCTTTACTTACAATGCGATTTTGTATGCCATGATACAAAAGCAGGTCTTCTTGTTAGCTTTAGCGGTTTATAATGAGATGCTAAAGTTGAATTATAGTCCTGATTTGATCTCCTACAACATTTTGATTGATGGGTTTTGCAAGTCTAGTAAAATCCAGGATGCCCACAAGATGTTTGATGAAATGACTGAGAGAGGATTGGAACCTAATGAGAGAACTTATACTATTATAATCTCTGGGTTATGCCAGGCAAATAGGGTAGATGAGGCACGTAGGCTTTTGAATAGTATGAAAGATAGCGGGTGTTCTCCCGATTCCATCACTTACAACGCTTTGCTTAATGGGTACTGTAAATTAGGTAGGATCGAGGAGGCTTATGCGTTAATAAGGTTGTCGGAGAGGGAGGGTTTTGTCCTTGGACTCTACGGATACAGTTGTTTGATCGATGGCTTGTTTAAAGCCAAGAGGTATGGTGAAGCGCACGGCTGGTATGGAAAAATGATTGTGCTGGGAGTGAAGCCTGATGTTGTTTTGTATGGCATAATGATTCGAGGGTTATCAGAAGAAGGTAGGGTAAAGGATGCTTTGAACTTGCTGAACGACATGAGTCGGACTGGTTTGATTCCGGATGTGTACTGCTATGGTGCTGTGCTTAAAGGGCTTTGTGATATGGGCCTTTTGGATGAGGCACGGTCTCTTCATCTCGAGATATCGAACCAAGATTGCTCCCCGAATGCATGTACATATACTATTCTCATTTCTGGAATGTGCAGAAATGGGCTGGTTAAGGAGGCGCAAGAAATATTTGAAGAGATGGACAAGCTTGGGTGTTTTCCTTCTGTTGTGACCTTCAATTCTCTTATTCATGGACTTTGTATGGCCGGTGAGATCGAGAAAGCCCACCTGCTATTTTACAAGATGGAGATAGGAAGAAATCCATCGTTGTTTCTTCGTCTTTCGCAAGGTGGCAGCAGAGTTCGCGATGGAGCAAGTCTACAGAGAGATATAGAGAAATTATGTGAGTCAGGTCTGATCCTCAAGGCATACAAAATTCTCATCCAGCTAGCTGATAGTGGGGTAATGCCGGACATTGTGACTTACAACACTTTAATCAATGGGTTCTGCAAGACTGGAAACATAAATGGCGCTCTTAAACTTTTCAAGGACATGCAGCTGAAAGGGCTTTCCCCAAATTCTGTCACATACGGAACGCTTATCGATGGACTTCAAAGGGTCAACAAAGAAGAGGATGCGTTTGCGGTCTATGATCAAATGGTAAAAAATGGTTGCGTGCCCAACTCTACTGTTTACAAAACACTTATGACTTGGTCTTCTCGTAGAGGAAAAAATTCGTTAGCTTTTAGTCTATGGTTGAAATATCAGAGAGACCTTCCTGGAAGGGACAAGGAAGAAATTGATGCTATAGAGGATGATTTTAAAAAGGGTGATCTCGAGAAGGCAATTAGAGGTCTACTTGAAATGGATTTCAGATTGAAGGATTTTGATTTAGCACCATATACCATTTTGCTCATCGGTTTGTGTCAAGGAGGAAGATTAGATGAAGCTTTGACGATATTTTCTGTTCTTGAGGAGTATAGGGTCAATGTAACTCCACCTAGTTGTGTGAATTTGATACATGGTCTCTGTGAAAGTGGGAAATCTCACCTGGCTACGGTTATTTTTCTCTACACTCTGGAGCAGGGTTTTATGATGAGAAAATCCGGTAACCATTTAATTAAGTGTCTCCTTTGTGCCCAAGATACAAGACATCTTGCCTTTGATCTAACTAGGAGGATAGAGTCGTTCGGCTATGATCTCGATGCCTATCTATACCAGACCACAAAGTTTCTTCTACGCTGTCACCTGAACAAGTCACAAGAGAAAGCCATGAACCATCGATAAATATGTACACATACATTTTTGCCCCCCCTGACAGAGAATAAGGAAAGACAAAAATTTTGTAGGATCTAGAATAACTTGTTTGATTTTTTCTGCATTTTTATGGCGGAGAGTGGAGAATAAACTCTAGATTAGATCTCTTTGCTTGGTGGAACTTTATGACTTCCTCCGATCAGTTCAGTTTTCTCAGAACCAAGTTTTTCTAGTTTGCGTTGGTTCCTGAACACTTGGAATTGTTTTTTGACAGTCAACTTGTGAAATACTAGGAATAGTTGTACTTGAGAAGTGGATGGTAGTGTATCATTCTTTTAAAAATTGTCCACCCTTTTTTTTTTTATTTATTTTTTTTAAATTCATCTTTAACAGATGATTTTACTGTTACAAAATGCATCCATTTTTTGTTACATTGTAGCCTGATTCTGTTCTACGGTTGTTTGATTCCTGTACTTAATCAATTATCATGTTGTTAAAAAATACTCCGTATCTTTTGCTTGATCCGTTACTTTGATCAGAAACTTGTTGTTTCTTAATTTCTGCTAAGATGCTAGTTTGTTTTGAGGCCACCTTCTCATTCAGATGTGAGAAATCATTCTGTTGAAAAAAACCCGAAATCAGAGTGTCACAGGTGCCTGGCATGTTCCGTTTCAGTACGGCACGTCTTTACACCGATTTTGAGATTTTTCTTTTGAAACTTTCAGAAACCTGTGTCTTTCATTTTCAGAGTAGAATGCCTTCCACACTACAATGTCGGGGACTCGTGGTGATGCAATGGCATGAGGATACAGGCGTATCCACAAGGGAAAATTACAAAAATCTTCTCCTGCGTCGAAGTAAGAGGTAATGTTGAGCTTCTTTAAAAATTCGACGGCCCCTAATGTGGAGATTAGGTCAAAATTGGACATGGAGATTGCATTTAGATAAGGTTAGTAACATGTGAGAAAAAAATCATTTGTCGAGATATCATTTCCGAGTATATACATTTCCAAAAAGTTTGTGCATAAAATCAATCAAAATGACGTGAAGAATAGTAATGGAAATTAAGAGAATTACCTCTGCCAAGTACTCGAATTTGTTTATCGCCTCTGTTTTTGCCTTGTCTGTACATGTTTAATTTATCCTGCACCAAAAAAGAGAGGGGGGGGGGGGGGGGGGGGGTGAAAACCACACCCACACAATGTAGAGAAGACACATTGATGCAAATGTAAATATAGCAGAGCCACCTCATGCATTAGAAACATTTTGGTCCATTACGAAGAAAAATATTTCAAAACGAATAGTACACAAATTTCTCCCTTTTTGTTGGTCCACTCTTGATTTTGACTTAAAAGGTCCAAAATATGTTTAAAAAGAAAAAGTAAAACTTGGAAAAACGTAAAAAATGTTATGAATAAATTATGAATTTATTAAGTGTGAATGTTCATCTTCAAATTCCCCTTATGAAATCTCATTATCTCCACTTGATTACACTTTGTGTTTGATATTCCAAAACTTTGGATAATTTTCTAATTAACACTCCTCAAGTAGAATTTTATTGATAGAACTTATGGTCTTTGAATTTTCTTAACTTACGATCTTAGGCTTATATAAAGGGCTGTTGTGAGGATGTAATATACATACACAAAAACATAACAATGAGATGAATAATATTGACTCTCTTCTCTATTTTTCTTGTGTCTCGCTTTTATTTATGCAATATTGTAGTTTATCTTTAACCAATTCTATGGTGGGGGAAATTGATTTTCCCCACCGGTAGGGTAAAACAAAGATGAGTGATCAATGGCTCATAATAGTCTATAGAAACTAATGTGGGACAGTGCCCGTGGAGTTATTGAAAGGGCTGGAAGACTACTTGGAGACTACCTGATGTGTAATGGTATTGATGGTGTGGTAAGTCCAAAGCAAAACGTCCCGAAGATTAATTGGAGAGCACTAACACAGGGTTGTATCAAACTCAATGTTGATGTGGCGATTGATGATGCTTTGGGCTTTGTGGGTATTGGGGTGGTGGCGTGGGATGACAAAGGATCAGTTCTTGGGGCTGTCTCTCAGCATATATCTGGTCTTTTTTCCCCTCATGTAGGGGAAAGCTTGGTGGTTAGGGAAGGTACTGTTAAAATATAAAGCATAAACAACGAACAAGTGAATTCAAATAATATAATAACAATAGTTATACCAAGATTCAACCTTAACTCGAAGGAAACCAAACAAAAAGTAGAACGTCGAGGCACGTGTATCACGCTCTCCTTAAAACAGATTCGTCCCCTCCGGTAAGTACACGAGGCTTCAACGGACGTATGTCTTCCAGGATACAATGACGAACAACTGTAATCTAGCACAATCGAAAACCGCTTCCAGCGAACTTGAAACCAATGCCTTCCCTCTATAACCAAGACTCAAAAAACCCGACCACTACAAGAAAAAGAAAACCGAGAGCAAGAAAAGAAAACTTGTGCTTGTGCTGTGTCTATTTATGTGTTCTTCTCAAGCTTGTGGGGGCCTCTTTTTATAAGCTCAAGGATGGGATGTTACAAAACCATAAATTAATTTGGTTTTCATCATCCACTAAAACTGCCTATTTAATTCTTGGAATATGAATGTTTTTTTACGGAATAAGTGTTCCGAAAAAATTCGGAATTATGCTGGTGAAGGAAAAAAATCCAAAACAAAACCCATACGAAGGCAAGCTCGACTAGCTGCTATTCGCATTGCCCATATTAGGCCCTTAACCCACCGGAACTGTGATTTGCACCCCCCCTTTACGCGTGAGAGAGCATCTTGGGTTCACAATCTTACCCAAGTCCAAAAGTGCAAATCCTTATAAAGTCCATCTAGCTTTCATGTTTAAGTAATGTGGGACTCCACATTTTAAGCAACTTTCCAACAAAATTCTATTCCATTGGGCACACTTTGAGCATCAATTTCTCATTCACCTGAATACCATTTTGAGTATATAAATATATGATTTCGATCTCCTCACGACGGAGAACGCTAATCCACCAAGACCTGTTAATTATATTAAGTGGGTTCCACTCAAATTTGGACCTAAAAATGGTTTAAAACCATTTTTCCAACAATCCTTCACATGAATGAAAATTGACAAACGATGACAAAAAACACTACACGGTGATAGAGTTCTACGGTTAAAATCTGCATAGGATAGGTAGGCGTTAACCGTTAAACCTTCTCTTATGACAATATACTTATTTTACTGGCTGATCAGTAGACGCGTTGTCCTTGAACTGTTATGTCATTTGTGTAAACGATAGTATACCTCACACATATATTTTCCTGACATTGTTTCAGTTCTCATGATTATGTCCATTTTGGCCGTGGACATCGTCCTGGTTCTGCAAGAGTTTGAAAGAATTGAGCCCTAGCAATTCTTCTTTGAAGCGGCCCCACTTCTTTCTCACATAGGTGATTTCTTAATCAAGAGTATCCCGCATTACTCCGTTCAGATTCCTGATGCTTAAGAATCATTAAAAGCATAGTTTAACTACTTCTTAGCTAGATTAGCTATTTATAGTTCATGATTTCATTTTAGATTAATTGTCTGACCAAGTTTTTGGAAGCTTATATTGCTAATTTGGAATAAAAGTTGCCATTTCACCTCAAAAAAAAAAAAAAAAAAAGGGAAGAAACTAACATGAAGACAACAATACATGATCCTATTCCTCCTTTTAAGTCTAATAATTATGAAAAAATCCCTATATTTTATAGAATATCAATTTCTACTTAATATTTTTCAAATTTCTAAATCTAACCAAAATCTCTAAAATGGGGAAAAAAAATCAAAAATTCAAAATCCCTAAAAAAAACAAAAATAGAAAAGATATAATTAACAAGAAAAGAATCTCATATTAAAATTCTTTAAAAATACCTAAAAAACGAACAAAGAAAGAAACCTCTTCAAAAAATTCTTTTGAAACAAGAATTGTGATGTTTTTTGTCTGTAATTTTGGAAGTGTTGTCGGCTGGGTTCTTGTCTTGAAATGGGTTGAAACCTTATTTTGCCTCCTCATGGGTATTTCTCGACTTCGCGGGAATATTTGCTAAAATGAGTTAATAGAAAACTAAAATTAGGGAAATGACTTTCCTAATTTCTTTTTTAATTTTTTTATTCAAAAAAATACTGACGGTATAATTAATGATTTTCTGATTAATAAAATTATTTAAAATTTAATTAAAAGCTTAAAGAATAAAAAAAAGGTATGCTCAGATGGTTTGAGAGCAAAAGCCTCCCTCCCCCCTTTCCTATTGAGTTCCAGCCGAATGCTTCTTGGAGGATAAGAAGCAAGCCATCTTCGGTTCTTTCTCCCAACATTCCACCCACCTCCAAATCTGTCAAGCACTCGGCGCCAATATCCAGTTACCCTCCATATTCTCCGTCCATCAATGTTCAAAAGAGCTTGCTAAAACAATACATAGAAACTCGGGATGTCAGAGTCGTACCTTCTGCTATCGCTGCCTTCGATTCCTCTGCCGACTTTGTTGCCATAGCCGGCCACATCATCGCCGCAATCCCCACCTCCGAGGTTTGGTGAGATGGTTAGACAGGTGATATGTTTTTCAAATTTTCAGTTATTGATTTCTTATAAAATTTGTTTGATTAGTGAAATTAATTCAATATTTAGATAAATGATTGTAATTTATTATTAGGAATCTTTTATCATAGAGAATTTGATTGTGCAATATTGATTTTATTATCTTTTGATATTCAGAACAACCGCTGAAAAAAGGAACTGCCATAAAAAAGTTCTGATGGTCGTTCCATTGAAATAATGAATTTATTTATTAGTTTGTTTTTCTTTATTTGTTTATTTGTTTTTTACTTTTTAATTTGATAGGATTGTGTTAGTTTAAGAGTTTGGGAAATGATATAGATATGCTCCAAATAAACGGAAATATTAGGTGAAAAATTTCTGAACGTGTTTGTAATGATATCACATGTGAAGTGTAATTGTTTGTTGAAAAATGACATGTGCATACTTGTAACAACCAAAGAAAATAGGAACAACCTTGATTAGCTTATGAATGACCAGTTGATTGTTCCGATATATAGTGATTTTGATTTGGTTTTTTTCTTTTTTGTTTTCTTTTTGTTTTTGTTTTTGTTTTTTGTTTTTTTATTTACATTCAAACACACCAATTATTGTAAAATAAAAAAATATCAAGATTATGATAATGATATTACAATATTATTCATTATACCAATTACTATATATTTCAGGAAAGCACTAAGAATATAGAAGATTCAAGAGGATGAAGATAATGAGGTAGACGCCGAGGTAATGAAATAATAAGCCACTTATTTTATTTACAAGTATTATGCAATGGTTCCTTTTTTTTTTTTTAATTTTATTTCTAAACGACATATATTTGTATGTTTTAGGAAACAAATGAGCGTATAGAAAATTCGAGTGATGAGGAGGCTCATAAGAAAGACCATGACGTATCTAGGATGATCCTTACATCAGAGCTCCAAGAATTACCTCTAGTCATTCTCTCAAAATACTTTAATGCCAAAGGTACAGTCCGATCAAGAATGACAATCCCAGAAGATTGAGGAAGATAAGCCCGTCTTTCAAAGGTACCCTTAACTAAGTCCTTTAATAGATTTGCCTATAGGAAGGGAATTTTTCGGTGTATTGGCTTATAATTTGCTTTTGAGAAAGATAGTATATCAAAAGAACCATGAAGTGTGGTTCTTAATTGAGTGAAAACCATTGAGGTTCTCCCTCAATAAGTTCGTCTTGATTTCGGGTTTATACATTGGTGGTATACCTTCTAAGAATGAAATCAAAGCTCAATAATAAAATAATGAGTTGAAAAACAAATACTGGCCAAGAAAGAAAAGTGTTCCACGGTTGCTTATTGGATATTTTAAGTAAGCTTTTCATTAATACTTTTCTTAGTTAAATATATTTTATAAATTAGTTTCTATCATAACCATCATTTAATTTGTTATGCAGATATGGCTTTTGAGGCTATGCCGAAGTTATATGAGATGATTGCTAAGAAATTAACTTTGAATAACAAGAACAAAAATGGGCCATGCTATCTTCGTTGGCAGAATATTCAGAATCCTATTGGCGCCTTCTTTGATCCTTGCTTGGAGGCCATGATATCTGCTAAGATATTAACCAATTCTTTACAAGTTAAATTTTATGATTTTTATTTAGATTTATTTTTACAGAGCTCCAATAATTTTGCCATTTTGTTTATTTAGTTTACAGTATATCCTACTTTGGATCCTTCATCTAATGAGAGACAACACTAATATTATTTGCGAATGGAAAGGCGTAAAGACTGCAGTGATGATGTCATTGATGGCCCAACGAAACTATTAGAGGGAGATGTCATCCTATGTAGTACCGTCAATTCCGATGAGAGAAATGATTAACTTAGATCAAGTCACATCTCTCTTGATCTTACTACGATCTTGAGGTCTTTCCCGCTAGTTCGACCCATAAGCAGATGATTAAAGCCTTTACCCCTGGGTTCTAGCAAAGACAACACCCAATGCCTACAGGTTCCACCTTTCTTGATCCTGCTACAGCCTCGAGGTCCTTCCTAGCCAATCCGACCCATGAGTAGATTTGAGCCTCTAACCCCAGGGACTGGCAAACGCATGGCCCAACGCCTATATTCTCAAACCCCGTTGGCCCCCAGACACATGACACGATGCGCACATCCTTAACTCCCAATTTAGAGTCATTGATGCATTATATTGATCGTTGTATAAGCGAGTACCAAATTTATATAAAATCAATGTTGACCAATCACGAGGCGGTGATTGTGTAGAAGATGGAGGCAAGTAATAAAGTAATTATGCAGAAAATAGAGTCAGCTATGGCCATGAATAAGGAGGCATATAGTGGCGATGTGGATGTTGTGTTTAAGCAGTAGTTGTCACGAGGTATAAAAACCATATACAGTGGGGTGATAATTTCGAATTCCAACAATATCTCTCACAAGACGAACAAATAAGAGATGGTGGCGAATATGGACCTGACGGGATAGTTAGTATGGAAGCTGGTGCCAATATTAAATATGTGAAAAACCATGAGGATTGATCGGAGAGGTACAGGAAGAGAACGCCACTCTTATTGTCACCTTATGTGGTACAGTGGCAAAAAAAGATTTAACACTTGAGGTCTGATGTCCTAAAAAAGGTCCAAAATGCCTTTAAGCCCATAACAACACTTTAAGTGATCAAGAAATTTAGTATTATCTATACTTTGGGTTATAATATGGTTATAGATGCATATATAAAAACAACATTGGTTTTCTATTTTGATTTTTAATGAGATTATGTTAATTGTAATTATTTTGTTTATGAAATTCACATATGTATAATCATGAACTACCACAAATATAACATAAACAATTATATGTTCATTCCTTCTAAATATTAACTTTAGTTTTTTTTATTTAAATGAAAAGCAAAATATACCAAATAAGGATCTTTGTTCATGTATCATTTGCCGAAAAAACCTTGGAACGACAAAAAAAAAAAAAAAAAAGAACGAACAACCACTAATATTTTAAGAACAATCAATCGGTCGTTCCTTTTAAGTCATTCTTTTTTTGCTCCTTTAATATATATATTTCAAAAAGAGAAATTTAATGACAATAAAACCTTTTGAAAATGAATAAGTGTTTTTTAGTATAGATTTATCTTAAATATCAAACGATTATTTAAATTGTATTGAATTTAATAGCATCCTAATATCACTAGTAATATCTCACAAATGTTTATGAGTAAGTTACATGTTCTTACACAATTTCAAAAGTTTAAATTAAAAGTTGGGATTTTCATGACTTTATTGTTATTAGTGGTTTAAAACATTAAAAATTTCAATGACACTGCACAAAATCCTCAGAACGACCACAAAAATGAAAGAACAATCACTAAAATTTCAAGAACAATGGTCATTCCTTCTAAATTTTAACTTTATTTTTTTTCCTACAAAAAAAAAAAACAAAAATAACTATATTAGGGTTTTTCGTCATGTATAATTTTTCTAAAAACATACGGAATGACAAAAAAAAAGAATGAACAACCACTAAATTTTCAAGAACAACCATTCGGTTTTTTTTTTTTTTTTTTTCTAAATATTGACTTTATTTTTTTTTCCCTTAAATGAAAAGTAAAAATAACCATATGCGGGTTTTTATTCATGACATCATATCAGTTCATTCTGATAACTGCTAAAGTCTATAAACTGTGATCACATTCACTCCAATAATTGCCAATCCTATATCATGACATGTGTCCCAAATGACATTGAGTGAAAACCGCTCACCACAAATTATAGGTTCAGACCAATTATTCTTTCTTTATAAATAGAGGAAGACTCCCTTTTAGACAGGGGTCGGTCTTTTTTTCTTTTTTTATTTCTATTTTTTATTCTAATATACTACTACGCTGTCAAATTCACTCAAAAATCGTAACTTATTGTATTCAAGAACCATCATAAACAGTGAAGAAACCATACTCATAGAGGGCGTAGCACACATTTGGTGAACCTCTCTAAATTTCGGTATTGTTGATTCTTTTTTCGTTTTTCTTACTTGATTATTTGATGAGTGTAATGCTTTATGAATTCATGAACGATTTTCAAGGGCCCAATCGATTATTTAATTCACTCTATTTTACTAACTCCGGTTAATATTTGACTGTAGATTCCCAGTATCTACATAGTATTAAGAATATCAACTTCAATCTTAATTTTTTGAGTACTAACTCATGTGTTATATTTTTATTAGTAAATACAATTAATTGATGCAGCAATACTTTAAACACTTATTAATAAAATAACAACAATTCATATATCACATATGTTGATACTCAAAAATTGAATTAAAATTAGTATCACTAATATATATTTTTTAATAATTTGGTTTTTTTTTTCCTCTAATACAAATAAAAGGGCAAAAAACATAAACAACCTTATTTGAAGCATTTTTCATAATTTGCTCTAGTTTTTATCCCCAAAATAAAGGACCATTTTTACACAGAAATGGCAAAAAGAAAGGAAAAAAAAGGAGTTCTATAATGGGGTAAGGTTACGGTAGAGACCGGTAAATACCTTTTTTGGACCGTTAAGATTTAATCGAACGGTTCAAATATTGATGGTGTACGATATTTATCATACACCTAACATCACACAATCATTCCCACCTAAACTCTTCTCTGTCGCCGGCGATCTTTCCGCCGCCGGTGACGGACGCCGGCGACCCAACTCCGGCCACCTCCGGCCCCAGCCCCGGCCGTCGGCCGTAGCCGCCGGCGACCCTATTTTCTCTCTCTTCCCCTCCCTCCCGCCGGCCCCCACCCCCCGGCCTCCCCCCTCCCCCAGCCGCCACCCTTCCCCGGCACCCCCCGGCACCCCCCCGACGACCCCCCCTCTCTCTTCCCCTCCCTCCAGCCGGCCCCCAGCCAGGCCCCCGGCCCCGCCCCCCTCCCCCGACCTCCCCCCACCCCCGACGACCCCCCTCCCCCTGGCCGCCACCCGAAATCACGCGAGAGAGGGGGGGGGGAGGCCGGGGAGGGTGGCGGCCGGGGGAGGGGGGTCGTCGGGGAGGGGGGCGGGGCCGGGGGCCTGGCTGGGGGCCGGTGGGAGGGAGGGGAAGAGAGAGAGAGAAGAGAAGAGAGAGAAAGGGGAATAGAGAGGGGGGGTCGTCGGGGGAGGGTGCCGGCCGGGGAAGGGGGGAGGCCGGGGGTGGGGGCCGGCTGGAGGGAGGGGAAGAGAGAGAGAGAAGAGAAGAGAGAGAAAGGGGAAGAGAGAAGGGGGGTCGTCGGGGGGGTGCCGGGGGAGGGTGGCGGCCGGGGGAGGGGGAGGCTGGGGGTGGGGGCCGGCGGGAGGGAGGGGAAGAGAGAGAGGGGAAGAGAGAGAGAGAGAAGAGAGAGAAAGGGGAAGAGAGAGAAAATAGGGTCGTCGGCGATGATGGCCGGCGGCGGGAAGATCGCCGGCGACAGAGAAGAGTTTAGGTGGGAATGATCGTGTGAGGTTAGGTGTATGATAAATATCGTACACCATCAATATTTGAACCGTTCGATTAAATCTTAACGGTCGAAAAAAGGTATTTACCGATAGAGACCCTCAGAGGGTCTCTACCGTAACCTTACCCTCTATAATGAGACATTTCCATTTTATTTCATCAATGAGGTAAAACTTTTGGACCGTCGGATGAGATATATATGGTTGAGATTGAAAAGATTCACCAAACTCATTGTGAAATATATGTATCTGATAAAATTGAAAAAAAAAAAAAACCATCAAGTCTCTGATGTTCGGTTTGATAAAATATCTTAAACTCAAAATTTTCATATTAATTTTTATTTTTTTTTAAAAATTAATAAAAATTATAATTAATTTTTAAAAAGTCAATAAATTCAAACTTAAAAATTTCAACTCAAACCGTTTCACGAAACGGATCCTGACTCTCCATAGACACCGAGCCAGAGCAACGGTGGTGGTGGCTCCCCAGCACTGTTAGCGACGGTTGGCGACTGATCTCGAGCTCGAGACATTGGCGATGATGGCGGGGCTAGTCATGTGGGTGGTGGGCGGTTTGCACTCTCGTCGGAAGCTGTGGACGAAAAGCATGAGAGGGAACCACAACGGCGGTGGATCCTCACCGGATACGGATGATCGCAACCCCAGACGACAGGCTTCTTGACAGCCGGTCGCCGGAGGTGGCAGATCGTCGCCCTTGCCTTCTCCGGCAACCTGCACTACCTTGAAATGGCATCGCACCATGTAGAATTTGTAGAGGACGATGCTGAAGAATGACCAGTGACGGTGATGATGTTCACGGTTTCACCGGATTTGACCTCTCGCGACCCCTAAGTTGTCGGTTTCCGAACGCCACGCTTGTTGTTGAGCCCTCGTCCTCTTCCCCTGCTCGCCGTCGACCCCCTTGCTCGGCCCCCCTCCGGACCATCTAAAGCTCGCCTTCCCCACGCTGTTGATGATGACTGGTTTTTTTTTTTTCTTTTTTTTAATCTGGCTGGGGGAGGCCATGTGGATGACGCCGAAGCAGCCTTGGACGGTGGCGGAGACGGCGGAGAAGATGATTTAGGAAGGAAAATCTGGTTTTTTTGAAAATATTTTTTGTTGGTAATTAGAGACATAATCAGATGTAATTGGATGCACAAGAAATTTCATATGCACATTCCTCTGAACCGTTAAATGAGATGTAAGGGTGAAAAATTTTTACCCCAGGATAAAGTAAAAGATCTCTTTGTAGATTAAAAAAAAAAAAAAAAAAAAAAAAAAAAAGCTGGGGTTTAAGGCTTTTAATCAGCAGCCGCGAAAAGCTTCTTCTGGGTTTAACCCAAAAAAAAAAAAAAAAGGTCCTGCTCTCAACTCCCATGCGATTCGTTTCTTTCCCTCTGAGATTCTCCAATGACTCTTCTTCTCCTCTCAACTGGGTTTCTTCTTGTCTTCTCAACTGGGTTTCCTCTTCTTCTTCTTCTTCTTTCTTCTCCCAAATGGCTCTTCCCCATTCGAACTTCAACGAAAACCAACAATCAGAACCTTCCAAACCCGAAGATAACTCCGACGAACACACTTCCACAGCAACCCAAATCCTCCACTCTCTCAGAAACCAACCCAATCTCGCCACCGCCTTCTTCCACCGCACCCAAGAAGCGGGCTTTTCTCTCGGCCTCTCCTCCTACGCCGAGCTCATCAAGATCTTCTCCCACTGGGGCTACGACAAAAACTTGGAATCTCTCTTCTCCGACCTCATTCGACAAAACCCAGGTCTCCAAATCTCCGAACTTGTCGAAGATGTTGGTGGGCAATCGTTGTTTCGAGCCTACAGCGCGTTGATCAAATCTTACGTTAGTGTTTCCATGTTTGATGAGGCAATTCATGTTCTGTTCCAATCATATAGGAGAACTGGCTTTGTTCCTCATGTTTTCTCGTGTAACTTTCTTCTTAACCGTTTGGTTGAGTTTGGGAAAATGGATGTGGCTGTGGCTGTGTACAAAGAGTTGAAGAGGATGAGTGGCTTTAGTCCTAATGATTATACTTTCGTGATTATGATTAAGGGGTTTTGTAAAATGGGTAGTTTGGAAGAGGCTACGGATGTGTTTTTGGAGATGGAAAAAGCCGGGGTTACCCCTACTCCATTCGCTTATAGTTCTTATATTGAAGGGCTTTGCGCGGGCGGCAGATCGGGTTTGGGATACCGAGTGCTCCGGGCCTGCAAGGATACGAAAGTCGCCACTGATAGGTTTGCTTATGCTGTTGTGATTCGCGGGTTGTGTAACGAGATGAAGCTTCATGAAGCAGAGAGCGTGTTTTTCGACATGGAAAAAGATGGGGTGGTCCCAGATTTGCATGTGTATGGCACGATGATTCAGGGCTATTGCAAGGTTTGTAATTTGGAAAAAGCTATGGCTTTTCACAACGATATGGTTGCGAGAGATATGAGGACTAATTGCGTGATTGTTAGTTCGATTCTTCAATGTTTGTGTAAGATGGGCATGTTTGATGAAGCGGTTAATCGATTTAAGGAAGTTAAGGGCATGGGAATTCATATTGATGAAGTTTCTTATAATATCGTAGCGAATGCTTTATGTGAACTAGGGAAAGTAGAACAGGCCGTCGAATTGCTCAAAGAGATGAGGAGAAAGGGTATGGCTTTAGATATTATGCATTACACCACTCTGATTAAGGGCTATTGTCTCAAAGGGAATGTAATTGATGCCTTGAATGTTGTGGAAGAAATGAATGCGGAGGGCCTCAAACCCGATATTGTCACTTATAATGTACTTGTTGCTGGTTTTTGTAGAAATGGCCTCACATCCAAGGCTTTTGAACTTTTAGATTATATGAATGCACATGGCGTGAAGCCCGATTCTACTACATATAACGGGGTAATTGAGAATTTATGCATAGGAGGAAAAGTGAAAGAAGCTGAAGCATTTCTCAATAAATTAGAAGTTAGGAGTGTTGATAGTTATTCCGCCATGGTTAGTGGATATTGTAAAGCAAACTATATTCGAAAGGCCTATGAGCTTCTTCTTAGGTTGTTGGACCAAGGGATTTCAGTGGGTAAAAGTAGCTTCTTTAAAGTATTGTGGGAGTTTTGTGCGGAAGGTGAAAACGACCGAGCTACATTCTTGTTTGAGATGATGTTAGCCATGAAAATGAAACCCAGCAAAGTGATGTACAACAGAGTCATATCTTCTCTCTTTCAGGCTGGAAATGTGAAAAAGGGCCGCCAGATTTTTGATAGTTTAGTTGAGAGAGGGTTGACTCCTGATGTCATTGACTACACAGTGATGATAAACGGCTACTGCAAAGTGAATTGCCTGCATGAGGCCCTTGGTCTCCTCGGCGACATGAAAAGTAAAGGCATTGAACCTGATATTGTCACTTGCACAGTTTTTCTTGACACCCTTTTCAAAACAAGTACTATAAGGTACCGCTCCTGTCTGAATGAGAGGAAAAGGAAAGAAGCCGCAATGGATGTCTCAGCTGTTTTGACTGAAATGCTGGAAATGGAAATAAGACCCGATGTAATTCTTTATACTGTTTTGATAGATGGGTGTCTTAAGCTAGAGAAATTTGAGGCCGCTCTTGTGCTTTTTAAAGAAATGATCGAAAAAGGACTAGAACCTGATGTAGTGACCTACAATGCTCTTTTGTCAAGCTGTTGTGATTGTGGGGACGTGGATGGGGCTGCGAGCGTCATTGAGGAAATGTCTTCAAAGGGAATACAGCCAGATGCTCGCATGCTCGCTGCTCTGCAGCGTAGAATTCTAAAGCAAACAAAGAGCAGGTCAGAAAAAAGAATCTTCGTTGGCGGTCAGTGACTCCATGGAAATGTGTTGTTTAGATTTATTCGTGTCTGTTTGAGAAGCGAACACCTTTCATAAATTAATCTGACTGAGAATGTTTAATAATAGAGTTTAGGATATTATTTATCTGAAGTATTTAGTTTAATAGAGTTTAAGATATTTGTATATTTGTACTATTTAGTTTTGTTTTAATTGGGGATTTTTGTTATTTAGGGATTCGGATTAGTTTAATATTTTCAAGTTAGGTATATAGTTTTCTTCTTTTGTTTTCATGAATAGGATATTTTGTAATCGACTAAGAGATTTGGTGGATAAATAAATATTGAGATTTATGCCTCCCAGCACCCTCCACCCCCACATCCCCCCGCGCCCGGGTTCTTTTTTTTTTTCCCCTTGAATTCTATGTTTTCCCTTTGTCTCTAAAATCTCTTATCCTCTGTATTGGTTCTGCATCAATTACTTTTATCCTGCAAGTGGATGAAATGAGAAAGGAAGTTAGCTGGTCACTAGCAAGCATCGTTATATGATACGTGGTGTTCTTCAGATTTTTTGAATTATTTTTTTTCTTTTGGATTGAGGGTTACACATCAAACTTCTAATTCACAAAGACAAAATGCGTCAATATCTGAACTACATAGCTATTTTAAACACTGGTCTTTACTCTATCTTTACACTTTGTGTGTGCCAGGACTACCAAACCATGACTAAACAAGACTGCGATGACATCCTGTGATGCTTTAGCTGCACAAGGTTGAGCCCTCAAAACTGGTGGTGAGCTGCCCTCATGAGCATCAACTGCTGCTAGCCAAGGGCCACCTACCATGAACTCAAAACCACGTGAGTAAAGTGTTCTTTCCATGCCTCGGCCTTCTCTTGGACTGTTATGTCTTTCTTCTGGTGCTTTCTCTGCAACTTTTATCACTTGCTCTTGAATCTTTTGAAGATTGATGCCGTAGCTTGACGCTTTTGTCTTTTGCGAGGAGTGTTTGGTATTTGACTTGTGCTGCGTAGGACAGGAAAAGCTTTGACTTCACATCTAGTTCATGGTTACTTGATTTTAAAAGTCTCTGAAGATTTTATTTTATTTTTTTCATTTCATACCTTTTTGGTTAAATTGTGTACTAATTTTAGTCAGCTTGGATGAAAAATTCTCTGCAAAAGTTAGTGAATTGTATTAAAGGACCTACTTTGAAATTAATCCAAGAAAGAAAAAATAAAGGAAAAACCATTAGCTAGAGAGTAAATGATAATAACTTCTGACTTTAGTGTTGTAACTTTGTTTAACATTTCCCTTTCAATTATATTGCAGGTGAAGACTCTAGTTCTAACGTCTCCAAATTTTGGACAAACACCAAAAACGCTAAACGGTTAAACATGTTTGTTTCCAAAATATCAGAGTAGACACAGAAACTGAGCCTGATCATCCTCCCAAGTTTTTGTGCCACCAACTTGATGATTGGCCATATGAGGTGAGGCAATGTCATGAGGTTGGATTCAGAGTAAACAAACTATAGCAGCTATCAAGATGTGAGTTCGGGGATTAGAACATATCTGCAAATAGAACTTCCATTTCAAAGAGAGAAAAGTGTTTGAATTAAGAGCTGGGACAATCGCGATAGCTGTGCACAATTTGTGCTGTAGTTTTGACACGAATGGATTAGCTTCATTGATTTTCTCGAAGAACAAGGAGTTTCACAACAGGCAGAAGTTGAGAGCAGACAAGGGTGCTTTTTATGTTGGCCACCGGCCAAGTTCTTCCCATGGCTTACCAGTCTAAAACTTGTGTCTGGAAGTGTTTGAACGATCTTCAATGAGATCAAAGAAAGATTTTAATCCACAGAGCTTCTAATACATTGTGTAGATTTTTTCTTTCCTTACATTTTTTCTGCTTGTTAGTAAATTTAATTATCTCTTCTGTGCAATTAAACTGTTTTGAAAATAGTCCCAAACTCTTCTTCTAATTTTCCAAACTTATTGTATCTGTTTTGTCTTCTGAGATTCATCATAGATATAATCTGAATCACATTCTTTTCTTAATTTTTTTGGGGATGGTTGATCAGTTTTTGTTTTTTGCGTGTTTGTTTGTGTTTGTTTGTTTGTTGGTACGCATTGATATTATTCAGTTCCATACGGTTGTTCATTAGTGGGTTTCATCCTCCTTGTTCTGCTGTTTTGTTCAACACTAAACCTTAATAGAGGTTCTATTTGATTCTTTTTAAAATAAATAAATGAAGGAAAATTTAGTGAATTAATGGCCGGATTTCCTCCTCTTTTTTTTTTTTTTTTTTTTTTTTTTTTGTGTAATAAATTAGTCACTTTAATTTTTCCCGGTCAATCAGAGAGTTATGCAAGGAGATGTTGCTGGCATGAGTCGGTGGCGAAGTTGCCTGACCATGGGGCTTATGGTGCTCACCATCACGAGATTTGCGGGGTTGGGTATGGCATTAAGAGAGGGTTGTTTGAGTGTGATGACCTGTCCAATTAGAGGGTGATTATCCGCCACTTGATAATAGCCCTTGCGGTTGGTTTGTTTGCAGCCTCGAGGTCTCTTCCAAGGAAACTGTTAGGCATCAACTCTCCGCCACCCCCGGCACGCAATGTGCTGAGTGAGCTACCAGAAGGCCAAAAGTGCTTGCGCACGTTCAGGCGGGCACATGGGCAGCACGAGGGTGTCATGTGTCTTAAAGTCAAGATGTCTTGTGGTCAGTATCGGCAGGGGTGCCTGCCTTTCGGCCGTAAGGTTCACCCATCTTTTCTGCCGTATGCCTGCGGAAACCTCCAACATGGGAAACATGGTAAGCTTCTTGGGGACCGGGGGTGCATTGCAGGCACACACGGTGCCCCAGCGTGAGTATTATACTAGTTTAGTTTAGGATTTTACACTAAAAAGAGGTAATTTTCACTCAATTGCCAAAGATACCGAATACTTGGCTAGTTTCGATTTTTATTTTTTTGATTTTTGAATTTTTCTAGTCTCGTATTGTGTTCTAGTATTTGGTTGCTATTCCATACTTGGTTATTATTATAATTATAATTATTATGTTGTAAAGTGAAATGTACAAATCTTCCCCTGCAACTATCCCAGTCAGCCATAGAGCAGGTTTATTGTATTGATTAAAAGACGGTTATTTAGAGAAAATGAATACTAAGATTTTAACCACAGTAAGAGCCTGACCAACAATGCTTGCCAACAGCCATTTCTTTTATTTCTTTTATTTTACTTTTGATTTTACAACTTTGCTTTCAAAGACAACCGAACTCTGAGCTCCTCTGCTACGGCGTTGATGAATTCTTCGGTGTTTAAATACTGAGACCTAGTTACCCTAGATCCAAAAAAAAATAAAAAAATAAAAAATAAAAATAAAAATTCTAAGTTTTTGTTGTCAATTAAAACAGTATTCATAGTTACCAGAGAAAATTCCTTTAAAAGTACTTACTTCGGTCCATGAATGAGAAGTGCTAGATCCTTGGTCATCTTCCCAGATTCAACTGCTCCAACACAAGCGGCTTCAAGTTTCTCCGTAAAATCCAACAGTCTGGCATTACCATCCAACTTTGCCCTGATCATAAATTGAATGAAAACAGATTTCATCAAGTGGAGATCATGATAAGATTTTTTTTTTTTTTTTTCATTTTTGCTCGAAAAATACACTTGTATACTGGATTACTGTTAAAACTATGACGATTAGTATCATGTTTATCTGATACCTGTGACCAAGGCCTCGTGTCCAAGCAAAGATAGATGCTATGCTGTTTGTGCTCGTTTCCCCTCCTTTTTGGTGAACCCGATAATGGCGGGTAACTGTGCCATGGGCCGCTTCTGCTTCAATTGTCTTTCCATCTGGGCAGACCTGGAACCGAAACCAACTTCTCATATATTTGAACCAACCGAAAAAAAAAAAAAACAAAATGTAACACAGATGAAGAAGTGAAAGCGCATATTTACCAGCACCGATGTCATCAACCCCAAAGATCCAAAACCTGCACAGATAAGAAAATCAATAGTGATAAAATGGACCTTAGGATTTGACCTCAGGTATGTTTTTCAAATTCTACTTCCTAATAGGCAAATAAACACTGGAAAATAAATTGATTGTCCCCTTTTTGATGCCTTTCCTTTCCGACACCTTCCCCTTTCCCGTTACATTCCATTACAAGCTAGTAAACATATGCTGAAAGTCTCCAAAGCAAGCACTTTTTCCAATTCAATTCCAAAAGACAGTAAATCAGAGACTACTACCAGAATTGATGATACCAACCTTGGGCTAAAAAGTCACTCTGCACATCACCATCATAATTTTTGCACGCCCATACGTAACCGCCTTCACTTTTAAGGGCATAGGCAACCATATCATCAATGAGGCGGTGTTCATACCTTCAAAATTTGGCAACATTATTAGTCAAAATCCGTCAAACCGCATACAAAGTATCAGCATGCTTGCAAGGGCATGTTTCTCACCATATTCCTGCAGCTTCAAACTTGGATCTCCAATTGCTTTCATATACTTCTTGAAAAATGTCCTTGAATCTGCACACACACATACAAATAAATAATAATAAAAAAAAGAGAGAAAGAATAGGACAACAAAAGCCAAGTACATGCTGGCCTATAGTACTTAAATAAAAATTTAAAATTTAAATTTAAAAAAAATTAAAAAAAAAATGGAAAAGGGCAATACCTTCCATCATATTTCTTAAGAATGGTATTCTTAGTGCTGAGATAAAGTGGCCACTTTTTCTGGCATGCTGTGCTCATTGAAGCCTCGGCAAAGGCACGGATAGACTGTTTTTCATTTGAAAACACGTGAAAATGATTATTTCTCCACCTTCCTTTCAAAAACTGAAAAGGAGAGAAAGAGAAGAGAGAAGACATCGAACCTCATCAGTGTTATACATGGATAAAGCTACACCTCCTTCACCAGTGAAGCGGAAAACTTCAATCTGTGTCTTCTCCTCACTTCCTTCAGTTTCTGCATATGTAATTACACTTGCTAGTGAACAAATAATAAATGACATGAGGGCTAGAAAAACGTCTTTTTAACTTGAGAGAAAAAAAAGAGAGCAACATTTTATCTTCTTTGACAACTCTGCAAGTCCCCAATAAAAAGCGAAATACTATGAGTCTCCTGGACCCTTTCCAAGAGTTTACCGTAAACCAATTTGAGTTTTCCAGGTCCTTTAATAATTGTATCAGTTGCTCGGTACTGATCACCAAAAGCATGCCTTCCGATACATATTGGTTTTGTCCAGCCTGCAGAAGAGAGAAAACAAAATACAAAAGAACGAAAGGAAAAATGAATTGGTCATTGCCCTACTGAAAAAAATAGGACTTCAAATGAGAAGAAAAATCACATACCAGTCACAAGGCGGGGAATGTTTCTGCAGATAATTGGTTCTCGAAAAACAGTACCTGTTGTTGTACACAGAAGATGCGTATTCTACCAGATCAGTTTAACAAGCAGAAAGGTAACGTTTAGCAAATAACAATCAGGGAAAATTCCAATGACCATTTAAAATGTTCCGAATTGTCCCATTTGGACTCCTCCACATTTGCTTCAAGTTGAACTCCGTAACACGTGCTTCATCTATCAAAAAACACAACGTCATTCAAGCACCATTAGACTGCATAGAACAAACTAAAAACATGTATGTGTCTCCACATAGGTTAGGTATGCACACCTGGAGTTATGGTTGCACACTTTATTGCTACATTGTACCTACAACAAAAGAATGATATAAGTAGGCTGCACAGAAAGGTCAAGTGTTTTTTGAACAATGCAAAGAAATCATTTTCACTTTACATACCATGATTAGAAGACACGACCATATGAAGTCCATTATAGACATAAATGGGGATGTTGAAATTAGATATGTATATATATCAAAATACAAGAAATATCCACTTCGAACATCACTTTCTTTTTTGTAGTTAAAATGCTATAAATAAGAAAGAAGTTTCATTACATTCATCTGAAGTTCTTTCCTGCCAGCAATATATATCTTAAGAAGACAAATAACATGAGAAAGCAATTAGTTTATGATCAACACAAATGACATGATATTTCGTCTTTGCGGGTATATAATTTTAAGAAAGGAACTTGGAAGGGAATATGGTTTATGTAACATACTTCAGTGTTGCTTCAGCACTTTCGATCGTCACTCTATCAGAGGTTGCATCACGGTTTGGAAGGCCAAGGTCAAAGTACTTGATATCCAACTCCAGAAAAGGAAAAATAAGCTGTGAAACATCAGATCAGGTAAATAATCAGCTAGACATGATATTGGAACATCAAAGATGGCTTATATAGGGAACCCCGACATTAAAGATCTCACAATGAATGAAAGTACCTTATCTTTGATCGACTTCCAAAAAACTCGAGTCATTTCGTCTCCTGTGTCATGTAAGGACTGAAGGTCAGAGACAGACAGAAAGAAAATATGTTGAAAACTCGCTTCTTTAAACTTCTAATAAGAACAAGAAAAGGATTGGAAACACATGTGGACCAAAAATCTCTTAAGCTCAGTCTACACAGAATTTATGATAGGATTCTTTTTTAGAAACCAACTCCAATTTAACATACATATCTCCTTTAGCATTGTGCTACCTTCTCAGAGAATCATCTATAGGCTACTTGTAATTAGAGAATTTTCAATCACAATCTTTAAGATACTAGAAAAAATGTGGAACCAAATACAGAAGACAAAACCAATACAAACTTAGTTGTGTGGTGCAAGAAGTGTGGAACACCCTATGATGGAATGTGGACTTTAGACAACAGAATTATGGTGGTTAAGACCATCTTCACTTGAAATATCAATACCAGGGTGTATTAATCTTATTAAACCGATTATGTTAGGATTCTGTTAAAAACAAATGGGAAAAGACCACATTGATACAGACCCAAAAGAAACAAAGAAATTAAATAGAAAATTCTGGTAATTTGAGGAACCAGGGCCTCCCAAGATAATTATGGTTCGTTTGAGGGAACCAAAACCTCCCACACAAACTCAACGTTTGAGAAAAATATTCAGCACACCCTTTCTCATTAATTCATGAAGTTTAAATACAGAAAGATTACACTTGATCCCATTCCACCACTAACTAAAACACATACATAATGCACATCCTATAAAACAGGAACAAGTTACAACTAATATATACTAAGAATCTTATTTAACATAAAAAAATAAAAAAATATTACAACAAATAAAATAAAACAAATAAAAATAATAACCTAACTTCTAGGTTCGTAACATTCCTCCCCCCTTAAATGTCACCCTTGTCCTCAAGGGTGAAACTCGAGGACGTTTCTGGTCTTCTTTTCATTGCTCCCAATGATCGCTTGAACACGAGATTGCTCCCTTAATTCTTTCCTAATTTGTAGAAGCAAATTCTTGTAATGTAATTCCTGTCCAAATTTATGGGAGCCTTTTTTAGTTCCCTTCTTATTGACCTGCACAACAGTTGCACTAGATGACTTACATACTTTAACACCAGATGCACTTGTTTTGCAAGGGGCTCGTTGAAGTCTTCAACCATTGGTTGTTCTTGACCTTCTTGGTTGCATGGTGCCACAACAGAAATTTCAACCTCGTTTGTGATATATTTTTTTGACGATGGCTCCAATTTAGCAGTAATCATTTCAAAGTCATGTGGGGTAAAAACGCTCGTTGACCATCTACGATTGACTTGCCAACTTTCTCCTTATGATCAAATCGTTGCACCAATTGTTGTTCAAATTTTTGATCCATAGCCTGGCTCTAATACCAAATGATACAGACCCAAAAGAAACAAAGAAATTAAAAAAAAAAAAAAATTCTGGTAATTCAAGGAACCAGGGCCTCCCAAGATAATTATGGTTCGTTCGAGGGAACCAAAACCTCCCACACAAACTCAACGTTTGAGAAAAATATTCAGCACACTCTTTCTCATTAATTCATGAAGTTTAAATACAAAAAGATAACACTTGATCCCACTACACCACTAACTAAAACACGTACATAATGCATATCCTATAAAATAGGAACAAGTGACAGCAAACATCTAACATATACTAAGAATCTTATTTAACATAAAAACTAATAACATATTACAATAAATAAAATATAAAAAAATAAAAATAATAACCTAACTTCTAGGTTCGTGACACACATGCACTTAACTCACTTTTTTCATCTGTTTTTAATTGAAATTCTAACGGAAATGGTTAAATGGGGGATAATTCAAAGTTCAGGGTCAAAGGGAGATTTTAAAGTTCAGAGGCAAAATGGAAACAAGCCTAAAAGTTCAGAAATAGAGATGAAAAAAATCCTGTATTTTAAGCTTCAGAATTTGTAGAAATGAACTATATTAGATTAAAGACTGAAAATGGTTACCATCCATTTCGACAATAGGATTCTCCACTTTGATCTTCTGGAATACCTCCATCTCTTGCTCCAACCTAATTCACACACACAAGACTTTTTTCTCTTTTTCATTTGCTTTTCCTTTTCTCAATAAAAAAACATAAATTATATTGAAAAGAGGGATAGAAGCAATTGCAAAAACCAAAAAGAAATTAATAATAATAAAACCCAAAAAACTCATTTGAATCACCTATTGGATAGTAACATTTTCGTGAGCCAAAAAAAAAAAAACTTGAATTTTAGACAGAGCATGACGTGAGTTTTCCAAATGAACCCAGACAGACAACAATAATAATAAGGATAATAATAACTACTTACAGTTTGAAGGAAAAAAAATCAAAAGCAGAAGAATCCTCCTTTTTATGGGAAATCGACTACTTCAAGCAAACAGAATACTGGGGTTTTTCATCTATTAACAATAGTAATGAAAATAACCTCAAAGAAGGATGAACAATATAACGATTGTCTTTAACTTTACTTTTTTTTTTTTTTCCTGAATTTTCTTTCTCTTCACTTGTTGCTGGAATCTGGTTTTAACAAACCCAAAAAAAGAAGAAAGAGGAAAAGAAAAAGTAGGAAAGCTTTTCTTTCGCGACTCAGATGTCGTTTGGGCAATTCAGATGTCGTTTGGGCAACTTTCTCTATGGGCCTTCTGAAGCTGTAAACATGGGCTGGACCAAATGGGTCAGCCAGGTCTCTGCTTTGTCGATTCCGGCCCGATCCGGCCTGCCTGATACAGACAAGCGGGTCAGAACTTCAGGGCTAAATAGATCGCACGCTCATTTTCAAAATGAAAAGATTTGTTATTAAAAATTAGAAAGTATTTTCATTTTATAATTTAGATAGTATTTAGATGTGTAAAAAAATTATGACATGATGCTTGAAAAATAAAATTAAAAAGTCACATTCTTTTTAAAATGGGATGAATATTCTTTTTTAAAACCAGAGAAGAGCTCAAAAGATATTGTCAAACGGTTTTTAAAGTTTATTTTGAAAATGAACATATGTGCCAAACAGGGTGTTAGAAATAAGTTTATAGACCATGGGTAACCTATCAGATATTGACAGAATCAACCCAGGTTATTCTATGTGTGGACGGGATGTCACGAGGATCCATCAAGAATAAGATGGGATGGCGGAGAATGTTCAGTAATGGAGATGGAGAAAGCACTCCCCTTCCTGCCTCCACCCCAATATATATGTGTTCTCCATATTGAAAAAAAGTAATGGCAGACACTCTATCTAACATGCAAGGAGGCTATCAACATGCAATTGTTATATGTATTTACCAATTGCATAATTAGTTTTTTTTTTTTTTTAACTAAAAAGAGGACTAATGGTTTTTTTTTTTTTTTTTTCCAAATGTGTAATTATAATAAATAGAAAATAGGACGGGTTTGAAAAAAATCCCCTCAAAAAGAAATCTCTATCCCCGGTTCCATTTCTATTTAGGTGGGGACATGGATGATTTTGGGGAGAGTAAGGATGGAGATGGGAAAATATTCCCTAATTCCGTCCCGTCTTGTCCCGTTATCATTTCTCAGGGTTATCATCGATTTATGGTCATGAGACAATATTCTGATATCATATATATATATATATATATATATATCTTTTCTCAGATCTCATTTCCTTATAATGTATGTTTTTGTTTTACTTTTTCTTTTTCCCAATACGAACAATGAGTGCAAGATTTCCAATTTGTTCACCCACCAAAACTGTCTTGTATCATTGTTGTTTAATAAGGGATCTGTTCGAGACGTGTTGATTCGATGGTTTTTCTCTTTTTTTTTTTTTTTTTTTTTTTTTTTTTGGGAGGTCTATCTCCATTACAGGTACAAGTCAATTTAGCAACACTGATTAGCTTATATAAATTAATCTGAACTTAACATTAATCCATGTTAAAACGTGGCCAGATTCCTTCTTTTCCGCTTAATAACCTTGAAATATAGCAGGAACCCTTTTTTTTTTTTTTGGTTATTATCATTAAGAAATGAAAAGCCCACTATTTGAACCCTGAATTACGTACTCACGTATTCAAACACTTGAGCTGGAACTCGTTTCTGAATAGTTTGGTATTACTTTTATAGGGCTTGGAAGTACTTGTATAGACACTAATAAGCTTTTGCTTCTCCTTTTCTAAAAGCAGTTGACAAGCAAGCATAGAGCGCATCTGGGATAGATTTAAAAAAAAAAAAAAAGCCACATGGCGGATGATGGGACTGCAACGTGGTAGTTCATATCAGTGACAAAAAATAACAGTTCAAAAGCTATTCGTTCTTTTAAATGTTGATAAAAGTATATAACTTTTTAAGAACATAACTTTTTAAAAAACGTAACAATATCAAATTATTCTTCTGTCACAAATGTATATAATTACTTGGAATAGCAAACAAAAACTTTTTTTTTTTCCCTCTGCCTCCATTCAATCTTGCCTCATGTCGCAACAAGATGCTTGCTAGGATTGGACATGAAATTGCAGAGTAGATAAGATTCAAATAAACTGTATTTCAACGTGTTTACAAAGTCATCAACAAGTTGCCTTAATCGATAAATCATAGAATTACATAATATATCTTTACAAACGAAGAGAAAATTTGGAAAAACAAAAGAATGAATAAATGAATAATTTAATTTAAAAAAAAAAAAAAACACACACACACACACACCCACACACACCAAAACCAGGGATGTGATTGACATCCAAATTTTGTACAGTTCACTTGGTTGCAACTTTTGAGTTTCCACCAAAGATATATAAGTATATTTTCAGTGGGAAAAAACAAAATTCGTCGTTTCTAAAAGTATTCAAAATCGATGTAAGAAGAAGCATCAGGACTAGAATGATTGGATTTAGCACCTTTGATTTCTGCAACCTTGTTAAAATCTATTGCAGGAGCTGGTGCCTCCTTGGTAGCGTACTGCGAGAAGTCGACAGGGTCGGGTATGTGGGGAGGCATGGCGCATCTCACAAGCGCCCAGTTCACTCCTTCGAAAAACGGATGCTGTTTTATTTCTGTGGCGCCCCTCTTGTACGCAATTCGCTTGTGCGGTTCCTTCACAAGAAGGCCTCGAATAAGATCACGCGCGGCAAAACTCACTTGTGGTGTTTCGGGGAACCTCAATGGCTGGCCAACAACGTTAAAGAGCGTGGCTCGGTTTCCCGAGCCCTTGAAAGGTGTCGTTCCATGTAACAGCTCGTATAAGAATATACCGAACGTCCACCAGTCCACTGCGCTGCCATGACCCTCTCCCCGGACGATCTCTGGTGCTAGATACTCGTGTGTCCCGACGAATGACATTGAACGCACGTTTGTGGGCTCTGCCATCAGTTCAGGAAGGGATCCATTGACAAAGAGGCCAAAGTCTGATTTAGATTTACGATTCTTTTTGCTGGGCAAAATGCGTGGGAAAAAGGTCGATGGCTGCATACAGCCATGGACAGCAAACTCGTCATCTAAAAGTGCAGCGGATCCACCATTACTACTGTTACTTACATGGACAGAAGACGACTTGACTAGTGTAGGACTGACGGAGCAACGGAGTGATAAATCGAAATCTGAAAGCATGATATGACCCTCTTCTCTTACTAGGACATTTTCGGGTTTCAGATCCCTGTACACAATGCCTAGCATGTGCAGATACTCAAGAGCTAACAATACCTCTGATGCAAAAAATCTGCATTCGTATAAATAACACCGTTAGAAGCCGCCAATCAACCATCTGCCAAGGAAATTGGAAACCAAGAATTTGTCTAATCGACTTGGACACTTTTGAAAAAACCGGACCTGATGAAAACTTTGTATGAAAAATACGATTAAATGAAACAAATAGAATAGGACTAACCGTGCAGCTTCCTCGGTAAAATGCTTGCTAGGCTGCTTCTGGCGAAGAGAATGAAGATTACCTCCACTACAGAACTCCATAACCAAGCAATAGAACTTATCGGTGTCAAAATACGTGTAGAGTGTGGGCAGGAACGGGTGGTCAAGAAGGCCAAGAATCTCCCTTTCTGTCTGCGCACGGAGGAGCTTGTTCCTACTAGCAAGAGACGCCTTGTCCATCACCTTCATGGCAAAATAGGCTTTAGTCCCTCTGAGTTCAACAAGATATACACTCCCGATATCTCCATAACCAAGGCGTTTGAGAAGGCGAAAATGGCTAAGGTCAAGTGAAGACCCTTTGGAAACCGCATTAATGGCATCCCACCTCACATCACCGCCGGTGTGAGGCTTGAGAGGAGCGGTTGAGTTCTCTAAACTATCGCTGCAAACCCCCCTTGTATTGGCACCAGTCCACGTATCATTCGTCCTTGGATTTGTCACTCCTGTTGGATTAGCTTGCATCTCGGAATTTGCAGGTGCCTTCGGGTTTGGAGATGGGTCATAAAGGCTACTGGTTGAATCAGATACAACACCCTTAGGATTTTTCTTCAATTCTTGAGGTTTAGATTGCTGGTTTATATTATAACATGCCTTTGATTTAGAATTCTGATCGCCGCGTTTGAGTCCACTTGGTGAGATGTTTGTCGAATAGGGGCTTGGTTTCGTTATCCGCTCGTTTCTTTTGTCAACAGGCTGCACTTTCTTAGGCGGTCCAAATGGAGTATCATCGGAAGAAATGCAGCTTATCTACATAAAAAGATAATCAAATATTCATCCTCCAATTTAGTACCCAATAAAAAAAAAAAAAAAGAACTAAAACTTGCGTTAAAGAGAAAAAAACCAACGATAGCAGAAAGACTTACCTCAGAGGAAGACATGAATGAAGATTGTGCAAGAGAATAACACCGCTCACGAACAACCGTTCCTGATCAGATTAAGATTCGAATTCAGTTTGGAACATCTCAAAAACTAGAAATCGTTGAAAGCGGAGATCATTGATTGGAATTAGAAGTTGGTTGGTAATGCATCAACAAGGAGACCGTGTAATGTTTCCCATCAAGCATACAAATTCCTTATTTTTAACTACCTACAAATAGGAAGCTTTTTAATATTTTGTAATCATAAAAATGAATTATTAAAATTCGAAATCATCACCTGGATTCTGTTGGAAAGCAATGGTTAATGATGTTTTATGCCATTAAGTAACAACATCCTCATTTTTTAAGCTTTTTTTATTTATTTATTAAAAAGGAATGGCAAACCTTTTTTTTTTTTTTTTTTTAAAACAAGCAAAAAAAAAATGAAATCAGTTTGTGGTGTGCACGTAGTGAAATGGGACACAAGACAACAAAATGGCCAAAAAATTTCGTAATATCAAAAGAATCTAGAAAGCTTTTTTTTTTTTTTTTTTTTTCTTTTCATTGTGATATACATGTAATTTTGTTGTTATTATTTTTTTGGGTACAAATGCAAGGATAAAGAACAAACCAGGAATTTAAAATGGGAAGCGACCCTTTATTGTATCTTTTCCTTGGAGAAATCAAACAAATATAATATGTTGGTATCTTTGCAGTCATGAATGATGGGAAGACAAAAATTTCTCTTGTTTGTTTTCCGGGAAAAGAGAGACACAGAGAGAGAGAGAGAGAGAAAAAAAATGAAACGTGCGTTGTTAATTAGAAGGAAAATGGAATCTGGATTATGAGAATAAGAGTAAGTAGAAGCCGGGAACTCATCACCGTACAATTGCCCATGTTCTGGAGCTACAATGACTATGAGGATTGAGAGAGAATTATGGAACAAAAAAAGTGACAAAGAATTATAGTAAAACTACATTTAGGAAAATTCATCTTTAGTTTTCATTTTTTTTAATATACAAATAATGAAATTAAAAATTTTAATTTAAAAAAAAAAAAAGGAGAGAGAGAGAGGGGAAATGGTCATTGGAAAGAAGACGAATGGTCTAGCGTTTAATCCTCACAGAGAAATGGTGGTGGGTCTATTATATGGGACTTGGATCCTTGCTTGACCAAAATTTCCGGTCTCCAAGCATGTCTAAAGTCCGAAAAGTGTCCATGTATCAAGATTCAAGTAGTAATATATGAAATTTTTTATTGGTAATGTAATCATATATAAAGTGATCTTATGTATATATATGTTATTTATATATTTGAGAAAATTTATCTAAATGAGAAGAAATTAAAATAATTATAAAAAAGATCAAAAAAAAAAAAAACAACAAAGTACCTGAAGATAAAAAAAAAAAAGGTGGCATAAAAAAATATAAAAGCTAAAAGGACTCAAATATAAAAAATTTATCAATACAAAAAAAATAAAAAGACTAGAATAAAAAAAATAAAAAAAATTGGGCCAAAAAAAAAAACCAAAAGAAAATCAAGGGGTAAAAATAATTTTCATCCAAAATGAATTGTTTTGGACGAAGGAGAGAGAACTTTTTCCTTTCTATATATAATGCATATATACACAGAGTAACAATATACACAGTTCACGTCTCCCACTCGATTATTTATTTCCTCTTTCCATGGGTATAGCCGTCTAGGACCAATGAATATATGTTTTTTTCCCCTTCTTGTCTTCTCATTGTTTTTCATCCTATGTTTAGTAGGTGAACAAAATGAGCTACATCAGTGTATTTTTTCCCTATCACAGAAATTGCTTGGCATTTGACATAGTGAAAGAAGAGGAGATTATTCTCATATGTCATTATTCAACTTTAGAGTCATTTTTACTTTATCTAAAGTTATAAGTATAAATTAGATTAGACAGATCCATATTTATACCACTTCCAGACCGGTTGGCCAGATCCAAACATCAGGGCCAAGTTGGGCGATGTTTTAGGCTCACGGATTGGCTCGTATATAGTTTTTATATAAAAATACTAAATTTTATAATAATGAAAAAATTATTTAAATAATTACTTTTTTAATCTATTAATCAACATGATACAAATTCTTCATTATTAATTGATATAACATAAATTTTAATTAATTTTTATATTATATTAATATAATATTAAATTTTTATATTATATTAATATAATGATATTTAAATTTATATTATTAAGATCCTTTTCCTTTTTATAAATGTACAATCACGCAGACATGTGACCTGTTGGGCTATAGGACCAGATTGAACCATCCTTTCCTACATTAGGGCTTGCCCGATACAACCCCTTTTTTTTTTTTTTTTTTTTTTTTTAATTTTCCCGGCCGGATGGACCAGGTGGACCTATCAATGGCAATTAAAAATGAGAGGCTTAATTGATTAGTTTTTCCGTAAGCTTTACATTTGTAACATTTTGGTGTCTCTTTTTTTTTTTTTTTTTTTTTTAAAGATAAAACTGCAATTTTATAGAATTTTCCAAACTAACAGTAAGAAAATAAAACAACTAAAAAAAACCTTTAAAAAGAAAAAGAAAAAGAAGTCGTTTTCTTAAAAAAAAAAGAAAAAAGAAAAAGAAAAAAAGGGTATCTTTCTTTTTTCTCTCTCTCGATCTCCTTGTCTCCCTCCCCCGATATCCATGTCTCTATGTTTTTGTCGATCTCCGTATCTCTTCTCCCCCTCTCGATTTGCCTCTCTCAGCCGTCGCATTCTCCCTTTCCGCGAGCAGCTCAAGGCCTTACACACCACGGCATATATATATATATATATATCCTCCCACCATGCAAAACCCTCCTCCATTGAGCTCACCATCTTGCCCATACATCCCTTTGTTGCCAGCCTCCCTCACGACAATCTTGGCCAACAGCCACCTAGGTCATTGCCATCACTGTTACGTCAAGATTTGAGAGAGGAAAATCAACATTGAGGGAGCAAGAGATATATATATATATATATATATATATATATTTAGATATATATTTGTTTAAAATTCTAATTTTTTTTTCCTTAATTCTTGAGGTTAGTTTATTAAATTCAATAAATTTTGAGGTTTGAGGTAAAAAAAAAAGGGGGAGATTAATATATCGTAGGTGTAATAATTCAGTGACCAACGAGCAATTAACTTTCTTATTTTTAATTGCTATTAACAGATTTAGCTAAAAAAAATTGATCTTTTCATATTATTTTGAAGTATTCGTGGTCATTTTAGTTTAAAAAAAAAAAAAAAGAGAAGAAGTCAAAAATATTATAAATTATTAATTTTATTAATACCCTTCAATTATGTATCTTATTTTATTTTACCCCTAAATTATGAAAATTATTCATCAGGTCTTTTGTTATATGTAAAGTCATTCAAATTGTCCCTTCTCTATATTTTCATTTATTTATTTAATTGAAATGCTAACATGGCACCTATAAAAGATTAAGCGTTTATTTGATTCGACGGTTAGAGTTAAAATTTTTAAATTGAAGTTGGTTAAATTTTCAAAAATTAAAAATATTTTTTTGTTAACTTAAAAAAAATAAAAATTGAAATAAAAAATTGAGTTGGAATTAAGGGGAGAGGCTGTGGTAGAGTCTCTCCCATATACTCTATCGGTAGAACTCTTTTTTTAACCGTCAGATTTTAATCGAACGGTTAATATATCATTGTTATCATAGATCTAACCTCATATAAACTTTCCCACCCCAAGTCTTCTCCGCCGACACCGCCTATAACTGACGCCGGCGACCCACCTTCGGCACTTATTCCGGCCGCCGGCATCCCTTTCTCTCTCTTCTCTTCTTTCTCTCTTCCCCTTTCTCTCTCTTCTTCTCTCCTTGGATAAGCCGTCAAGTTGTTTCAAATAATGGCTGATGATTTCTCGCAGTAGAGAGAGAGGAGAGGAGAGACACAGAGACAACTTTTCAATTTGTTTTTTAATTAGGCGCCGTTTGGGGTGCCGTCACCGTCACCGTATGATAGATTTACCTTCTGCGATTTAAAATCTCAATTTTAAATTAAAATTTTCATTTCTTTCATTTTCAAATATTTCAAACTTCAAAAATTCATAATTTTCTTATTTTAAATTAAAATGAGATAATTTTTATGTTAAAATAATTACATCAATGAAATAAATAAGACAAGATTCATTATATATTTTTTAACATATTTTAAATTTTTGTATTATTTTCTATATTACTAAACTTTTTCAAAAGTTTTTCTATCAAACACACATTTCTAACTCAATTTTCAAAACACCATCGCTATATATCCCTCCCAATTCAATGAGCATTTTCGATATTCAATATTATGCCTTGAAGATGACTCGAACCTCCACGCTTTTAGCAGAAGATTTTGAGTCTCGCGTGTCAACCATTTCACCACCAAGGCATCTTGAAAGTGAATCGTATTCCATGGATGTGATATCTATCAAGTGTGATGTATGGAATATATGACAAAGGTGGAGGGTTAAAGTATTTCTATTGATTGGTCATGTCATATAGGTTCAAGTCGGACATCTAATTGCTTCGATTTGAATTATCCGGAAGATGCCTTAATATTTAGGACCCTAAAAATGATTAATTGATTTTGGAAATAATTACACAAAAAAGTCTATTTTTGAGACTTTATTTTAAAATATGTTCATTTTTTGATAATATTACATAAATATCTATTTTTATAAAAATAACCATTCATAATACCTATTTTGCCATTTTACTATATTTAACATCATTTTCTTTCATCATTATTTTTATTATTTGTTTATTATTATTGTATCTTTATATTAATAACTAATTTTTTATTATAGTAATTGCTTGTTAGTAAGATTTAAGTTTTTGATAACCAATTTCTTAAGTATGATTTAGATTTTGTAAAAAACTTAATTTTTTAGTATAATTTAGATTCTTTATGACAATTGTAACATTATTAAGATAATTTATTTTATTTGTTATTATTATTTTAAAAGTTCGTTTCTAAAATTTAAATGTCATATAAAATTGCTTTTTCTTTATGGTAATTACCATATCATGATACTTTTTTAAATATAGTTTTTTTTCCCCTTTCTATGTTTACTATATCAATATGTTGTTTTTTCTTTTATGATATTTACTATATCATTGTGATGTCTTTTTTAGATTTTAAAGTGTTTAATATTTTTGTACAATATCTATTTAATCTCTTTACATATTCATGGTGAATTTAATCTTACTGACCAATTATTTATTGCAATAATTACTTTTCATTTAGAATACAACTAATATCTATTTTGGTTATTTTTTCTTTAAAATAAATCAAGAAAAGTGATTTTTTTTTCCTTTTATAAAAGATTTGCTTAGTTTGAATTTTTTTAGAGATTTTTTTTTCCTTTTTTATCGCTTCTTTATTTATTTATATTCAACTCTTGATGAAAGGATAATATAGTCTTTATAAGCATTAAATTAGATATTTTTGTAAATAAAAGAAAAAAATAGACATATTTCAAATCATAATCTTTAATTTAGATTTTCATATAAATAAACCTTGTTTTTATGATCAGGAAATATTTCATAAAATATTTGTTTAATCTGTAATGAGTTGTCATGTCAACATTTTTGTTAAATAGTTAAGGGAAGTAGAAATTACACGAGAAATTATTATTATTTTTGGAACTTGCAAATGATTTTTAGACATAGGCAAGACTGGCATGAAGAAAAATAAAAGGACAAAAAAGAAAAAGAAAAGGAAAAACGACGGGATTAACAAAGCCACATTTGCTCGGTTGGCCCAGTCATATTTATCCATAGAAGAAAAATCAGCTCATAAAGTCCGACGGTGGTGGAAGGAAGAATCATCAGGAGAAAAGAAAATGGAGGGCACAGGAGCACCGCCAGGGGCTATACATCCGGCAATAGAACCACTTTCGTTCCTGCTTGGAAAATGGAGAGGCCACGGTGAAGGTGGATTTCCCACCATTAATTCCTTCTCCTATGGCGAGGAGCTCCTTTTCTCTCATTCTGGCAAGGTATTATATACCTACATATATATATATATATATATATGTTATGTGTAAATTCTTGGTCTAACTTATCTGGGTCTTTGTTGTTTTGTGTAAATGTGACATGAAACGAGAGAAGCCGGTGATAGCATATGCACAGAAGACATGGAAATTAAGCTCAGGGGAACCTATGCACGCGGAGAGTGGGTATTGGAGGCCAAAACCAGATGGAACCATTGAAGTTGTCATTGCTCAAAGCACTGGTCTCGTTGAGGTTCAGGTACTACTTCTTTTAGTTTATCTTATTCTATTTTGTTCATGACATATACATATATATATATATATATATATATGTTTATACACACACATATATTGGTGATTTCAAAATGATGTGAATGGAAGAATGCTTAGAGTTGTTTATTTAGGGCCTGGTCAGAGCAATGATTGGAGTTGGAGTTCTGCAGGTTGAAATCGAAATTTGTGTTCAGTTAGTGTGAAATGGAAATGAATTGTGATATGGAAAATAGTGTAAAAATTTAGAATGTGTTAAAAAAATATGCAATATGGATCTTGATTCGTTTCTTTTGTTATTTTGTGTGATTAAAAAAAAATCTTACTTTGTCAAGTTATGGACTTTTGAAGTTTGGGTTTTTTATAAATGGAAGAGAGAAAAAGTGAGATGTAGATATGAGAGTTTTGAGTTGGAAAATTTCAATTGGAACCAATGTTCCAAACGGCCTCTTAAAGAAACCAGTTATTAGTTGCAGTAGTCAAGCAATAAATCTACGTTAATGACTTGCCTAATAGCAAGAATATGGCTTACTTCAAATATGGTTTCTGACCCTAAAAATTTTCGTTAATTAGGTGCGAGCAGGGCGCCAATCTACCTACTAGAGTGCGCCCTTGCCGAGTAAAGGGCGTTGTGTTTAGAGGGTAGATTGTTTTAGGCATGTATTACGGGGCTAAAATCTTTTCTAAATGGACAATGATTGCTCATGCTCAATAATTTGTTCTCGGCAGTTTTAATAGCATCCACCGGTTCGGACACTTGATCAGTACCATTCATTCAAGTACAAAGCATTCATCGCGTTCCTTGATTCAGCAGAAACACAAATTCGGTCAACTTTAGTCACTGGTGTTAGTGGTTTGTTTTCACTCTTGTTTAGGTCTTTGAACATTTCACCTTTTCAAGCTTTTACTTGTTTCAATGATTTCTTTTCATAAGATTTTTTTTTTCCCCCTACTTTTTTCCCCGCTTGTTCTTTTTCTTTCTTTTAACGCCAGTTGTGCATTTAAAATAGAACTTTTCCATTTTGCACTTCCTTTTTTTCACCTAATAAAATTCTCAAATTTGTCGTTATATCTGTCATGATTAAATAATTAGCTTAAATTATTTTATCTTTGTTTCGTCTGCTTAAATTACAAACTATACCTCTTGCAGAAAGGGAAATATAATGCTGAAGAGAAATCCATTACGCTTCAAAGCGAACTTGTTGGGAATGCTTCTAAGGTAATTAAAGCTGATTGTGGTACCGATACCAGTAGTGATAATAAATTGATGGAACACTGTGGCATGTTTAACTTTTATCAAAGCAAACTTTTATCCAAGCATGTCGCATCTGATTGACTTCGGATTTGAGAGTACAAGGCTGTTTTTCTTTTCTCTCATGTTTAAAAAAACAAAAAAAAAAATGTATTCAAATTGCTTTCATACAGGGGAAATAATAAGTGTCATAAGTTAAGCATTGAAGCTTTTAGATAAATGGTCAACTTGTTACAAGTCCGTTCTCTTGTTCTTGCATTTTCAAGCATAAGCGGATGGAATGCCCCCTTTGTAACCTGGTTGCTTCATACTTGTAGAAGCTGTGAATCTCATTTTTCCTTTACGACCCTTGCTCGTGATCTCGATATTAGAATACATGTGTATTTAGTTATACATTTTAAGATGCTGAAGGATAATGACCTCTTGAACAATCAATTTCGTCGATGAAGGTTACGGCTCTGCTTGAAGCCAGGAATCTTTCCTCTGTCATTATTATTAGTCTAATTACAGAGAAAGAGAGATCTAACTGATTTCCGTAACAAAATGAGTTGTTGATGCGGACTTAGGTTTTTAGCTGTGGGAACTATAGAACTAGAAACTCTGAGCTGAGTACTGTCCTCTTTTATCCGTTTTAACTACTGCTGAGGAGTTTATTGCTAATTAGAACGACTTAAAGGTGGGAAAGTACAAAATTCAGTTATGTGTGAGCTTCTTAACAGAATTTTTAGTAACATGGTACGTGTTAAAACAAAAACTCGGCTTGATATTATACATGGATTCTAGTTATGTGTAGACGCTTTTGTAAGAATGATTTCATTTCATTTTGTTTTTTTTCTTTCTTTTTTGTGTAGCAGATATAGAAATTGGCTATGAATGATTTCTAATGCCAAGAGTCTTGTGTTGTATGAGGCAGGTAAAAGAGATTACACGTGTTTTCGAGCTTAAAGATGGAGAGTTGTCATATGTGGTTCAGATGGCTACGAATCTTACAAGACTGGAACCGCATCTAAAGGCCGTGCTCAAAAAGCTCTGATTTGATGAACCAAACCAAAAAATAAATAAATAAATAAATAAAACGATGGCTCGTCTGAATGACGCAGAAGGTGTACACTCTCCAACGAAATTAGCTTGTCTAGCATTTTAATGAAAAGGGTAATTTTATGATATTTTCGAATCAAACGGTAACCTACGTTTCTTCACAATGTAGTGAATTACATCATTACAGGTTTAGAGTGTGTTTGATCACTATTTTGGATTCAAAATTTTCTGTCAACTTATATCCAAATACAAATTTTCACCTTTTAGAAATTCGTATCACAATCCAGCAAGGGTAAGCTAACTCTTAAAATCCGTTCTCACTTACATAAAGCTGGAATCACTAGTAATTGCCGATTAGCCATAGAGTGGTGAATTCGTCAACTGGGTGGATACGTAAAAATATTTTTCTCTATCTCAAACATACATACATCCAAATCAGTATAGATTCTCAATTCATATCCAAATTTTCCTAGTTCAAATCTGAGACGGTCGAGAAGAATAGTAACAGGATTCAAGTTCCTTGAGCTGAGCTGAGGCCTCGTCGGCGATTCGAGCGAGCAAGCGATCAGAGTTCTCCTCCAGCTGATCGAAATCGGAAGTCCTCTGATCGACGTGGTCGTTGAGGGAGGCGAATCCGGCAAAGATGGCAGTCTGTTTGAGCTCAGAGACAAGCTTGAGGAGGGAATCGGCAGACTGGACCATTCTGGCAGCGCGCATCTCCATCATGAACGACTCCTGTGAGTTCCTTACGGAGTTGTCGGAGAGACTCACTCTCGACACGCTCACCAGGTGGCTGAAGTTGTCCACTATGCTCGCTATGTCTCCCTCCACTCTCTGCATCAACGCCTTCTGCTTCTGTGCTGCCGCCACCGCTGCTGCCGCTGTCGGTCCTCCGCCTCCTCCTGCTCCGCCTGATGCACCTCCTCCACCGCCTCCTTTGTTCATTTTCCCTTTTTTTTTTTTTACCCCCCTCTCTCTCGACAATGGCGCGTCTGCAACTGGATGAAACCAAAAATGAGACAGATGAAACCCAATACAGATGATACACGAGTAAAGTATTGCTGAAGAGTCGTATGGTAGTAAAATAGTGAAAAAGTGGCCTTTTTTTTTTTTTTTTTAAGTCAGAGAAATCAGCTCCAAGAACCCATTTTCGTTTGGAAGAAAACAATGAAATCTCGGAAGCAAAAAAGAACAACACAATCTTCCCCTCCCGGTCCCGGCTTCCAATCCCCTCAGAGAAACGAAAGGAGAGAAAGTGAACAGTTGTTTAGACCAAACTTTTCAAAAATTCTCGATCGAACTTTCTTACGTGTAAAAGCTGCGAAGTAAGTAAACTTCAGAATAAAATCGCATAGCATATTCTACACATACTCAGAGGGGAAGATAAATGTTTGATTCCGAAATGTTGTCGTTAGAACTAGCAGAAGAACAAAAAGACTGAAACAACGAAGGCTCTGTTGATAAATCAAGAAGCTCCAAACCAAGCACATTTCTAACGACAACCTTACTAAGGTCAAGCTCCACATGACAAACGCAAATACTCTACAACTAGTGCAGACAGAGGCATGTTTTGATACATTTGTAACAAATGCAGAAAATTTTTCGAAAGGAGTTTTCTAACAGAACACCGCAACTAAAAAAGATTCTTCCACAAACTATCAAAAAGAAAAAAAAAAAAATTTCTCCACAAACAATTCATTTGATTTTGTCAAAACCCTAACCTTTTAAAATTTCTCCGCCTCTTTCGCCGCTAGACCCACGTAGGAGACTCGGCCAACGGAATGACTCGGCGTCTGAGCCAGACCGAAAGAAATCGACGTCGGAGTGAGACGGAACTCGGCCGTCGGAGCGAGAGTCTGAGAGGAAGAGAGTGCGAGTTTGTCTTTGAGAGGTAAAAGAGAGCCGGTGGCGGCGAGGGAGGGTGACAGTTGTGTGTGAGGCCGCAGCGGGAGAAGAGAAAAGGAGGGTTCAGGGAAGGGTTTTCAAAAAGATAGGGAACTTGGGTATGGGTTCGGCTGGGCCATGATAGAAGAAAGGGTTGGGTTGGGTGTTTTTTATTCAAAACATCAAAAATTAGAAAATTACTTAAATAATCATTTTTTTCAACTATTGACCAACATAATACAAATTTCTCATTCTTAATCAAAATGATAAAAATTTAGTTTCTTTTAATTGAGCTTTATGTTATAGTGGTCTAATGTTAATTTTTTGTGTCATATTAGTATAATAATCTATAAATTTGTGTCGCTTAAGTGGTTTTCTCAAAAATTAAAGTATGGATTTTGTGAGTTAAGTTCGGGTTATGTGGATTAATTTCTAGTCATCCGCATTAGTTTCAAGTCAACAGGTAAAATTAACATATTTCAAGTTAATTTCGGGTCAATCTAAGTTGGACAATAAATTTAAACGTGTTATTACGAGTTGAATTCATGGCCAACGAGTTGACCTAAACCTAACCCATTTTTTGATTGTTTTAGGCAGATCCGACCAAAAGCCCTAACCCACACGCCTCATTCCTAACCTTAACCCTCATTTCTTCATGTCGAGTTCGTATCGTGTTGTCGTGTTGTGATCAGAATTGCCATCTCTAAGTAGTACTTGTGGTCATATTTATCATCATAGTAATGCGGTTTCCACATAATAGCAAAATATGCTTATTATTATAAAAGTTGATATTAGATCTGGTGTCTCTAATACTAATTATCCCAATTTTCTCATTTTACTACTCATTACTTTTAGTTGGTGTCCCTATGGATTAGAGTTTGACACACAAAAATAAAACTTAAAGTAAGTATAAACAATATTTTTACTAAAAACATACTGAATGAATACCTTTTTTTTTTTTTTTTTCGATTGTGAGTAGGGGTGGCAATACGGGTCACGACACGACTCGAAAACGACACGAATTTCACTGGTTCGGATTGGGAAAAATAGGGAGCGGGTTGTGTTCGGGTTGGGAAAATTGACACGAAAAAAATTCGTATCGTGTTCGGATTGAACCCGTTTTTTTCGTGTCAATTTCGTGTCAATTTCGGGTCAAATTTCGTGTCAATTTCATGTTAATTTCGTGTCAATTTCGTGTTGCGGGTCAATTTCGGGTCAAGTTCGTGTCGCGGGTCAAGTTCGTGTCGTTTCGTGTCCATCTGTTACGAGTTCGTGTCGTGTTCGTGTTGCGGTTTCGTGTCGGTTTCATGTCACGGGTCGTGTTAGGGTTGGGGAGAAAAAAATTCGACACGACTTAAACATGACACGAACACGACATGAGGTACGAATTGACATCCCTAATTATGAGGGAATTTGAACTCTATATTTTATAATGGAACTAAATGTAGAATTACCGCCAAACTATTTGCAACCATCTTAAGTTTAGTTGATAAACTATGACTTTTGTAAATGAATTTTATTTTATTAAAGAATATATATATATATTAAAAAAGGTCATCTCAATTTATTTTATTAAAGATATCATATCAACATATTAAGAATAAGTTATCTATTTAATATCATATTTAACAAGTTTATTATTCATTTAACTGTCATAAATTTTTTTATCAACTACTCAATTTATTACAACCGTCAGATCTATTTTATATGATTAAAATAACAGGAATCATCGATGATAAATATTTAAGTAAATATTGAAATCACACACGTGTATATATGGGTGTGTGGGCATGTCTTTGACATCTTTTAATTATTTGTTTCACTATCTGGCTAGGAAGGAAATATCTATTATACAGGGGTGTGCCTCTCTATCAACTTGTAGGATTTTGTTTTACCGTTGTTATTTTTTTGAATTAAACTAGCAGGATTTTCTTTTTCTTTTCAGTTTGAGAAATTATCCCCTTATTTGATGACATATCTAATTTTAAAAATTGAAAATTTTTTACAAAATAATGTTTTTTTTTTCAACTTTTTTCATAATTCTTTCACTTTGAAAAAGAAAACTATCTCATTTTCAAATTTATTTTTTATAGTACCTTTTTGAAAAAAGAAAACGAAATTAAAAAATATATATTATCACAATGTATAATTTTTAACACCATTTTTATTCATTTTAAACAATTTTTTATTTTTATAAAAAAAATTTTTACGAAAATTTTTTTTTATACATCTAAATACTATCTTATTTTTAAAATAAAAAATTTTCTCATTGAAAATAAAAAAAATTTTATTTTTAAAAATAGATATGAGATCTAAACGAAGTCACGTGTATTTTAATAAACCGACTAAATTTGTATTCTACCTGTATCTAAGAGTGTGAAAGTGCAATCCATCGTCCTCTTCTCTTCTCTTCTCTTTTTCTTTTTCTTTTTTCTTTTTTCTTTTTTTTTCAACTTCCCTATGCTTGACACGTGTTCGTCCTCCTCTTCCTTTTTTTATTTATATTTTTTAACCCTCCGTCGCTGTTTGCCATTTCTTCTTTTGCATTCCTTGTTTTTCTTTGGGCTTTTTTCCCTGGGCTTCTTCCTTGTTTTGCCCCTTGTGATTTTTCCCCCCCCCTTTCATTTACCTTTTCTTTTAATATCTTCTTAAGAAATCATTTCAGAGATGCTATCTCTAATTATTAAAATGCATTCCACTAAGATCAAATCGTACAACAGGAATATTTGAGTTACACAAAAGCTTAAGTGCACAATGTTGTATACAACAGCACCCTTTTTCTTCCCCAGCCCAAACAAACAAATTTTCCTTAAAAAAAAAAAAAAAAAAAAAAAAAAAAAGGCCAGTAACTACCATGGGAGGGATGCTTCCTGCCTTGGGATCTACATCGTCGGACCTACAGATCGCAAACCCCTCTATTTGACTTGGGTCTCGTAGAGAAATTTCCAATTCCTAGTTCACTAATAATTTGACGAAATACTTCTATTCAAAACCACACTTTCACTGCTTCGTCTATATTATAAAAATTCATAGTTCGCTTTTGAATACTTGATTTGATCTTCTTATTCATCCATTTGCAAATGTTTCTCCTCTTCCTTCCTTTTTTTTTTTTTTTTTTAGGGGATATTTATTTATTTATTTATTTTTTTTCAAAATCATATTTTTAGAAAAGAGTTTCTTCTATTTTTGAATGTCATGTCTTCTTCTCTCTAAGCTATGTGGCAGGTAAAGAGAGATTACATTCTCTCTGCAAACTGCAATTCTTCTCTCTCTCTCCTAAGTTTGTGTTTGGCAGAGAAGGAGAGGGAGAGTGTGAGAAATGGAGATTCAACAACCCAAACTGTAAAAAAAAAAAATTGTCAAAACAAAATTACGAATACACCATTATTAAAGTCACTTTTTTGCTGGGACCATATTAAAGACATTTATAAAAAAAAATGATACTACTGGTTCGCTTATTCAAACGATTTGAGTTAAAAATTTTGAGTGTTTAATCTGAATTGAGTGTTTAGATATAAAAAAATTTAAGATAAAAAATTTAACTTGAGTTGAGTATTTGATAAAAAAAATTTGAGTTAAAAAGTTTAACTTGAGTTAAGTTCTTGTTTAGATGTAAAAAATTTGATTTATAAAGTTTAACTAAAAATTAACATTTCATTATAAATTATGAATTGAAAAATAAAAAAATAAAAAAAAATCTAAAATAAAAACACACACACAAAAACATTAATCAAAACATTTTATAATATTTATTATATATCCATAAAATACAACAACAAAAGTACATAATTATTAACTAAAAATATTAATAAAAAAAAACATCCTAATTACAGTCATAATCGATTCAAATTTATTATATATACGGTGCACCAATGATCACGCTAACAAGACTTTCTAGCATTCTATTTCAAACGTGATTAATTGTTGTTCATTGGATAAAGCACTACAGCGAGTACCTCTTAAAAAGGTCTCTATATTTTTTTACCAACGAATATATTTTTCTTCTTTTTTACCCATATTGTGTAATTTGTTTTTTCATATATATGTTTATTTAGATAATTTCATCTACGAAAATATATATAATATGATTTTTTGTATCCACTTTTTTTATTTTTTTTATTGATTTTTTTTTTTGCTTTCGTCCTCCTCCTCTTTTTTTTTTTTTTTTTTTTTCAATCCATCTACATTTGTTGCTTCTTTTTTTTTTTTTTATTTTTTTTTATTTTTTTTATTGTGCTCTCTCTTTCAACTTCCCTATGCTTGACACGTGTTCATCCTCCTCTTCCTCCCCCCCCCCCCCCCCGCGCCCCCGCCCCCGCCCGCCGGTTGACCGTTTGCCACTTTTTCTTTTTCATTCCTTTTTTTTGGGCCTTTTTTTTCCCTTTCACTTACTTTTTCTTTTAATATCTTATGCTATATATATATATATATACATATATCATCCAACACATTTTTCTTCTATTTTACCCTTATTGTGTAATTTGTTTTTTCGGATATATGTTCATTTAGATAATTTTCTTCCATATACTGAAAGTTTCAGGGGTGTCAATTCGTGTCTCGTGTCGTGTTCGTGTCGTGTTTGAGTCGTGTCAATTTCGGGTCAATTTTCATGTCAATTTATGGTCAATTTCGTATCAATTTTGGATCAAATTTTGTGTCAATTTCATGTCATTTCATGTTAATTTTGTGTTAATTTCATGTTGCGGGTTAATTTCGGTTCGTGTCGTATCGCGGGTTAATTTCGTGTCACGGGTCAATTTCGATTCATGTTATGTCAACCCATTTTGGATTTGTGTCGTGTTCGTATCACGGATCGTGTTCGGGTCGAGGAAAAAATAATTCGACACGGTTCTAACACGACACGAACACGACACGTGACACGAATTGCCACCCCTAGTCCAACCCAACTTTATCTGTAAACACTTAAGGCTGGACAAAAAGAGTATTATTTTGAATCTATGCCAATCAATTAAATGAAGTTTCATAGGATGTATTAACACACACACATATATATATATATAGATATTTGATAAGAAGATGCATTAACACACTTAGCATTGAAACTTTTGGCTATCCGCGTTTAATTACACACACACGTGTGTGTGTAGTTTTACATCCTACTATTAGTTGTTTCCGAATTTTTTGTACACAGATATAACTCAGTTTAATAATGTTATTTTTCAAAGTAATTTAAAAAAAAAAAAAAAACTTACAACCGTTGTTTATTTCCCCAAAATCAGGAGTTAGATTAATTTGCCATTAATTATAATAGTGGTCCAGTACTAAATATAGTACCGTATACCACTGTTTGTATTCGTAAATTTATTTAGTAGACGAAATGAAATACGAAGCTCAATTGAGCTCAAAAATTGAAAGAAATCCTTTAGATGAAAATTCTATTATTATTTAGTCTTCTAAGCACCTCTATCTATAATATGATAGGGCGGGAGAATTTGTTACTCTAAATAAATCTAAACCATCTATTATAATAACTTTTGATCTTGATCTTACATGTATACTCTCAAAGAGTTTAAGTCTTACGCGTTTTCTAATCCTATGTATGTGTCAATTTTAAATATGCAATCTGCATCAAATCCGGTTTTTCTTCTTGCGATCTACGTCAAACCCGATTTTGCTTCTTCTTCTTCTTCTTTCATTTGTACGATTTTTTTACTTTTTAGTTTTAAAATTTCAGAAGAATTTATGTATTCACCTACTCTGTAAGAAAATTTTCATTGTATCTACATTTAATAAGAATTAATATATATATATATATTTATGTCCTTATTTAAAAAAAAATTATTAGGGTGTTTGGTGTTTGAGTTTGAGTTAAGATTTATAAGTTTAAATAGTAACTTTTGTTGACTTTTTCAGAAAAGATAAAAAATTTTTTCAGAAAAAGACAAAAATTGAGTTGATAAGTGTAAGTTTAAACTTACACCCCAAACAAGCTCTAACTCTAATTTTTTTATAGCTCCCTTACTGAAAATATTTTTGGGCTCCGCCGCTACTTCTGATGACATTCATGATAGTTATGCTTATCATCACGATAGTTATATATATATATATACATAGATATATATGTTTTAGAAGATTCTGTTTGTATTTCTTCTTTTCTGGCCCATGCTAATGACATATAGGCGATGGGATTGGCCCTGATTTTCTCATTTTGCTGGTCGAAGTCTTGATTCTTTTACATTTCTTCTTTCTGACTTTTGTAATAATAAACTTCTTTTGAATTGTTTAAAATCTCGCCTTTACGTCTAGGCTCCTAGTGCGTATCGGATTTTGGGTTGTTCTGATGCAACTAATAGAATGTTTTGATGCAAAAATGAGATAATAGAGGGAAGATATTGATGTGTGTGTGTGTGTATGAAATAGGGGCTACGGTTTTTGAATAAACGGGGAAGAAATGAGATGATAGAGGGGAGAGATTGAGATATATATATATATATATATATATATACTAGTTAGATGGTACGTGTTCTACGTATATAATAGACAAATAAAATAAAAAAGAAAAGAAAAGAAAAGAAATTTAAAAATTTATTTTTATTTAAAAAAATTGTCATTTGACGGGCTCAAAATCCCCACGTGACGGGTGTGGGTGGCAGGACGAAGAATTGTTGTGATTTGTTCTTTTAATATAGCTAACAAACATGTATGTGCATATATGTGAAATAGGGGCCTGGGTTTTTGAATAAACGGGGAAGAAAAAATGAGATGATAGAGGGGAGAGATTGATATATATATATATATATATATATATACACACTAGTTGGATGGTATGCACGCTACGTTATATAAGGAATAGACATATAAAGTAAAAGAAAAGAAAAGAAAAGAAATTTAAAATTTTATTTTTATTTAAAAAAAAATTGCCATGTGACGGATTCAAAATCCCCACGTGACGGGTGTGGGTGGCAGGACGAAGAATTGTTCATTCCGTGATATGTGAAATAGGGGCTAGGGTTTTTGAATATACGGGGGAGTGGGGCAAACAACCCTGCATTGCCAAGGGGGGATTATTTTTAACTAGTTTCTGAAAAAAAAAAAAAAAAAACGAATATGATTGCTGGTTCCGTTCAAACAAACAATTTTATATGCTATAATTGAAACCAAATATGATAACCGAATATAATGCATGTTCTTGTTGGTCGGCTTAAATTCAATGGAGGTTCGTTCGGTTTTGTTTGTTAGTATTGTTATTTCGTACAACCCCATCTCAAGTTGTGAGGGTCATAGCGAGACAATCCATATTTTTTGAAATTCAAATGTGAGACTAAAGAAAAAAAAAAATAAAAACCCATCAAGCCTTGGAAAATTAATTGTAGAAAGCTACCAATTAATAACAGACGTAATTATAAAGAGCATATACATGGACAAGAAATGTAAAAAGTGCTCCACGATCTTTTAGAGTTAGTTAGTCTTTGCTGTACATCTAATACTGAGTTGTACAGTTAATAGTTAATGCTGCGCTGTACAGTTAATTATTTCTTTTTGTCTTGCAAGCTATGTATGTATATATATATATATAGCAGGAGGTTGTAATACAGAGCATGAATGAGAATTTCAGCTTTCTCTTCTTTCACAAACCTTTCCCAATCCAGCGTAATATGGTATCAAAGCAAAATTTCTGTTGCCTGATTTCTCATCTATTCTCTTCATCTTCTTCGATTCGTTTTTCCTTGTTTCGATCAGTTTAGTCATCGATTCTGTCGATTCCAGTTTCGATTTGATCTTCCTTGATTCTTCTGATTCAAGCTTCGATTTGATCTTCCTTGATTCTTCTGATTCAAGCTTCGATTTGATCTTCGTCTCCAACCTCCATGGAAACCCGAAGTTCTGGTGATTCCATTTCATCAAATGGCAAATCCACCATTGATGATCCTCTGAGTCCGTATTTCCTTCATCACTCCGATAGTCTTGGTCTCGTTCTGGTTTCACATCCATTATCTGGAGAAAACTATGCCTCCTAGAGTCAAGCAATGACGATCTCACTTTCTGCGAAGAATAAGCTAGGGTTCATCGATGGTTCCATTAAGAAACCAAAAGGAATTGATTCGAATCTCCTTAATTCATGGATCAGAACAACAACATCGTGATTTCATGGATTTTAAACTCTGTTTCTAAGGAGATTTCTACAAATAGCATATTTGTTGAATCTGTTATTGAGATCTGGCTTGATCTTAAGGATTGTTTCCAACAAAGCAATGGACCTATAATATTTCAGTTGCGTCGTGACTTGATGAATCTGAATAAGGATCAAAACTCAATTAGTGTGTATTTCACCAAACTGAAAGTCTTATGGGAAGAATTGAGCAATTATAGGCCTGGTTGTACCTGTGGAAAGTTTACTTATGGGGGAGTCAAAGATCTCAACTCTCATTATCAAATGTAGTACATTATGTCCTTTCTCATGGATTTAAATGAGCCATTTGCTCAAGTTAGAGGTCAACTATTGCTGATGGATCCTCTTCCACCCATAAATAAGGTCTTTTTCTTGATTTTTCAAGAAGAACGTTAGCGAAAAGTTAGTTCTCTACCAGCTTTAGGCACTGATTTCACTAACAAACATGGCTTTTCTGTAAAGAATGATCCTACTAAGAAGTTTCGTAACACTCATGCAGATGGAAGCAATAGAGGTCAAAGGAAAGATAGACCTTTCTGCACTCACTGCCATTACCATGGGCATAACATAGAGAAGTGTTCCAAGATTCATAGTTATCCTCCTGGATTCAGACAATGACAGAAAAATCAATCCAACAACAATCAAAATACTACTGTGAATTAAATCTCTAACCAATCTGGTCTTGATGATAAGATTGACAGGGATCATAGAGGCATTGGAAGTTTCTTTCAGAACCTTAATAACACTTAATGTCAGCAGCTGATGGCATTGTTGTCCACTCAGTTGTCTTCTACCATCAGAGTAAATGAACAACCATATGTTCCTTCCACTTCTTACACCACCGGTACATGCTTTTCTGTTGCAATGAATCTGGTTCTTTCTTCTCCACAATTTTGGATAGTTGACTTAGCTGCTTCTCAACATGTTTATTCAAATGCTCTTACCTTTGAATTTTTGAGGCCAATACAGTACTTTACAGTCACTTTGCCAAATCAGATATGTATACTTGTCAATTTCAGTAGTGATGTCAGGCTTGGTTCAAACTTAGTTCTCAAGGATGCTCTACTTGTTCCATAATTCAAGTTTAACTTGATATCTGTTAGTTCTCTTACAACTACATCACAGCTTACAGTTGATTTCTTTTCTGATCACTTCACAATTTAGGAACTCAACAGCAAGAAGATGATTGGTAGGAGTAAAAAGCTTAAAGGTCTCTATGTCCTTGATGCAAGCAATACGAATGAAGGATTGTTGAATAAAGCCTACACTAATAAAGTCTTTGTTCAAGTTTGGCATAATAGACTTGGCCATCTATCTGATAAGAGATTAGATGTTTTGAAGAATCAGTTGAATTGTGACATTTTAAAATCTCATGAGGCCAATCCTTGTTCTATCTGCCCTTTGGCTAGACAGAGAAAGTTGTCTTTTGTTTCTCACAATAACATGTCTCAGTTTCCATTTGATTTGATTTATTATGACATTTGGGGGACATACAATATGACTACTCATTTTGGTCATAGGTATTTCCTCACCTTAGTTGATGATTGTACTTGGTTTACTTGGGTTTTCTTACTTAAGCAAAAATCTAAGATGACCACTGTAATTCCCAAATTTTTCAACATGATTGCTACTCAATTTGATAAGAAAATCAAGGAGTTCAGGTAAGATAATGTGAAAGAGTTGGCTTTCACTAATTTTTTTAATGACAAAGGAGTCTTGCATCAGTTTTCTTGTATAGACAGGCCACAACAGAACTCTATGGTTGAAAGAAAGCATCAACATCTTTTGAATGTTGCTCGTGCTCTATATTTTCAATCACGGATTCCTATCTAGTTTTGGACTGAATGTGTTCTTACTGCAGCTTTTTTGGTCAATAGAATACCTTATCCTCTACTACACAACAAGACTCCTTATGAAATTCTATACAAGAAAAATGTTGACTATTCTTCATTCCGAGTGTTTGGCTGTCTTGTTTTTGCTTCAACTTTTTCTGCATATCGCACAAAGTTTCATCCTCGAGCTCGGGTTTGCGTTTTTCTTGGATATCCCAATGGTATGAAGGCCTACAGGTTGTTTGACATTCAAACCAAGCAGATCTTTGTTTCTAGAGATGTTGTATTCCATGAGGAAGTTTTTCATTTTCATTCGGTCATTGCTGCAAATACCTTGGTTGAGCCACAATTCTATCATCAAGCTGTTAAATTTCCACAATGGCATACATCAATGAAGACTAAGTTGGATGCTATGGAATTTAACAATACTTGGTCTGTTTTTCCTTTGCCACCAGGGAAATATTCTATTGGTTGTAAATGGATATACAAGGTCAAGTACAACTCTAATGGCTCTATTGAATGTCATAAAGCTTGGTTAATTGCTAAGGGCTACACACAGCAAGAAGGGGTGGATTTTGTTGAGACTTTTTCTTCTATTAAAAAGCTGGTTACTGTGAAAGTTTTGTTAGCCCTTGCAGCAAGTCAAAATTGGCATTTGGTTCAATTAGATGTGAACAATGCTTTTCTTAATGGGGATTTATTTGAGGAAGTTTATATAGATCTTCCTCTTGGATATGACAGTAAGGGGGAGAGTCATAGACATGGAGAGAAGTTAGCACGCAAATTGCATTAGTCCATTTATGGACTAAAGCAGGCCTCAAGACATTGGTACTCCAAAATTTCTTATTCTCTCCTTCAATTTGGTTTTCGCCTGTCTAAATCAGATTATTCTTTGTTTACAAAGGACTTGGGTTCTTCATTTGTTGCATTACTCATCTATGTGGATGATATTATCATCACAAGTCCTTCTTATCAAGCCATAGATTCTATGAAGTCTTTTCTTCATAGCCAATTTAAACTCAAAGATTTGGGCACCTTGAAGTACTTCCTTGGTCTGGAAATTGCTAGATCTGCCAAAGGTATTGTTCTTTCTCAACACCATTATACCTTGCAATTGCTAGAGGACATCGATTTTCTTGCTTGTAAACCTGCAAGTGTTCCCATGGATCCCAAGATGCTCCTTACTGCAATTGATGGTGATATTCTCACAAATATATCTCAGTATAGACGTCTCATTGGTCGTCTTTTGTATCTTACTCTTTCTTGACCCGATATTACATTTGCTATCCATAAATTAAGTCAGTTTCTTGCTTAACCTCTAGTGCCTCATCTCCAAGCAGTCCATCATCTCCTTCGATATCCCAAGAACAGTCCTGGTCAAGGTCTTTTCTTTTCCTCCTCGTCTTCCCTACAACTCAAGGTTTTCTCTGATGCTGATTGGGTTTCCTGTATGGATTCCAGGAAGTCTGTAACCGATTTTTGTGTGTTCGTAGGCGATTCCTTAGTGTCTTGGAAAGCCAAGAAACAAACTACCATTTTCCGTTCATCTGCTGAGGCAGAATATCGGGCTATGGCAGCCACTACTTGTGAATTAATTTGGCTTAGACAATTACTGATAGATTTTAGTGTTCAGATTTCATCTCCAACTTTTCTCTTTTGTGACAATCAAGCTGTCGTCCACATTGCCTCTAATCCAACCTTTCATGAGCAAACTAAGCACATTGAGATTGATTGCCACTTTGTTCGTGATAAGGTTACTGATGGGTCCATCAAACACTTGCCCATTCGTTCTCAACATCAACTTGCAGATGTCTTCACTAAGCCCTTGCCTTCTATTTCTTTGTTTCCTCTATTATCCAAGATGGCAGTGAAAGACATTCACAGTCTATCTTAAGGGGCAGTTTTAGAGTTACTTAGTTAGTCTTTGCTGTACAGCTAATGCTGAGTTGTACAGTTAATAGTTAATGCTAAGCTGTACAGTTAATTATTTCTTTTTGTTTTGCAAGCTATATATATATATATATATATAGCAGGAGGTTGTAATACAGAGCATGAACGAGAATTTCAGCTTTCTTTTCTTTCACTAACCTTTCCCTATCCAGTGTAATACGATCATAAGGGTATAGGTCGAGATGGAGATCCAGTTCCCGATGAAGTTGTCGATGACGAGCGACTGTGAAGATTTTCTTAGATTTCAGTTTTAGGAGGCTATGGTAAACCTAGGCAGGAATTTTGGTTTTGTTTTTTGATTTTCAGAATCCTTTGTTTGTGTGTGTTTTTTTAGGTTTTTCAAGTATTTTTCATAATCGAAATTTTCATCCAAAGAGATAATAATGTTATATAAATTAAAAGTCTACAGGTATAAATTTACTACAATCCAAAATGCACAATACGATTTGAAATCCTCAAAATTCTGAGAATGACATGAAAAATCCCTTAATATTTTTGTTAACAAAAAAAAAAAAAAAACCCTCAATTTTTGGTCAAAGATGCAGACGGAACGGAAGTTCCTAAGCAAAGCAAATTCAGTATTTGTAATATTTGTCTTTTTTTTTTTTTTCGAATGGGACTCATATTCTACATTTTATTATAATTTTTTAATATAATAAAGTGTGTGATTATTGTTATACTGTAATTGTAATTATATAACTTTTTGTCTTTGACATGCATGTTATTTTTTCATGTGTGACTTTTGATAAATTTTTGTATTCATAAAATTACTTCAAATAAATTAATTAAACCACTGATATACTTGCATTAGAACCTCAACATTTTTGTCAAAAAGTATTTTCTTTAATCTCTAGAAGATATCCATATGTAACAGACATACAAACACACACGTAAGATTGTCAGCCAAAAAAAAAAAACACACACACACACACACACGCGCGCGGAAGATTCTGGAAGCATATGAAACCAAACACCGAGTAACAGGAGGTGTGGGAGCACAAACAAAAGGAAAGCCGAATTAAAAATGAAAATTTAATTACCTCAAAAAAATAATAAAAATTAAAATTAAAATTTTAGTAATTGACCCAGATAGTCCCTGAATTCTTTTAAAGATAATGGTTTAGTCTATGTTTTATTTATTTTAGTCGAGATGACCCTGAATTCTTAAAATATTGGTCATTTTAGTTATTTCCGTCCAATTCTATTAATTTCTAACAAAACGAGAGAGTATTTTAGTCATTTACTAATAATTAATTTAAAAAATTAAAATATATATATATATATCTTTCTCTCTCATAGATCCATGGATTGGGGCAAGGGGTGTTCGGGGGTCTGAGCTCAACAACAAGGGGGCCGGCGGTGCTGGGTTTGGTTCAGTGTTTAGGTATGGTAGGGGTTTGGTCCCGGGGAGGGGGGTGGTTGCGCTGGGTTTGGCTCGGTTGAGGGGCTAGATAGGTTTGGTCTAGGAGTAGGGGAGGGGGCCCAGATTATATCGAGGTTTTTTAGGCAGCGCGGGGGGTGGCGGATGCGTAACCCGTATTTAGGTTCGTGTTGGGGGGTTTGTGAGAGGGAGGGTGTTGCATGAAATCTCACAAGTGTATAAGCCGCACAAGTAATAAAGTGATAAATAAGATTGTCGATTCCATGAAAATTGCATTTAAATTTAAGTTAATTACCGAAATTCATTAATACTAGGACTATTTGAACGATCAATTGAAAAATAACAAAAATGCAAACTAAACTAAATAAAGTAAACTAAAATGACCAAACAAAACCAAAGGAATAAAAAGACACAAACAAACAAGGTTCTAGGGTCTTGACTCACTCTATCTTTCCTATGTTCTTTCTATTAAGAAATTGTTAATTAGTCTCAATCAATTCATTAATTAAGAGTTTAAAATTAACCTCATTACCTCTCCCAAGTGTCAAATGCGATTATATGCATAACTGTCCAAATTGATGTTTCTATCTAACTTGTCTGCCTACACATTCATTAAGCACTCCCTTATTTGATTGTCAAAGTATCATTGACCTTCCGAACTCAACAACAACTAAGATTCTATTTCCCAAACCGATAAATGAATTGATCTCTCCCGAGCATTAAAATTCATAAATCAAATCAACTAATTCATTTCCCAATAAAATAAAAGTATTAAGCATAGGAAAAAAAAAACAAATAAATTTAATAGAGACTTCATTAACAAATAACCAAATCATTAAAACATAGCTCATTTAGAGTTATATCAAACCCTAAAACTAACAAACTACACAAAATCCATAAATGAAATTAAACACAAAATTAAGTAAATCAATAGTTCAAGCATCATCCAACTACAAAAATAAAATAGATAATGAAAATGAATGAAAACTCCAATGATTGTTTCCACAAATCTTCAAGTTTTTCATCAATTTCTCATCTCTTCCTTTTGTTCTTCAAATGCCATCTCCCTTGAAATTTGTCTAAAACTGAAAACAAAAACTAGTTCATAAACCTAAAATCCTACACTACTATTTTTTGGCCTTTTTTTTTCTTTTTTTCTTTTTCTTCTTCATTTTATCTCTTATTTCTTTTGGGTTTGGCCTCTGTTGTTGGCCAAACCTGGCTCTAGCCAACGCCCCCCTTTCCTCTTTTTTATTTTTTTATTCCCTTCTTTGCTGCAATGTGGGCTTACTTTGGTTTACAATTTTTTTTCTCTTTTTCTTTGCAGCTGAAAGGTGGCGCAAGACAATTTGCCGTATTGAGCCCACTGGACACGTGGCGGCTTCTTGCTGGGCAAGGGAGGTGAGCTCACGCGACCACGATGAACGAGCAGCAGTTGTTTTTTTTTTGGCCATTTGATGACCGTTTTGACCTCAGTTTGAGTTCAAAATTTCCTTTTTGTCCATTTCACTTAATTAACCTACACAAATTAGAAAATTAATTGTCTAGCGGGGTAAATTAATGACAATATAATAAATTTAATATTAACCTAAATAAAATTACACAAAATTGAATAAAATAACAAAACTGCTCTAAATTAAAAATAAACAAAAATAAACATAATTAACTTAAAATTAATTAAATTACTTAAGAATATAGTCAACTTACATACGTAAAAGAGGTAAAATAACTCTATTTTATAGAGTTATCAACGAGAGCGAGAGGGAAATATTTTGGTCTTTTTATTATAAAAATAGATTATTTCAGAAATATTCCGTTAGAAATTTAACGAAATTTGATAAAAATGATTAAAATAACCAATATTTTTATGAATTCTGAGTTATCTCAACTCAAAAAAAATAAAATAAAAATCAAACTGTCACATTTTAGAGAATTCAAAGACTATACGGATCAGCTACTTAAAAAATTTTAAAGAGTTACTCATTTCTCAGAACCATTCATTTTCAGCCAACTGGCCAAGTTGGGCAAAGTCAAATGTTGACTCCTATTCCCTACGACCCAGACCATGAATACAAGGTCTCGCTAGTTGCTACATTCTCTCTCGTCTTTTCTTTTTCTCTCTCTTTTATTTTTATTTTTATTTTTCACAAGTGGTTTCTGAATTACATTTTTAGTATTAAATTGGGTTCTGATTTTTAGTTAGAAAAAATACAAGACATCCTTTCAAAAAAAAAAAAAAAAAACAAGACAAAGCATATTTTGGAAGGGTTAATGAAGTTTATAACATATCTTTTTAAGTTATAGTAAATATGCTATTATTGTCACTTTTTTTTCAATTTATTTTTCCAATTTTGCCCTTTTAAATACCACTCTCTCTCCAACTCTATTTCCCTCTCACCATTTCTCACTCTGTCTCTCTCACTCTCGGCGACTGGAGTATGCCATGCCGATGACGGAGAAGGCGCTACGACGGGACTAAGAGCACACCATTGTTCCCGAACTTGGCTTCGAGTGGGGACTGCTGGAGATCTAGCGCGACAGCGACGAGGACGAAAACCTTAACTATCTAAGTTGGATCGCGTTTTACCCGTGATTCGTCGCGATCTGGGTTGGCGGACGGCCACCGGAGAGCACGACGCTTACCAGGTAGCGATTTTCTGGTCTATAGTTGGCGAGGCGACTCCCGGCTGTAAACGAAGATTTTCTGGTCTGATGGATGACAGTGGGTGTAGCAAGATCGCAATCTTGACGCGATTCTGGCCATTGCGCGAGGCCGGCCGTTGCGATTTTTGTCGTCGCTAAGCTCCTCCCGGGAGCGCCACGATTTCGCCTGTCGCGATCCAGGTCACCAGCGACGTCGCCGGAGGGCACAGTGACGGCGAGGGTGATCTCTGAGAGAGAGGGGAGGGTCAGGGGTATTTTGGGAATTCTAATAAAATTGAAACCAAAATATGCTATTATTTTTAATCCTTAAAAAATTATGCTATAATTTTACATGTGCGGTAAAAATATGTGATTTCCCTTTTTCTCCTTTATTTTTACACGTCATATTACCTCGAGTTTTTATACCATTATGAAAGCGACCCACATAAGGTTAAACTCTGTTTAAAAAAAAAAAAAAACTGAACGGAAATTGAATACATGTAAATTACATGAGTTTGAATTAAGATTAAAATCGTAATTAAATATTTTTACGAGGGAAATTGAACATCAAAAATAGCTTTATTATGCTATACAAATTTAATTAAAATACAGTTTGTGTATAAATAATTTTCTTTCAAAATATATATCTAATTGAGGTACAATTTTCTATAAAAAAAAAAAAACTTAATTACGACTTTATATATAAATAAAACTTATATGATTAGAACGTGTTCCATTTTTATATAATTTTTTTAAATAAAAAAAGACCATTAGCATAATAGTAAAGAAATTCAGGAAATTGTGATGTATAAAATCAAAACTCAGTGACTAATGTGAGATTACATGTATCATTTAAGTACCATTTATAAAATTAACCTTTTTTCGTTTTGCAGTTGCTCTCTCCCTTGTATCTCTCTCTCTCTCTCTCTCTCTCTCTTTAAATGCCAAGCTCTCATCTTTTTTCACACTATAGAAAGCATATCGTCTAAATTTCTAGTCAAAGTAAGAATGATAAAAAATCATAAAATAACCATGTTCCTGAAGTTACAACGAAATATATCAAGCAGATTTTCCAAAAAAAATTAAAAATAAAAAAACACCAAGAATGTTATCATTAACTTAAGGAATAAGTTTATTCTCATTTTACCTTCTGAATTTTAAAGATTCCTCTCTTTTTACTTATGAATTTTGAATTTATTTCACTTAATCCTTTTTACTAAAATTTTAGCTAAAAAATTTTGAGAAAAAAATAGGAGAATCCATTATGCTAAGATTTTTATTAAAAATAAATGAAAAAAAAATCACATGACTACACTTAACTCAAAAAATTTTTTAATTTATTTTTAATTAAAATTCTAATTGAAAGGATTCAATGGGATTACTTTGAAATTTAGAGGATAAACTCAGAGTTTAAAAATTGTGAGTGGTAAATTGAGAATAATCCTAAAATTATGAAATATAAATAATAACAATCCTTAACACATAAATATTATATATATATATATATATATTATATGCGCGTGTGTTTATTCCTTTTCATTTCATTTCCTTTGTTTTTAGTTTTTTCTTTGTTGGCTAAACGTGTAATCTAAAATATTAAATGCAGGAATAACACAGCCGACATTAAATAGCAAGGTTTTAATTGGTTGATATCTCTATACAGTGGATGGTTTCGTGTGTATATAAATAACCTAGCCCCTATTATTTTATAAACACATATATTGTGTGTGTGTGTGTTTTTTTTTTTTTTTTTTTTTTTTTTTGACTTTGAGTACGCGGAGATAACTTATTATAAAGAGTTTGAATTTTAGGCCACTAATCATCATGAGAGAGAGCGAGAGGAAATGTTGGAAAAGAAAACTACCGCTCTCGAGAAATTATAATTATAGATCAAGTTTAGCGTGTTATTATTTTCACCCAAAAAAAAAATTATCGTTTTAATTATTGAATATTTATTTGATATACTTGTTACATTTGAATGATTTTTCCACGTTAAGTTTATATAATATAAAAGTTATTTTTATGATATATTTGTTTTAAGTGAAAGACAATTAATAGTCACCTAACAGTTCAAACAAAAAACTCCCTAAGCAATATAACTCTCTCTTTCTAAACTTTTCTCTCTATCCTAGGGTTTTGGAGCCTTCCCTCTCCTTTTTGGGTTGGGATTTTGAAACCACAGCATCCCACTACAGTCCGATTGCTATTTTTATGTACATGATGACATGATATGACATATGACATGAGTTGAATTGCATAAAAAGCGCGGAAACGTTGATCTTCTTCTTAATTAAGTTGATACTTTGTCGGAATTTTTTTTTCCTTGAAAAAACAACAAAAGAAATTGAATGCATTAAAAATGCTCTACTATTGATTAGCTTTCTAATGTAAGACCAAGAAGAGGCAGAAAGGATATTCAAAGAGAATGGAGAGATAGAAGATAATCAAGAGAGCGAAATTAGAGGGAGATAATTTACGGCCCTTTATCATATTTTGTAGTGTGTATTAAAATGACATAACTAATTAGAATATTAGATGGCTAATTTAGCCGATTAAGAGAAACAGGAGCAAGATAATTGATTCATTCATCATATTTTGTAGTCCGTATTACAATGAAATAGCTTGGCCTATTTATAGATTGGCAATTAAGCAAAATAGGGAACTAAAACAACAATGGGAAACTAAACCAATAAGAAAAATACCATAAAAATATATCTAAATAATTGGCCTATTTATAGATAGGCAATTAAGCAAAATAGGAAACTAAATCAACAACGAAACATAGTCTTAATAATTTAAAATATACCGTAATAATAAGTCAAAATAATCTTAATTAATAATAATAATAATAATAATAATAATAATAATAATAATAATAATAATAATAACGTTTATTCTTGAGTTATAATTTTCCTATTCTTCATCACTTTCTTATCTTATATTTTCTTTTCTTTTTTAGGAAAATGATTAGCTTTTCTTTGACCATTCTAGATTATGTATAAGTATATTTGATTACCCTTAAATCTAATTAAATCCCAAAAAAAGTGAAACTAGCCCCTTTATGCAGTGACAGAGTCAGAAATATATTCCAATGGTGATGTATACCGAAATTTTTTTTTTCAAGATAAAATATATTTTGATGGGGCTATGTGAGAATTTTTAATTTTAGTTGACTTATATAAGAATTTTTAATTTTAGTGGAAACAAAGTAGTAAATTTATAAATATATAATTAGTTTGAGTAGAGATTATGTGACAATTTTTTGTTTTTAGTGAAGACAAAATATGAACTATATGAGAATATTTTATTTTTAGTGGGGTAAATTGTAAAAACTATAAAAGTTTTTGGGTAAATTTAAAATAACAAAAAAAAATCAGTGGGGGCGGCCGCCCACTCGCACCCTTCCCTCCGCCCCCGCATTTGTCCCTCCTCCTCTTCTTCTTCTTTTTTTTTTTGGTTGAAAAACCTCTTCTTCTTCTTCTTCTTCTTCTTCTTCTTCTTCTTCTAATTCTTATCTTACGTTTTTAAAATTTTCTATTTTCTATATATATATATATATATATATATATTTCTCAAACAAAATCTCTGTTTTTCTCCCCAAGTTTTCCTCATCTTAAATAAGCCAATACGCTTACAATGGCATAGCCCCACAACAACCTCCAAAAAAAACCATCTTCATTTACGCTCCTCCTTTATATATATATATATATACATATATATATATATAATTATATAAACATCCCCCCGCCCTCTCTCTCTCCCATTAATCCTTGCTCACCAAAAATGATCAACTTGCTCTTCCTCACCTTCTTCTTGGCCGTCAATGGCCTTGTTGGCGCTACGAGGGTGGAGTTGATACACCGAAACAACCCGAGACTCGCCGAGAAATGGCAAATTCCGGAAACCAACAGGGAAAAATTCACTGAGTTTCACCACCGTGACACCTTGCGCCACAGAATGGTGTCCAACAGACGCATGAGGCTCGATACCGCCACCTCTGTCTCATTGCCGATGAACGCCGGCGCCGACTTCGGCGTCGGCGAGTACTTTGTTCACGTCACCGTTGGGACTCCGGGGCAGAGTTTCATGTTGGTTGCGGACACCGGCAGTGACTTGACTTGGATGCATTGTAGGCAAGGCCTTGAATTCCATCTCAAAAAATGTTCTTGAAATTTTTTTATATACAGATATACATACATACAAATATATATACATGTATACATTTTATGTAAAATTTTTTTGGGTTTAATTTATTGTAGGTATAAGTGTGGAAATAGATGTGGAACACATGGGGGAAAGATAAATGACCAAAAGGTGTTTCTTGCTGATCGGTCTTCATCTTTCAAGACAGTTCCTTGCTCGTCTAAGATGTGTAAGGTTGACCTCTCCAATCTGTTCTCTCTCTCTAAATGCCCCACACCACTCACCCCTTGTGCCTATGATTACAGGTATTATATATACACATATATACACACACATACAGATATGGAGATTTAACTTTCTGGGTTTTTGGTATTTGATTTTTTGCTTTAGGTTTGTCTGTCTTATATGTATTTAAAAAATAATAACATTTATTGATGAAATGAAATGAAGGGCTTGGTCAGGGTAAGACATGAATTCTCGTGGATGTCAATCTAATAGAAATGTGTGGATTTTTTTTTTTTTTTTTAAATTGGGGCTATTGTTTTCCCTCTTCATAGATCTTTAAAAAAAAAAAAAAAAAAAACTTCTGGGTTTTGTCGGGAGGGATATTTAGAATTTGGGATTTCATATAAACGAAGCTATTCTTAGTGTAATTAATAGCTAGATGAGGTAGTCGTGATTAATTTGGAGAGGAAATGCAAGGACAAAAGAGTATTAAATTTTCTCTTTCGGAAGTTGGTCAAAACGAGCCCCCTTTTTAAGGGTTAATGTAGCTGTAGTAGTTTAGCCCCTTTTATATTTATTTATTTATCATTTATTTTGTATTCACATGAATAGGACAGTACAATCAAATCAAATTAGGCAGATCGATGAAATACCTAATGGACCCTTATAAATTATACTTTCTAGATAATTGTTATATGAAAAAGAAAAATCACCAGATCAAGATTTCGCTCCCTGTCAATTAACAGAATTTAAAATCATTTGGGGTGGTTTTGAGATCTAGAATTATTAGTTGGGAGAAATACGGTTAGAAATCATTACCGTCACCTTATCATTAGTATTAGAAGTGTAATGTGCAAAGTCACCTGGCTGGTGATGTAGGATATATATAACTTGCTCTACCTACATCCAACACGAGATTTAAATGGCAGTTATTGTTAGTAGGTAAACCTCACATGAGCCACAAAATTTTATTTTATTTTTTATTTTTTTTATGTGGGTACCAAAAACAAAGGAGAAAGAAAGAGACTATGGTACTCACTCTCTTTTTGGATAATGTGTGTTCCTTGCATTTTTTTTTTAGAAATATATATTTATTCAATATGTGTGTTTTTTTTTTTTTTTGGGGGGGGCTCATTTTCAGGTACTTGGAAGGATCATCTGCACTAGGCTTCTTTGCCAATGAGACAATTTCAGTGGGGCTCACCAATGGTAGGAGGACGAATCTAAACGACGTCCTGATTGGCTGCACCGAGTCAGTCCGGGGTCCCGAAGGGAGCGGCTTCAAAGGAGCTGATGGTGTGCTGGGTCTTGGTTTTACCGACCGCACCTTTACTACTAAAGCTACTCAACGTTTTGGTGGCAAGTTTTCTTACTGCCTAGTTGATCACTTGAGCCCCCAAAACGTCTCCAACTACATGATATTCGGCCACGGAAAGGCTGATAAGGCAGCTTGTTCGCGAAATTTGCAGCGCACCAATCTCCTTTTGGGCGGCTCCTTCGGTCCATTCTATGGTGTGAATGTTTCGGGCATCTCCATAGGCGGCGTGTTACTAAAAATACCGTCGTCTGCTTGGGATGGGAGGCACGGTGGGGGCACGATTGTCGAATCAGGGACAAGCCTAACGTTCCTAACAGATCCGGTTTATGGCCCGGTGACAAGGGAATTGACCAAGTATACATCAAAGTTTGGGGCATTGCCACAAGATGGAGGGCCATTCGAGTTCTGCTTCAACTCAACAAGGTACGACGAGTCTAAAATGCCGCCGCTACGGATCCATTTCACAGACGGGGCTGTTTTCTCGCCACCGGTGAAGAGCTACGTTCTTGATGTTGCACCTGAAACAATGTGTCTAGGATTTGTTTCGGCAAGCTGGCCTGGTACTTCCATCATTGGCAATATACTGCAGCAAAACCATTTGTGGGAATTTGATCTGGAGAATCGTAAGTTGGCCTTTGCACCCTCTAGCTGTACCTAGTCCTTCTATCCTAGATCGGGTATTTTAGTATAATATTACGTGCTTTTGAATATCAGATCATATCAAAATCATAATAAAAAAAAATTTATGCAAAGTTAATAGAACTGTGCTTGGCATTACATTTCAAACTCAAATTTTTCATCTCAGTTTTTGTCTTTTTCTGAAAAATCAATAAAAATTATAATTAGTTTTTAAAAAACCAACAACTCAAATTTAAAAATTTCAACTGATCAAACCGTTTTACCAAACTCACCATAAATCATGGTATTTTCTTAACTTGAATTGAATTATTAACTTTTTATCATCTTGACTGTTCTCATACACGTAATTAAATGTCACAACTTGTATCCTACCAAAAATTCATTGTAATTCTTGCATGAATTGTGTAAGTAGTCAAAAGTATAGGATTTTTCAATACCCCAATTGTGGTTCACGTGCTTTCTCTTTTCTGTTTCCCAATTCCCTATGAATTTTCTACAAGCCAACTGTAATCACAAGGATATGTCCTTGTTCCAGAAAAAAAAAAAAAAAAAAAAAAAGGGCCCAACTATTGCGAGAATTAAGATTGAGAATTGAATATTGTGACAATTTTTTTCTTGGTCCCTTGAGCATTCCAAATCATAGTGGGGGTCTCCATATTATAATTATTGTTATTATTAGATAATTATTATTACTTTTATTATTATTATTATTATTATTATTATTATTATTATTATTATTATTTGTTTTTCTTTGCTACAAAGTAAAGGGGCCTTGATTGATTATTACGCTGATCTACCACGGTCTGAATTCCGTTTTGGAAAAAAAAAAAAAAAAGGTTTTTCGTAGAAATTATTTTCTTTGCCGAAATGATAATAGGATTCACTTAATATACATTACTAAGCTATGACATAAATTCTTTATTATTTTATTACTATTATTTTTATTTAAAACTTGATCCTAACAACCACATGCATGATGGTATATCTTTTATGATATGAGTGCTAAGGGATTGAAAGGGCTAGTTCGGGATATATGGCTTTATTTATACACTAGTTGAAAACCTGTGTAATGCACACAAGTATTCGTCTTTACAAACAGGACATATTTAAAAAATTATCTGATTTAGAAAAAAAAAAAAAAAAAAAAGGAAAACCTATAGAAGGACTAACATGAAAAAAGAGATTAACAAAAAATGACTAAAATGAAAACAAAAGATCACCAATAGGAAAAAGGACCAAGACGGGAGGGAAAAAAAAAGAACAAAAATAAAAACAAAGGACCTAAAAAGAAAGAGGCGTGAAAAAAAAAAGACCAAAAAGATAAAAATTAAAATAAATAAAATATATCAACACGAAAAAAAGACTCAAATGATAATTAAAAAAAAAACGAAGGAGTAAAAAATAAAAAACTTTTTCATCCGAATTGAGATGTTATGGACGGAGGAGAAGAAAGAGCTATAAATACGACGAATTCTATGTTAGAATGTAAATAGAATAAATTAAAAAAAACTAAAAGTTTAAATAAGGTGAAGTTTTTAATCGATAAATTAAAATAATTTTAGAATAAAGAAAATAAGAGAACGAAACGAAATCCCATAAGCATCTAATGATTAAATGTTGTCTTCTATTAATGATTGACTATTTTTCTATAACTTATCAAATTATTCCCTTTGCAAAAAAAAAAAAAAAAAAAAAAAAGGAGAGAGAAAAAGAGAGACTTTAATGAGAAATATAGTATCATATTCTTCTTATTATTTAATATTGTGTGTGCAAATATAGTCACTCTTTATTTATTATTTAGTGTGCTTCCACTTTAAGATCTATAGTGAATGTTATTAATGGTAGATTATGGATTAACATCTTTCTGTCTCCATAAATCATATAACAACTATAAGTTAACGTATTTAATCTGATGACATTTCATAAAAATTGAAAGATTCATAGCTGTAAAGTATAAAATAAAAAAAATTTGTCGGCTCTATGACAAATTTTCGTTTATTCATAGCAAAACACTATAACAGGAGGAAAATTTTATATCACTATTTGAAAACTACCTTATAGTAGGACATTTCTCAACCATCAAATCATGTTAATTTAAAAAGAGTTAGTAACAATAAAATCAAACTAAATTAAGGCATGATGAATTTTTTTTTATTTGATAGTAGAGGATTTGAAAGCAATCTTCTATAATGGAATCAAAAATTAAATTATTATTAAACTATATATGTAATTTGAAAATAAGGATGATGACCTAGAAATGAACTATTCCATGGAGAAGATTTTTATTTTTTTCGTTTAATTTCATAGAGTGAAGTTGAGACATTTGGTGGTAGTGGTGGTGCTACTGTGGAGCGGAGCTGATGATGGTATGTGAACAGAAATTGCCATCACTAATAACTTACTCGCCTGCTGCATTAAATATATGCATAACTATCCAAACTCGCTTCAGAAAAGAAAAAAAAAAAAAAATTCAAATCAAAACAAATTAAAATATAATATAATATAATAAATAATAAACAACTTGTAAAATTTCAAAACGCAAAACTCCTTGCATTGCCAACATTATGACGAGTATAAGGTCCCTAACCTTGTTTGACATTCTCAAGCAAACGGACAAAAGGGTTTTGCAAGTAATTAGTGTATTTTCAGAAAATAAATAAATAAATAAAAAGAGTTTATTCACAAGATTTTCAGAATCATATGGTAATCATATTTAAAACTTAACGGTTTTTGGTACTGTTGTCTTCAAAATTTTCGGTTTGATAACTATTTATTGAATTTATAATTTTAATAATTTATTTACAAAGTTTATACAGACCTGTTAATTTTAATCATTTGAAAACATTGAATGATATCATTTAATTGGCATTGGACAATTCAAAACTTAGAAAAAATTGCGATGTTAGAAATGTTAGCAACTAATGAACATTCTCATCAAAATTTGAAATGACTCCCCTCTCCCCAGAATTTTGGCCGTATGGATATATTTACATAATACTACTAGTGTTTGAACAGCGTCTTCTATCTTTTTGTCTCTCAGCTTCAAGCATCATATTGACAAATAACGTTTTGGGGCAAAATTTTTTAATAATTCAGAAAGTAAAGAGAAACAAAACCCGATCAATATACCTCATTGAAATCAATCAGGATATTGAGGCTTTGTAAGATTTATTGGAGTTATTTTTTAATATCTATTTAAATAATCTTGTTCATATTACGACTACCATATTGTCAGTTCGGATAACAATTCAACTATATCATTTTCAATGTTTTCATCTAATAAAATATTACCATTTGAATATGTGAACCAGATTAACCCTAAATTGTTACAAGAAGCCACCATTTCGTTAACTTACATTAAGTTTATAATTTGATTTTGTACTATATATAGAGTTTGAATTTAATTCATTTAGAACCTCTTATAGTCATACAAAAAAAAAAAAAAAAAAAAATCCAGTCTCACACAAGGCATTCCGCGTTCCCGAGCTTTTCATCACCAGTTTATTAATAAGAACTCAAAATTAGACACGTTAAAATAATTTAAAAGATTCAAGAGGATACATAATCAAATTTAAAAATTTGAGAAAAGCTTATCAAGAGACAAGTTAAAGGGTTATTGACAAAATACAGAATATGTCCCTACAACTAAATTATTATATGATGGATTGTTTTGCACATTGATATGTGCGTATGACTTTGCAAACCGACAAAAGGTTATTATTATTTTTGTTAGAATATCACATTAAGGATATAATTCTTTTGACATCCTTATAGTCGATATTCCTTGCAAAGCTTGCATTCATCACATAGCCCTAAATATTATAAATTACTTGGTGATGTCAAGTCAAATGTGGCACATCAATTTCAATACAATTAGTTGTTTTCCCGTATATATGTTTCCACTAAACTTCTCGAAGAGTTCCTCTTTCCCAAGCATTCACGTTACATTCAAAAAAAATCGGCCGAAGAATTTTGTGATAGAATATAAAAATATTTATGGTTTTTTTTTTAATTATTTTTTGTTTTATATAAACTAATACATTCTTATCAAATCTTATAAAGATTAATATTTCTCTTCATAATTATGATACGATCTAATTTTGGATCCTGAATTGTGTAATCTAGATTTATCTTTTTTTTATCATACCACTTATTTTCATATATATATATATATAGATTAAATACAAATAATCTAATTGGAATGCTTGATGTTGTCTTGATATATCAATTGTTATTTCTTCTCATCACTTACAAATATAAATACAAATAAATATTTAACAAGTTAATCTTCTGTGAGCTGATAATGACTGTGTGAGTATCCAAAACCAAAAGAGGGGAAGATGAAATTGACTAGTTACTTAATATAATTGAATAAAGAGTCCTAACGTGCACGCGTGATATATGGAGTTTTTGTATACCCTACAAATAATGCAAGGTTCAATGATTGATGAATCATGCTCAGACAAAAAATAAATAAATAAGTAGAGAATTAATTGTAACGAAAACCAATAAAGAAAAAATAATATATTAATTGTACCGAAAACCAATACCGAAGAACTGAAAAATAATATAATAATAGGGGATATTTTCATGAGAAAGTTGTCTGTTAAAATGTAATATAAATGTTCATTATTTGATCTTATGAAGTAAGAATATTGAACAAGTCTACCATTTTGATATCACCGAAATCTAGACATGCACTTTGGAGAAAAGTAAATAGAAAAAGTCTGACGACACAATTTAACAACTTTCTTTTTAGTGTTCTCATTGTAGGGTCCATACAACTCGACAAAATTAAGCACTTGCAACATTTTCCTTTCTTCCCACTTTTTTTTTTTCTTTACTTTTTAGTAGTCAAATCTGTGTGTTGGTTCCGTTAGCATTATGATTAGTAAATGGAGTTTATAACAGCCTTTGTGTTGCGATTGACTATCATTCAATTGATTATAATATTATATCTGTTGTATATATACTTTTCTTGAACAACTTTATACATGCTTGATTACAGGATTGTATAGAAATTTGAAAAATTTTTCTTTCTCTAGGTCTCAATTTATGTCTTTCTCAACGAGATTTATCATATTTTACTACTGAAATCGGTTTCAGTCGAGAGTTATTTCTTTTATACTAAAAGGTTTTTTTTGTATGCGGCATTGATATTTATATTCCGTTTTCGTGGGAATGATCATTTTTTTTTAAAATAAAGTGAAATATTATCTGGAATTACCTAGTTTGAGTAATGTTGCATTAACATTACATGTAAGCTGAGAACCTAATGAATCATGTCTAATAATCCTATAACACCGTTCAAAACTAAAATGAAGGGGGAAAAACGTCCAATTAACATGCATCAATTGATCATGATGGAGTGAGTTAAGAGAGAAATCTTAGGTTCGAATCCGGATAACAACTAGTTACAATATACAACAAATGAGAAGATTAATATTCTCACGACACTAAAAAAAAAAAAATACATATATATATATGTATATATATTATACGACGTCACACATTGGATTGTATCAGATTTGATGGTTTTAGAAGTGTCTTTGGTATTGAAATTAACTCGCCGATTACGCTCACACGTGACATGCCTCGTGCTGTCATTGATCATTAAGGAGAAAGGTTGCTGAGCCAATTCCGTATGGCAAATTTTACGTCACGAGATTATAAAAGAACCTAAATGGTAAATGCCTAAAACAGCTGGGTTTATAGAAGATGGTTGAAATGTGACATTGGTTTGAGAATTGGAAAAAGACAAGCAATCATGTGGATTACGTAAATCCAGGCGCTTTCCCCGCTAATCCACGAGAATATCTATATATATATATATATGCATATATATATATATATATATATAAACATTTGTGTATTATATATCTGAATCAAATCTCTTGCATACGCAGAAGTCATCATCCGCAATATGCTGGAGTAGGTTAGATAAAATTGTTGCACCGATAATTAGATATCTGATGGATGCGACTACTGCATATTTTTAATATTTCTATATATATATATATATACATTAAATTCATTTTGGTGCATGAAATGCTTTAACTGAATGGAGAGTAAACCAAGTAAATGGGACAATAAATCTACATAAGCAAAGTTTGGAATTCACCCCGGCCCACCGATGCTAACTCAGTGAGTGAAAAATGAGTTCAGAATTTTAGTTTTCATGTTGGAAATTAAAAATATTTTCTTTTAAATTAATAACATGGGTATTCGTAGAATCTCATGCAAAAAAAAAAAAAAAAAAAAAAAAAAGGGGTAAAAAATGGAAATCATTACCTCAATTAAATACAATATACCCACATCCAATTGGATCTACCTAGAAATGTATTGTTTCTATCATTTCACAACATTTTTAACTTTGTTAGACAAATATATACTAGTAATTATGTTTTCTTGAGATTAATTAAATGCAACAATATATATATATATATATATATAGTTTTTTTTTTTTTAAGCTATTGCTAGTCGCATTGCTTTCCAATGACGAGTAAGAGGAATGTGTTCATGGTACACGATCCACTACATGGGAAAATTATAATAAATGTATTTTTATGAAAATAATTGAACTTAATAGTGAGATTTACAAATATTTGAAGGAAATAGAACTTTACAAGGTAAACTAATTTACTAATCAAATAACATTTTGTAAGTAAATCATTTTCTTGATAAATTTGTAATGAAAGATGTCATAAATTTTCCATAGAATTTGTCACTAGTATTAATATGCTCTCTCAACTATGAAATGTACCTATTGTGCCTCATGAACTTTAACATTTATGTCAAGTTGTCCCATCTGTTAGTTTTCGTTAATTTTTTCATTATCTTTAATATTAAAATGTCCCATGAACTTTGTTTTTGTATCAAAATACCCTATAATCATTGTATTTGTGTTAAAATAACCACTGGTCTTCAATATTTGTATCAAACAATCCATTGATCTTTAATATTTGTATCAAACTACCTCATTTATCTTATTTTAATTATCTAATATTGTATAGTTGCCTAATAATTATTAACTTTTTAGAATAGATAAAAAAAATATATTTTTTATTCTAATAAAATGGTATGCATCTTTTTTTAATATTTTTTTATTTCACTTATTTTAATTCAAGTTTATTTTGATTATGAGTTTACTTATGTGTAACCATAGTTAGTAGGACTCAGCTGTAGGATTTGAATTTCAAGTATGCTGTTTACTTGGCCTACTTAATTTGAAATTATAGTTATAATAACTTTCATTAATGTGTTTGCTTAAACCCATAATGAGAATAAGTATTATAAATCTACTTTGATACCCATAGTTAGTTATATTTTTTAATTTAAAAATGATTGGTTTGCATATTTTGATACAATATTATCAGTCATAATCAAACTTAAAATTGTAATATTAGGACAATAAAATAATGAACATAAGTCATATAGTTATTTTTGTTTAAGAAAATCAAAATGAATATAAAGTGGGTAAAAAAAGGATACATTTTCTTTTAATAGAAAAAAAAATATTTTACATATTCTAAAATATTTAGGTAATTATACAATATTAGATAAAAAAAAATAAGATAGATGTGACAATTTGACACAAATATTAAAGATCAGAGGGGCACTTTGACATAAATAATAAAAGATTAGATGACATTTTGACACAAATACAAAGATCATGGAGCATTTTGACATAAAAGCAAAGTTTATAGAGCATTTGACATTAAAGAAAATGAAAAAACTAATGGAAACTAACAGATGGACCAACTTGATATATATGTTAAAGTTTAGAGGCACAATAGTTACATTTCATAGTTTATGGGACATCTTAACATTTGTGACAAAGTTCATGAAGGAATTTATGACATTTTTCCATTTGTAAATTACTATTATTCACTTTAAAATTTTTCAAAACCAGTAGTAGGTTAGATAATTGGATTACAAATATGCAATACTATGTTTATTACAAAAATGTTTGCAAATAACATGTATAAGATTTGTGCTCATTTGTATCATGTTATTTCTATAATATTATATATATATATATATATTTTGTCATCATATTAAAATTCAAAATACGTAAAACAATACATTTTTATTTAGTATTTAAATTATAAAAGAATGACTAAACTGTAATGATTAAATGAAAGTGTTGACATACTAACATCAAATTGTCAAATTTAATATTGATTATATTTTGTGAGAAATTTACTATCAAGCTTAGCGTATTCAACTTACATCATAATAACACTTTTGAGAACACTTTCGTATTCAAATATGAAAATTTACTATTAATAAATTAATTTAGCACGTGGTCGAAGATCGATCTAACTGTCAGTCAATAAAAACACACGGTTCGGGCCTCCTCATGAATGATAGAAACAGATATAAGTTGGGCTCCTCAGTTTGAGACCCATCCGAAGGGTAACTAAAAGAAACCAAATTGAACAAATTATTTGTGAGATATGTCGAAGAAAACCCCCACTGCAGGTTCGGATTTCTGCCCCTTCAACAGAAAGGTTAGAGATCAACAAAGGTCACCGGAATCAATAGTGACCTCCTGTCACCATGCCATTCCTCAACGTAATCATCAAAAAGTAATTTGATAATTTTTTTTTTTTAATATACAAGCTTATTTTCCTTTTGTCAATGCAAGTTGTCAATATATAACATCGATTGTTGGAGAGATCGTTTTAAAAAAAATCTGACAGATCTCTCTTTTTTTTTTAAAATATGATCTATTATTTTTCACTTTTAAACAAAAAAAGGTCCACCATTTCATGACTACTGCTAAAAAGTAACATGATAGATTATCAACAATAATCTATCTGATATATATATATATATATATATATATTACATTTTCCACATAAATATCTGGTTCAAGTTGTTGGAGTGTAATCTATTAGATTGTCATCTATAATACACCAGATTATTTTGCATATCCAAAAGATTCCTGCAGGCTTCCTTGGAGTCCGTGGCCAGAAAGGAATCTGATAGATTATCTATATATCCAGCAGATTATTTCAGTTTTTTCACACATATCACCTTTCTTATCTGATGCCGACAAACGACATGGGTTCTATTTACAAATATCACCGTTGTAATCTGATAGATTAATACAAAACATTTACCATAATAATTTCCAAAATCAACAAACAAAATACCAAAATTAAAGGCACAAAATTTCAACAAGTCATATTATTCAATCCACTTTATATCGTGTCGATATTTGTTTTATTCTGAAAAATACGCATAGAGCGTTGCAGAATAAGATTTCTTAATTTTCCTTTTTCTCCAACCCGTAATCGGCATGCGTTGTTATGTAAAATAATATAATTCACTATAATAAATCATTACACTTTTTGCAATAACTAGTTTGAAAACGTGCGGATGTCGTGTTGAAATTACCTTATCAATTAAATTATTTTTAGTGCTTAAAAAATTTATTTATGATTCGATTTCAGTAATCTTAATTCATTTATTCTTAATAAATTTATTCTTAACACTTATTTGTATTAGGTTTCAAAAATACGGATTTTTTTTAACATATAGATTATATTTGTACTTAAAGAGTTTAATAGACTAAAATTTTTAATTGAGAAAATTGAAAATCTTTAGATAATAAATATCTTATTCAAATTCGTACTTAGAGGAAATTTAAAAAACTATAACTTCATAAAAATTAAAAGGAAATACTCTAAAGTTTTTTTTTTTTTTTTTTTTTTTTGTTGTTGTTGTTGTAATGTACTAGTTTAGTAGTACTAAATATTAGAAACATAATTAGCCGATATAAAATAATTTAAGAAGTTTAAATGCGGAAATCAAATTCGAGGTAATATCCCACTCCCTTTCTTCATCATCTCCGCACAGCTTCGCCAGTCTAGAAAATATTTAAGTAGCGGGCTGTTTATCTGTGTTACCTATAGTAGAACACACACGTATGAGCTTTCGTTCAGCAAGTGCAAACAATATCTCACAAAATATTTTCCTAAAATCATATCATCACACATAATATCAAGAATGTTCAAAAATATATATGATCTATGTGTGTTCAATTATACTTTATGATATATATATATATCTTGTCTACTTAAGGACCCCTATGTCGTACCCATATGCGCGCAACCAATGGGGAGTTGGGGGAGCGACCCTCCAATAACCTCTAAGGTCATAACTTATAACTTTCGTTCTTATCATATCCTCTCACTAATTGAAGGTTGGTACGACATTTAATCATATCTTTCCTTAGCCTCATTCTTATTATTTGTGACAATGTATAGATTTATTTATCACTATGCATCTATCATTATGGCATATATATCTATGAGGCATGTTGATCATATCAGTGCAAGAGAAATTATGCACGTCAAATGTTTAATCAACGCAATACATATGGCTCATATACTCCTCACTTCATCAAGGCAAATCATAAAAGATATAGAACATCAACAACGAAAAATATTTTGTTCCATGCTGTAGGTAAGGTTTGTAGTTACTTGTCTTATGTGCTTAAACTTTCGGAGTCATACCTCCTAATAGTCAAGTTTGAGAAATCATCTTAATTTAACAATATCTCATTATTAGATAAAATCATAGTTATATAACTTTATTTATTTATTTATTTATTTTATAAATTAAAGTGATCTTAATTTACTTATATCATAATAATCTTATCAATTAATTCAAATTAATTATTAAGTGTTAAATAAATTTCTACTATTATTATTTAATTAATTTAATTTAATTTAATTGATTAAGTAATTAATTAACTAATTAATTAGGTAGTAGTTAATTATTACTTTATTTAATTGTGTAATTATAATTAAATTGCTTAATTTTAATTGACTAATTAATAATTCTATCGTTAATAATTTAATTTTGTTACTTAAATATTCTTTCTCATATAATAATTATCAATTATTAATTCTCATATTAATTATTAATAATTAGATTATTCTAATAATTAATATTTGATTAATCTCTAATTAATCTTCTATAGTTATATTAACAATTATATTAATGATTAATGATTAATTAATAACATAATAATCTTACTTACACGACTAATTATCACTTACTAACTCTTATAATTAATTAATTAATTAATTACTTTAATTAATTAACTTTCTTAGCACAATTACATTTTGTTATATCTTTAATAGTTTATTTTTTTTATTTATTTATTTCTTAATTATTTAATCAATCAAGGTGACAAGAAGTCACCTACGTGTATACCTTCCATCTAGTATTAGGCTTGTGAGATCCAATCTCATTAGTTATGATCATTTAGTTGGGGTAAGGTAGTCTCTTAGTATATGCCCAGTAATCCTCTAGTGTACTTTATCTTAGCCCATTTTAAAACTTGTGATTCAACTTTATAAAATTATGGTCTTTCACATTATTTGATCATACACTTAATACCAACTCATTTCATAACTAAATATGTCCATATGTTATGAATTATCCTTATGTCACATTTTAATATTTAATCGCTTTGTCGGTATAGGATTTTAATTTATAAGATTTATTTAAATTTGAGTATAATCACGTTTTGGATACTTGATAACTTGTTGGAAAGCTTAAAGTATCTAGTTTCTGTCTTTATAATTTGTTTTCCTAGATTTTAAGCATTTCAAACATTAATATGGGCGTTTTCCTAAGTCTCTTATTGTGAATTCTCAGTTTATCAGATTACAATACAATATTATATGATTTATTAAAATATATGAATATATCTGTTTTAAACGTATGATATCTCATTCCGAAACTTGAGATGTCTACTTTATAGCTATAAAGTTCTTTCATTTAGTGTTTGAGTGTTTCATACCATAAACTTAGGTTTTGTTACTATTGGTCCCACATATGTATCATAAGTCCAGATTTATGGGTAAATTTAAAAAATTCATAATAATTCACTTACAAGCCCAAATAAGATAAGAGATATGTTATTGGAAAGCTCATGTTGTCTAGTTCATACATTAAAGTTTTGTAAAATATTATGTTTTATTGACCCAAAATATATAAAAACCGTAGCTAGTATATGATTCCAGCAAATACTTTTGGTTCATAGTTCAAACTTGTAAAATTCATCAAAAACTACATATTTATCCGTTTGAGGCCCATGATACGTTGTTCGAAAGCTTAAAGAGTCTAATTTTCAGATCTATAGCTTATAAACCAAAATTTTGAGAATAAAGGGTTCAAAGTACATAAAACCTGTGACTAGACTGTACCTCAGAGGTTCATTTTCTTTCTAGTTTTGTATCACAACTTCAAATACTCATAACTTTAAACATACAAAAGCAAACCAGGTGATTCTAAAGCCTAAATTGAAGTTTATCATTTGTAGAATCTTATAATATAATTTATTTTTATACCAAAATTTCTAATGCATGCCATATTACCACAACAACTAAAAACTCTAACAAAGTTTATAGATCTTACCGAAATGCTCTGTGGATCCTTTAAGATCTCAGACCTCCAAAATTTTTCTCAAAACCTTTTCCTAGGTAAGAAGAAGTTTAACATTAAGATTCCAACTAAACATCATGCTTTAGTTCTCCAAAATGACTAAAATACGAAGAATAACACTAGGTTATCTCTAGTAAAACATCCTCTAACTCCGCTTCACACTTCTTTGAACTTGGTAACGGGGTTGCTTAGAGCTTGAAAATAGAGGGAGGAGGGTGCTAGAGGGGTGTTAAAGATGGAGAATAGTGTTGGTGGTTTTTTTTTTTTTTTTTTTTTTTGTTTTGTGCTTGGTGGTGGCTAGAGAATCTAGGGTTTTTGAGCTTAACTTGTGTGAGAATAAAATGAGATGTGAGGGGCTTGTTTTCAGCCAACATTTAGTTTAAAAAAGCTGTATTTTGGGGGGTAAAAATGAAAAATTTTTGGCTGATTCTCTCCTAGCATTGCCGCCACTTATGGGAGAGAGTTGGCGTAAAAATTTTGTTCAACAAAGTGGAGACAAGGGGTCACTTTCACTTATCTCTTCTTTGGGTCAACTTGCCAAAATAAATCATGCCATCTCTTACATAAGGTTGCATGCATGCATCACTTTCCTTTTTTTTTTTTTTTTTCATTTATTCAAATCTCCTCATGCTTTTGACCACAAAGAATTCAGATCCCCCATTTGCTTTCTCATTTTTGTTTTGTTTCTCTTTCTTCCAATTTTCCACCATTGGTCCGAGGTTGTTATCCTTATTCTCATCCATTGGATCTTCCATCATACCAATCCTTACCTTAAGCTCTCATTGGTCACTTATCATTCAAAGCTTGGCTATTGATTTGTCTATGATTATTTAACATAAAATCTACACCATTGATTTCAAATTTAAGTACAATTTTTGATCAATCTTCCACCTTTGGATTTTCTAAGAATAAATCCTAATTATACATCTTTAATCTATGTGACACATTAATTTCCCAATCATACTATCAATACTTAACTATTGATATGACCAAAATAAATACCAAGATCATTAAATTAACCTACTAATAAAAATTGAGATTTTTCTTAAAATTAACATTTATCTCTCTGATACGACATAATAATATATTTTTTTTGTATAAATTTATATGTCGTTCAACTCATTTTCTATATATCTAATTTCTCATTTAAATAAAGAAACTCAACATTGATATATTATCGACATTACTATACTGATAATACATAAACAATCATTTATGGTTTTGAAATCTGATATTCATCAAAATAATTCATTAGAAGTATGTTAATAAAGAAAATCCATGATAATAATTCGTGAATCAAATTTATGAATTTTTAGGGTATCACAATTAATTTTTAGACAAAATTCATTAGTTAGCATCACTTTTTGACCCAATTACTAAATAATTCAGTTGAAAAATTAATATAAATGATTACTGTAATAACATTTTAATAGTTTATGAGCATTCTTATTCTTTTTTTTTTTTTTTTTTAGCTGGAATGATCACAAAATATTAAAAATATTACTACAATAGTCGTTCATGTTATTTTTTTAACGAAATCCGTAATTAGCACAACTTTTTGACTAAATTACGAATAAATATGTCCAAAAATTGAGAAAAATGACTATTGTAAAATATTTTAAAAGTTTAGGGGCATTCCGAATACGAAAAAAAGTTCAAAGACCAAAGTTGCATAATATTAAAAGTTTATAGACTAAATAAGTAATTTATACTTTACTTTTTGCCGGTGATAAGAAACACAACTTATGTTGTTTTTGCAAGTGCTTATTATTCATATATACGTTTCCCCAAATTGTCTACTTGTTTTAGTTTACTCCTTTATATCAACTAAAAGAGTCTATTGATATATTTATTTAAACAAAAATCTAAAATGGTCTAGAGTAGTTCACACATATTATATATTCATTCATTTATATTTCTGATCTGGTTGCACGGTGATATGAGTTCAAAAATATTAAGCTTGATACTTTTATTTGACTTGGATCCAATGATCTAATTTTGATTAAACTTTTCAAGTTTTTGGTTCTGGAAATTAAAGTGGTAAACACGATCTTTTTCTTGGTTACACGAAGTATTTTTTGGTGAGTGAAGTTCAGTATTTAAAATGTTCTATTTTTCTTGCACATTTATATATTTAGGCTTTGATGCCTAACAGAGTTTTATCTCCTTCGTGGAAATCATGAGACCAAAATTTTGCACATTGATGTATGGTTTTGAGCAAGAAGTCAAGACCAAATATGATGATAAGGGTGAAATGGTCTATAATAAATGCTTGGAATACTTCAAAACAGCTTCCTCTGGAATAGAAAGCCAAGAAATGAGCTGAAAGGTTAATTCACACATATACAATCGAACCTGATTAATGTGAAACATGGGAAAAACATGAGAGAAACACAACAACGTAGCGAAGAATTTGTCCATTAACTTCTTAAATGTTAAGTTCTTGAACAAGAGAGAAACACAACAACGTAGCAAAGAATTTGTCCATTAACTTCTTAAATGTAAAGTTCTTGCAAACGTCAAATATTCATGTACTCCTGATATTGAAAAATAAATTAGTTTAGGTAAATCAACTTTAAGCACTACAAAGAATGCATATTCAAATAATAAGCATTTGCAAAGATAGCACAAATTTTCTTTCTTACCACCTACAAGAAGTAAAAGCTGCAAAATCGTGCTGTAATTAAAAAAGAAAAAGAAAAAGGAAAGGCACCTTCAAAGAAACTCAATATAGCCATAAACAATATCTAAATTTCAAATATCATATGCAGAGATGAAACTCATTTAAAAAAAAAAAAAAGGTGCTAAAACTTGTTTCAAAAGTGATTGCTCAAATTACTGCTAGAACGATCCATCAACTTCCTTTCAGTGTCTATTTTGTTCGTTATTTTCCTTTTTTTTTTTTTTTTTTTCATAAAGAACATTACACTCTACCATTGCTTCTTTTGTCATATCTATAACATCATTTGCTTTATGCTTGCTCATTTTTTTTCATTCGAACAACAGGAAGAAGGAAGAAGCCAAAAAAAAAAAAAAAAAAGGGAAAAACAACAGCAAGTCATAGAAGTACCAATGCAAAACATAAACATTACAAACGAATTTCTCATTTCCAGTAATGATTTTTTGTGCATACAGGTCACATGAGAGCTACATGTGTGCACTAACATTAATGAAATATTGATTCTTTGGCACCATCAAAGTACTAATTTGACATTAGCAACTCAATATATCCAAGGCAAAGAAGAAAACATAGCCGTACATCTTTGACAAGCCGTGATTACAAAAAACAAATCATTCAATTTCTCAGTCTCCGTTTTAACATACAGAGTCATGTATGAACAAAATTAGAATGCAACCTTATATATATATACACACACACAATTGTCTGAAAGAAAAAATAAATCATCTCAAAGAAGATAAACCTAAAGGCTCACCTCACTGTTGTCAATCATGTATTGGCAATTAGGACAAGCTCTAGTTGGGTTGGTTTTTCATTTAACTCTTTCAGGTTCATAGGCACTAGATGCGCTCTTAATTAATTTTAGTTATGATTCTCTTACCGTCAACTAACCATGATGGTCTGCACATCTACACAAATTACAAACATAAACCTTGTAAAATGATCAGAATCATCAGGTTCTCTTATCTATAGCGTGATCAAAACACCATAAACAAAAGATAACTGTAATCTTCACTTATAAATATTAAAAACAATGCCTCTGTCTAAAGTTAAATACCCAATGACGTTTGATAAGTCAGGAAAAATACAGTAAAATGAAACTGTTATGAGAGAATGCTACTGATTCTTGAATATTTTGGAACAAAAAATCAAGGTAGATAAACAAAGTTATGGAATAACCATTCTAATCACATTTCTATCGGTGGAAACTTGTAAGAACCTTAGCACAAAAAAAAAAAAAAAAAAAAAAAAAAGCTTCAAGTGGAATTATCTTTTAAACTTGAAAAGTACTTTAAGTTTAACACAAGAACGATGAAAACTGAATTCAAGTAAACCGACTTTCCAAACATTCTACAATTCTATGCATATAACATTTTATCAAACTAGAACAAGATATTACCAGTTTTCTTTCTTTCTTTTTTTTTTTTTTCTAATTTTGTTTTTTGCCAACCTTTCTATAATTCTAAATCATATAAGATTTCACCAAACAAGACCAAACCAAAACCTTTTGTTTTCTTTTTACCAATTCTCATTATTGTATATCAGCTAGCAATACAAGTTCATCGAATAAATTGCCTGAGAACAACCTTTTTTTTTTTTTTTTTTTTAATTGTTTATTATTATTATTATTATTATTTAGTGTGATTGCCTGAGAATTAATGCAATAACATCAATAAAACAGGGAGATAATGAAGAATCTCCTTCCTTTTTCTTTGACCCACAAACGTCCTCACTGTATTAATGAGCTCCTTCGCCTTTGATGCAGCGTGGAATCGTTAAAAAAAAAAAAAAAAGAACGGATAAAAGGGAAAGAAAAGATAAACCTTTCTAAAAATAGACATCAAAGTCTTGTTGATTCTCTAAAGAATGGCAAGAACAATGGAATGAAAAGAGAAAACTCTCTATTTTAGAAAATAATCGTTTTCCAAAGCGTAAGCTTAAGCTCAGAGCTTTTTTTTTTTTTTTTTTTTTGCTGAATAGAGAGAAATTTCATTCAAGGACGAACTGAACCGAACCCAAGCTTTTCCAGCAAAAAAATAAAAAATAAAAAAAAAATGCTGAGCTCAAGCTTGCACTTCAGGACTGACCTTCTTCCAGGACATTCGGGGCTCTTAGTGATAAGGAAAACAACCGAGCAATCAAAACGATATCGTTTTGTTTCCAGCAAAAAAATGAAAAGAAAAGAAAAGAAAAGAAACGGCAGTCGTTTGGTGCCCTCAAGCACGAGAAGCAAAATGACACAGCATAACCAAAAAGAGCACAAAACGACCATCAACCATACTTAAACGACAATAGACTGCTCAACGTCTCGCGACTGCATTTGTATATGGAAACTTTATTTTTTATTATTATTATTTTTTGGAGTAATGTATATGGAATTATTAGTGTGTTTATAATTCCAAATGGGATAAGAAAATGGAACCACTATTCGGGTTAAGTTTATAAATTACCTGAATTACATACCCTATTTTATGTTACTCTCTTATTTTTTGTTTTACATATCACAATATTCTAAATTTTTTTATTGTTTCACTAACGGTTTATCTATTAATATTCTATACAAAAATTAGATAGAACTAAAATTTGTTCGAATCACATGAGCTCTATTTAAAATTAAAATCATTTTTAAAAAGAAATTGTATCTCAATCAAATATATATTTTTAAAAGAAAATTGTATTTTAAAGATATATACAATGAAAAATATGCTTTAAACAAAGACATACAACGTTATAAAAGCTAATTTGAATGTATGGTTTCCTATCGAAAAATATTTAAGTACAATCTAAACTTTAACAAAAGTTTAAAATCATCTGCGCGTGTTTAATTTTGAATCAACTTTTGATAGAATATTGATATAATAATCGTTTTTGTAGCAGTTGAAAATTTTGAGACAATAGGACGCATAAATTATACAATGAGGCATAACACCTTTATGTGTTATTATCTGTAATTATCCAAAACTAAAAGCCCAGCATCAGTGGAGCAGAACACGTGGTACCTGGTGGATGCAGGTGAACGTGGCAATCCTGACGCTCTTCCAATTATTTGATCCTGAAAACACAAAATAATCCTTAATCTTAAAAGAAAAAAAAAAAAAAGGAAAATACAAAATAATCCAAGGTCCAAAAAAAAAAAAAAAAATCCCATTATTGCTTTTTGGATGGCTAGGAATTCTTGCCCATTATTTAACAACTATTTATTTTTAGAAAAAAAAAATATTTATAAGCCTCGTAATACTCTCTTTCTCTCTCTCAAAAATAAATAAAAAATAAGAAGAAGCAAATAAAAATAAGAATAAAATTTGGTTCTCTATCTAGGTTTTTTTTTTTCTTTTTTTTTTTTTTGGGGTAAGATAATTCTCTCTCTAGGTTGCTTGTTCTGCTTGGACGTCTCTAGTTCCTTCTACCACCATCTGACTTGATTTTCTTTGAACTGTCCAATGCTAATGAGTACAAAATTAATGTTTGTTTTTCCAAAAGTCTTGAATAAATGTTAAATCTTCTACCAAAATAAATAAATAAATAAATGAATTTTATAAATAATTAATAGAGAGACTTAAAAGATGAATATAAACTAATATAAAAAGGTGAATGATTGTAGAAAAGTCGCAACATGGTCTCATCATTTATAGGTAGAAAGCCGTTCTAAGAATAAATAAATAAAACAATTTAATTACAAAAATTATAGAATTCGTATATCTTATTTGAAAATAAAAAAATAAATTAAAATTGATTATGAGATAAATAAATACATTTTTCTTGAAAAAGTAGTTTTTATTTCTGATGAAAAAACTGTTTTTTATACCTTTTCCTTGATGTCATCGTTACTAAAAGATAGTTTAAAGAATTCTAGCCAAAAAAAGAAAAAAGAAAAAAGAAAGCATTTAAAAGAATTGGACTTATTTAAGTTGCCGCGTGAAACATGATGGTATACGTATATAAACAAAAATAAATAAAAATAAATACAATCATGCGTGTTGGTAATGTAAACTAATAGTAATTAGTGTACATGCAGTGCTACTCTGTGATTAGCAATCTTATTGATTTTACTTAGAATTAAATTAATATTATTATTGTTCTTTTTTTTAAGGATTATTATTCTTAATATAACTTAAAAAAAATTCAATTTATGCATCTTATAGTTCAGTCAAGTATATTTATAACCAATGACGGAATCAGTTGAGGTCAAGTGAGGGCTGTTGCCTTTTTTGTTTTTTGTTTTTGGTTATTTAAAATAAGCTCTAAGAATTAATGGGTTTTTTTTTTTTTTTTTTTCCTGTTTTGTTCTCATTAACTTGAAGTTTTTATATATACGTCGTCACTGAACTTTGCGTGTTTTGTTTTGTTTTTTGTTTTTTAATTTTGAAAAAGAAATCAGTGTACGCTCTCATTAAATGAGTATAACTCAAGTTCCACCGCTGTTTATAGCCACAATTTAAAAACAATATTATTTAACTTTATCCTTATCCTTAAAAAACTAATAATTACATTAATCTATAGGGCCGTTTGAATACGTTAATAGTTTATACCATTATGAATTATTTAAGGGAAAAAAACAAAAGAGAGAAAAAAAAAAAAAAACGAAAGTGAACATATGGATGGGTGTTTTCTTTGTTGGGGAAAATTAGATAATAATTCTTGATGAAAGTAATTTGATAAATACGAACAACTGACTTGTGGGAAAAGTTCAAGTTGTAGGAGGGTGACACAAAAGAAAAACTTCCAATTTCTTTAATAACTTTTTTTTTTTTTTTTTCCACTGTTACCGACTTTAATTTTTGTGCTTGGTAAATGGCACCTGGGGTGCCATAAAAATTAACGATCATGAATCAACCACTAAATTCTCATTTCTTGAGAAATCACCCCAATAAAATATTGTTCTTTATCTTTTAGGATGGAGGTCAACAACCCATAACAGAGGATATTTTGTGATTTTCAATCCGCCTTTTAAAATTTAAAAACTCACGTATGACCTCCTGAATTTTTAAATTAATAACATTTAAGTTATTTTATTAAAATTTCAGTTAAAAATCTAAAAAAAAAAAAAAGAAAAGGAATTCTCACGTTACCGTTATATTGGATTTTATCAAGGAAAAAAAAAAAAACAAATTAAAAACAATTATGTGATAGCATTTAATCCCCCCCTTTTTTTGGGGTTTATTTGTAATGTAAATTCTAACTTAAAAGGTTAAGTGAGACCAATCTAAAATTTAATAACTAAAATTTGAGTTTTTAAAATTGAATTAACAAAGTAAAAACTAAAAATGACATCCTAAAAATGACCTCCATAAGTAAGAATAATTAGTTTTTTTTTTGGGCCATAAAACAATAAAAGAGTGAGTAGTCAGAAACGTGGGAGCCTCACAACCGTCACTTTGAAAAAAAAAAATGTATTTTGTTCTTTTTTTTTTTTTTGTTTTAAATAATATTACAAACCAACAACAACGAATATAAAAAATAAAAAAAAAAAAAGAAAAGGAATTTTAGCTTTTTGGATGTAATAAAAACCAGTTCTTAATAAACATTAATTAAATGCAAGAAAAAAAAAACCTGTATTCTATTGTATTGTGTGTGGTGACGTTTGAGCTGTTCTTTACTTCTTCTTCTTCTTAGTTCTTCCACAAAACCAACACCATTTCATTCATACATTTTCTCTCTCCTCTCTCTCTCTCTCTCTCTCTCTCGAACTCTTTCAGTTCTTCACTGCCTCTGTTTCTTTAATCCCGCACAACCAAACATAGAATTTTACATAGAAAACCACTAACAAAAATTTCACAGATATATAGTTCTCTCAACTTTATTTATTTATTTGGGTTTTCTATTCTCAGATTCCTTGCTTAGTTTTCGGATTATTATCAATTTAGAAAATAAGATAAATATGGCTGCTCCTGAGTTTCAGAGAGAGCAACAAAAACAGCACCAACACAAGAAACAAGGTTCCATGCAAGTGGATAACTATTCCTCTGTTCTTCTGGTATTCTCTCTTCTCTTCTTCTCCCATATATATATATATATATATATATATATCTATATTTTTATTTATATATTACACACACTTGAATCAATAAACATAAGCACTCTCTCAACATGTGGGTATTGACCATATATATACACAGGTTGTCATTTTATATTGAAATATACCCTATAGAAGCTTATGAGTTCCTAATTTGAATAATTGAAGATATGCGTATTGATTGAATTTTCAGGATCTTTCGAAGGATGGAAGTCTTTCCGGAACAGATTCCACAGCTCCTGTCAAAGAAATTCATGTCAATAGTAATTATAATAATAATAATAATGATTCTGTGTCTACTCCTTATTCTACCACCACCACGCCTTATGGCTACTACTATCCAGGTTTTGGTGCATCTCTTTTATTAGAAGTTCATGTCAAACAAATTATTCTCATTCATGTCCCTGAACTTAAAAGCTTCCACTTTGTCCTTTGAATTTCGAATTTAACCTCTTTTACCCCTTTTTATGTTAAAAATATACGGAAAAAAAAAGTAAGTTTAAGTGCAGTCACGTGGTCTTTTTTAGTTTGTTTTTTGCAGAATCCTAACATAACGGGCGTAATAATACAAATTTCCCTATTTTCCTGTCAGTTGTCAATTGAAATTATGATAAAAAGGGTAAAGTGGGGTTAAACTCAAAGTTCAGAGATAAAGTGGGAGTTTCTAAAGTTTAGGGTCAAACTGGGATTGATAATAAAGTTTAGGGGCATAGATGGAAAAATATATATCTTTTGTGTAGCTGCTGATACCTCACTAATATTGTTGCAGCTTACAATGGAGATTTTTACAACCAAGGATACTACATTGCTGGTAATGGAGTGGATCCCCAATACACTGTAAGCTCTTAATTCCTGTCAGAAATTTCATTTCATTTTAATTATTATTATTTTTTTTAGTTTTTTCTTTCTTAAAAGGATTCATCAGCAATGAAGTAAAGTTTAAACTCAACTCTCGTTGTACTATAACAATAATCTTAACCAATTAGGACAATAATCAGCTAGATTTATACTCCGTTTCGGTTGACCATTAGCCGGATCGGCACTTCCAGTATTTTGAATTTTCTGCTTCTTATAATGTACAAAATGTAACAATAGGCTTGCTGTTTGACTAATGCTGTTTTCCGCAAATTGGGGAATTGAACTCCCATAGAAGAATCAGGTCTCTTTTTTTTCCTCCTTTTAGTGACGTAAATAGAAGAAGTTCTATTAGGATTTTGTGTGTAGCCAAAGTAATGGGGATAATTTCCTCTGTTTTCTATCTATTGTGAGATCTAGGCGTATCAAATAACCGTTAATGAGTCCCTGCGTCTAGCCTTACACTAGTGATCTTTATTTTTTTTTGTTCCCGATGAATCAGTTAATTCTGACATACCTTTTGTCTGTCTTTTTTTTCTTTTCCCTGTTCCTCTGCCAGGTTGTGCAAGCAGATGGTGGATCTTATGTCTATTTGATGCCGGGATTTTATCCCGGATATGAGGCTTATACACCATACACGCCCTTCAGTATGATTGGTGTTGATGGACAGTATGTCGGTCAACAAGTCTTTTCTCCCATGTTTCAATCTTCCATGCCTTCACCTGAATATAGCGCAACTTCAATCCCCCATGGCGACTTAGTGCAAGCACCCTATCTTTGGGGTTCATCTCTTCTTATTGGAGACGGGGCGTTAGAGAATGGATATGTTGGAGTTTTGGGAATTCCGGACTCCAAACCTATTTTCCCTTCTAGTCCTATTAGTCCGGCTTTTCCACAGTCTAAATCATCAAAAAATTATGGTTCCACCAATGTTTCGTCGGATGTTTTTGCAGGTCAAAACAAGAAGCTGCAACTGTTGAACAAGGTAATGTTTAATCTTTCTGTTTCTTCGGCACCGAGTCTGCTCCTCAAAGTTTTTGCTGACATTTTTAACAATATTCTAGGCCCCATCTCCCGTCTCAACGCTCCAGTCGGATTTACCTGTGCAAGGTTACTATGCCGTTGCGAAATTTCCAATCTGTAATCACTCAGTTAGTTTGACAGCAAATGTCAAGGGATGGGCTGGCACTGAAAAGACGAAAACAAGAAGCAAGGATACGGGTGTTAATGAAGTTGATGTACCCAATGAGAAGGATCGTTCGTCCGAAACAATCAATGCAAAGAGTGCGTTAAAGTCTGGAGGTCATGCCGTTGAGTCCCTGGCCTCCGATGAAGTTGTAAATCCTACCAGCATAGCCTCTCCAATCAGACGGGATCAATATAACCTTCCTGAGTTTTCGACCAACTATGATCATGCATTTTTCTTCGTAATCAAATCTTACAGTGAAGATGACGTTCACAAGAGCATCAAGTATAACGTGTGGGCTAGCACTCCTAATGGGAATAAGAAGCTCAATAATGCTTTTCTTGATGCACAAGAGAGGATGGCGGAGAAAGGAAGCAAATGTCCCGTGTTTCTCTTCTTTTCGGTATGCTTTATCCGTGGCCATGATTTCGATGCTCAACTCAGTTGTAACTTTTACTCCAAAAACCAGTGAAAGATGCCTCGATTCTCAATCTTGTTTATTGCCGTGGTCAGGTGAACGCAAGTGGGCAGTTCTGTGGGGTAGCTGAAATGACCGGCCAGGTCGATTTCAATAAGAGTATGGATTTCTGGCAGCAGAGCAAGTGGAATGGTTATTTTCCGGTCAAGTGGCATATCATCAAAGACGTTCCGAATTCACAATTACGATACATAGTACTCGAGAATAACGAGAACAAGCCCATAACGAATAGTAGAGACACTCAGGAGGTTCGCGTTATTGATTATGATCATTGAGTAGTCAAAGACACCTTCTCTGCTGCTGTTTTATGTTATTAACGTAATGATGTACTCTAACGCACTAAGATTACTTTTCTTCTGTATCTTTTCCAGGTGAAATTTGATCAGGGTATGGAAATGTTGAGTATTTTGAAAAACTACACATCAAATACATCCATATTGGATGACTTTGATTTTTACGAAAACCGCCAAAAGATAATGCAAGAGAAGAGGATCAGGCAATCTTTTTCCCGTCGTGATCTGCAGGTTTGGGCATCTTTGTTTCCTTTTCCTCTTATTTCCGGTTCTTGTTGTGGTTTCTTTTGACCAAAAAGCGAATTACCAATACCAATAATGTTTCATCATCGTTTAATCCTGTTTAGAACTTTTGGTAGATGCTCGGGGTAGTGCGATAATTTATGGTTTAGGATTAGGAATAAAAATGTTATCAGGATCTTAAAGTTCTAAAATCATAATCTTTTATATAAAATAGGTAAGAATAAAGCAGGTTTCCCAAATACAAGTAGCATAGTGGAGATTGTTCTCTGCCATTAGAATCAATCTAGTGGGAACTTCCTTTATTCTATTCCTAATAGTAGTGTTTAAGAAGACTGGTTCTTTCCATTCTTCCTATTTCCTTCAAAGTTTATGCACTTATACCAGTCTGCTCTCTCGGATTCAGGTTTAAACAGTTCATGAATAAATGATGTCAATTTATTTAAATTAGTAAATTGACTGTTAATCAATGAAAAACATATTAATATTGATCGATCACTGATTAACTATAGTCAATCAGTAAATTAGTGTGATTGACCATGTTTTTAGAAAACAATCATTTTGCTAATTTTACAAAACTTCAGCTATTTATTAAAAACTTCTTAAAAAAAGTCATTTAAGCACATATCCCATATTTATTTATTTATATTTTGCAGCCAAAAGTGGACGAGCTAACCGTTGGGTTACAGTCGGTAGAACTGTCTGTGAAGGGAATATGAAGCAAAATGAACTGTCCCAGAAAAGAATGAACTACACCAGTTCATCTTTGATGCTGATGCCCCTAAAGAGAATAAAAATTTCAAAGCAAAAATGGAAAGATTTTTATACATTTCTTGACAGAATAGGGTTCACTATGGTGGGCATTTTGGTGTTAGGAAATAGCTTTATGGCTTTTCTTCCAAATGGTGATATTGTAAATGGGAATTTGTTACAGAATATAAAATGCTCTCTCTCTTGTTTTGCTGAATTACCCTTCAAAATGATGTAAAATCACTTCATTTTGCACCCCCACAGCAGGGTTAAATGTAATTTAGAATGGAAAAAGGGTGGTGGTGATTGTTTTAAACTTTGATGTTCCACTAAATCTCAATAATAATAATAATAAAAAGTAGTTTTTTCTTTTTTCTTTTATTTTTTATTTTTTTGTTAGTTTTTAATATTATCATGTAGGTGGCCATGTGCTTTCAATAAGCCAATTTTTCTTTTTGGGCACTTTTGTTTTTTTAGTGCTTAAAGATGGAAGGTGGGATGAGCTTGTCAAGTGTTATTCCAAACTTGGAGTGGGGTAAGGATGCACTTGATTTTATTTTTTATTTTTAGGGCTAAGCAGGGTGGATGGCCGAAAAGGGGTTTCAGATTTCGACATCAATTTTTTTTTTCTTTTTTGGGCAAGTAAAAAGGAAATCAAAGCATACTACCTGAGAAGTTGTTTGGAACAACAATTTCAAATGGTATTTTGCTATTTAATTTTGAAACTCCCAAATTTATATCTAATTTTCTCTTTTATTCAAACTTAAAATGTCCATAACTTTCTTATATATATATATATATATAAACACATTTTAAATTATTATATTATTTTTTATATTACAATTCATTTCTAACTGATAAATCAACCAAAACCAACAAATAAAATTTCAATTCCAACTATTGTTCTAAACAGTTAATTAATTACGTTATTGAAAATTTAAACATCAATGGAATGCTCATGAAACAGTCTGTGCTTTGGAGGGACTCCAGATTTTCATTATATATTGTATCAAAAGTCAAATGCCAAGATTAGGCCCAATCTCTTGGTTAATACATTATAAACAGTATATTTTTGTCCTTCCCTCTCCCTCTCTCTCGATGTCACATGACAGCTCAATCATTGACCACATGATATCTTAGTCCATGTCACTTAATTTTTTTTTTCTTTACTTTGTTTGTCTATTCGGCGTAGAGAAGTGTATGCTATAAATCTAGTGAATTTAAAAGAGAGAATAATGAGAGCTACTAACAATGGGTTAACTTTAGCAAGCAAAAAAACAAAACAAAAAAGAAAGAAAACCTTGTTTTTTTCAAAATCACACATTAACTCGTTCATATAAAATCATGAGTCGTTTTTTATTTTATTTTATTAGTTTTAGAGAATTTTTTTTTTTTTTTAAAAACCGACCTGTTGTTCAATTATATGGAATCTTGTTTGGGTTTGAGATACGAGGATTTTAATGACATGAATTGTATAAAAAAAAAAAAAAACAAACACAAAATAAGTTGGAAAAAAAAAAAAAAAAGATGCGCCGAACACAATTTTTTGTTTGTTTTATTTTTATTTTTTAAGATGAATATTGAGTGCCAAAGTAAGAGGCGGGGATATCCTAATGATTTGTAGCAATATTCTACCATAGACACAAAACAAGCTTGAAACTTCATTTTATATATCAACACTCTACGTGGTCTCTACAACCATAACAAATGCATAAAAGATTTACCATTTTTCAAATTTAAGAAATTGTGAACTGACATGCCACTTTGATCTTGGGTTATTTGTGTCTATATATATATATATTTATTTATTGACAAATAAAAACCAACGACATGCCATTTGTTCAAGTTGTTTTCCATCAGATCATCTTAAACATCTGAATAGGATTCAAGCGCGATCACTCGAACCACTATAGGACTCCTAACAAGATGCTTCCCATCGCTCCAAGTTATGCTCCCAAACTTGTAAAATCCATGCAGCTTTTGAGTTGAGAAGAAGCTAACTTTGAACGACAAGCTCTTTGCGGCCGAGTTGAACCTCAATGATTGTGGTTCGACCGATATGTTTATCCCCAAAGGAGCATCGATCGACGCCTTGTACACTGAATTTACACCTCCGATATTTGTTACTGTCCTTGTTACTGTTACTTTTCTTCCCCGTCTCAGATTTGGAACTGATATAGAAGGAAGATTTAAATCCAATGCAGATAGGCCTTTTCGATTGCAATTGTTTCTCTTGTTGGTTAATATAGAAACTGACACATCGCTATAACCAGTTGAGCAGAGATATTGTACGTAATCGTTTGTAGTGACATTATAAACAAGTCCTGGATCCAATACTTTGTCAGGATTAACTTGTCCACCGCCAATGTCGAATGGATCTGCTACTTTACGGTTTGGACCCTCTGCATATATGTGTGAACCGTCTGTTCCAACTTGGGATGCTGCAATTTGAATAAAAGTTTTAGTTTCTGTTTGGATCATCGGTTCAAACCCGCAATTCAAACAGTAAATTCAAATATTTGTGGGGAAAAAAAAAAAAACACCGCAGAAAAAGTATGAAGAGTAGGTTCAAAACAGGGTGTCAAACGAAAGCTTAGGTTTAAGATGTTCTTCTCATAACGATTATGTGTGGATGGAAAGGAAAAGAAATTAGTTTAGTTTTCGTGTTTTGACTCACCAGTAGTGACGAGTGCTGATCTTATGACTGCGGGGGACCAATCCTTATGAACAGATTTGATGAGAGCTACAATCCCGGATATATGTGGACACGACATTGAAGTTCCCGAGGAAAACTCGTAAACTCCTCCTGGGTATGCAGCCAATATGTCCACTCCTGGAGCAGCGACATCGGGCTATAGAAGTGATCCATGATTGGAAACTCTAATTATTAGTTAGTCAACATTATATGAAAGAACATGTTAACATTTATAGACTTGCAGTTTATCTAGTTACTGGCTATTTGCCTTCAGAACTTCTGGTGTCAACGAACTAGGTCCTCTGGATGAGAAACTCGCAACCCGCGGGGACGTCAATTTGCCAATAGATGTGCTTGCATAGCTCAACTTTGCAGTTGGAGATCTTCACAGAAAATCATAGTTGTAAGGCTTGAAAACTCTTTGGTGGATAAAACTTAAAAAACTCAATACATTACTCGATATAATAGGCGGGAAAAAAATATGAGACAAAAAATAAGTAAAAATATATTTTTTTAACAAGTTTCGTCACAATTGGAAAATAGCAAAATAAAATCTCAACCGATCATCTCTCTATCATGTTTCGAACTGTCACATTACCTTGCACTGGCAATGTAGTTCAGGATTTGTGTTGCTGTTGTATAATCAACTTTAACACATGGAATAATACACGGTTCAGACCCGTCGGAGTGAGGCTGTCCATATATGATGCCAAGCCCTCCTGCTTTTCGCACAGCCTCGGATGCAGAACTTAATCCTGGGTCAGTAAGCGATGAGAAACACAGCACTATTTTCCCTTTTGCTAATGTCGAATTCAGATTTCCAGGCGCACAAAGCGTGCTTCATCAATGAAAGCCATAATTAGTAAGATAATTACTAAAAATAATTATATCCATCTCGATGAGATAGAGACGAGGTCTTACGAGGTAGCAGTGTCTACAAGTATATGTTCCGAGTGTGTTAGGACAGCTGAAACATGGTTAGTTTTTCCAAAATATATAGCCTGTCCCTGCAACAAGCAAAACCACATAAATTTTACATGCTTTTCTTTTACCCTGCAAATCCCAATTAATAAAAAAAGTAATTAATTAATTAAAAATAATAATAATAAAAATAAAACTTGGCTTGGTACATTACCCAAAAAGTGTGGTTATTTCCAAGTGCAATGCCTGATGGGAAGGCTCTGTCGATTGTGGTGGCTGCAACATTGATGATCCACGGAGCAGTGTTTTCAGCAGTTTGTGAAGCGGGGCCTGCATTTCCTGCCGATGCAACAACGGTTATACCGTTTGCCGTTGCATGGAAGGAACCAATTGAGACATAATCTTCAGGATCATTATATAAGAAAAGAGGAACATCTTTGCCTATAGAGGCAGATATGATGTCTACTCCATCGTGAATGGCTAGGTCGAACGCTTTGAGAGTATCAGATGCGGTGCCGGACCCTCCTCCCCACAAGGCCTTGTAGATTGCCAAGTGTGCAAGAGGAGCTCCTCCTCTGGCTAGTCCTGTAGCTAGTCCTTTATAGTTTACATTTTTCACAAAATTTCCCGCCGCAGTTGAAGCAACATGCGTTCCATGGCCGTAAGTATCCCTCGCCGATAGAATATCTCCTTCTTGAGAGATATTGATCTTACGTGCTTCTATATATCCTTTTGCGAACCAGCGAGCACCGATGATTTTCTTGTTGCAATTTGCGCTGTTAAATAGTTCTCCGTTTTGGCAGACACCTTTCCAGCGTGTTGGGATTGCAGGCATGCCTTCATCCTTAAAACTTTCAGACTCTGGCCAAATACCTGTAAAGATCAATTTTAAATAATCTGATCTCTCATATTATTTTTGAATTCGATTACCTGAACTTTTACGTTATAACATAAAAGCTCCATCCGTCAATAATCTTTAAATTAAAAAAAAAAAAAAAAGGGGGTTGGAAAAGTGTCAAATTAGGGTAATTTTGAAATCTTTCTTTATTTTAAGTCATTTAGAAAAAGCATTTCTTATAAAATAAGAAGCACCTATTTTAATGACCAAGTAAAGGACGATAGGAATGAGAGTTTCATAAAGGTTTCAAGGTTTGCTTTTTTATTTTATTTTATTTTGGTTTTTTTTAATAACCTAAAATAAATAATAATTTCAAAGCTACACTCGAATGCTCCATGTCCGTCCCATTTTTTAAGAAGCTAATGAACGGATCATCTATATAATGACATAGAAGTTTTAGTTAATGTAATGTTTAAAATCAAGGGCTAGATTTTTCAAAAAAAAAAAAAAAAAAAACGGCCAATTATAGATTGGCTAACAAAATTCGGGGGACTACAAATAAAAAGATCCCAGTTCATTTTGCCTTAGAAATATGAGGTGGATATAAAAAAGAGTCGTTCCCTCTAATTTAGTCTGATTATTAGGCAAAAATGTTGTCGGAACTAAAATTCAATTGTAAACTTACATAATATACATAAAATACCTGAATCAATTACACCAATTATAGTTCCTTTCCCCAGATTCTTAGTCAACGGATTTTGTGGTTCATTGTGATGGATTCCCAGGAAGTCCCAACTTCGCGTTGTATGAACCTTGACAAAGTGGTCCGGAATGACTTTGACAACTTCAGCAATTTCTGCAATACAAATGCGCGATCGACAAAGTCAATGGTTGCTAAAAAATAGTTCAGAGAACATTCAAGTTAAAAAATAAAAATTAAAAAAAAAAACCAAAAAAAAAGTGATGATAAATTAGTAGCTAATTATGATATACTTGCTATAGCTTTCGCCTCAGTGTCTGTTAATCTAGCAGCAAACGCCGAAAAACCATGTCTATAACTGTAAAGAATAGATTTCTTCGCCGCTTCCTTGCTTCAATAACGAAAATTAAGCAAGATTGTTTAATTTCCACATATATGCTGTCCATAATATTTGTAGAAACAAGTATATATATATATACACGAGTGATTTAATTATAAATACCTTCCTAGGAAGTCAGATAGCAGCTTATAGTGAGACTTTTTGGTTGCGGCTGGATCGTCGTGTTTCTTCTCTCCCAAGTAAACAATGTGTACCTGCAGAAAAAAATTAAAAAAAATTCCTTTTTATAAATAAATAGATATCATCGTTGTACGACCGACGAAAATTTACGACTTACATTAGTTGTAGCTTCGACAAGTAATAGATTATAGAGATGGTGTTGAAGCAAAAACAGAACAAGAACCACAAGAGAGCTGGTGTAGTTCTGCATTTTCATGCACAGTGAGAGTGGATTTAAGAGGCTGATTTGTGCTTCCCATACATTTGTTGCTGAGTTTGTACCCTTTTATAGGCAATTGAAAAGTCATTATAAATTTTAACTGCTGGTGAATAAGATTTTCTTTTTATATTATAGAACTTTCTACTTATTAGAAAAAAAAAATTAAAAATATATATTTGTTTTCATAGGATACCCAATCATGGCATGCTAGATAAAAGTTAAATGCTCTCCTGTGCCACTATATGTGGACAGGAAACGATTTCTTAGTCAAAAATTGTAATAATTTTTTTGCGAAAGAAATGCACGTGTATCACGGATATTTTTGGAGGTATTTAGAAACAATAATATTACTATTTGAAAGGGATAATTATCATAAATATCCTCTCTTTTATTATTTCTTAAATTCATGTTTATGTCGCTGCTAATATAAATGTTGATGGTTTGAATATTTTAAAATGTTGATGTCCAATTTTTCAGCTTTGTATTATGTAAGTCTTAATAGTAATCTTGCCAATAATGGTTAACGCATTTACGAGCATTTCCTTGCAATGGTAATAATACACCCAAAGCTTATTATTAAAGCATAGTAGTGTGCTGGCTGTGAAAAAAATACACACACATATATATATACATGCAGGGGCGGATTTAGGACCCATTTGTGGACATAATCGGGGACGGGGTTTTGTCGTCTCTTTTCCAACAGTGTGTTTGGGATGGACTTAGTTTCCAAATCCACTTGTCAAAAAATTTACTATTTCACAAATTTTTAATAAAATTTAATCTTTTTATTTTTTAATTATCAAATCAACAAAATACATATTTCCAAAATATTACTTTGTTCCCATCTATTCTTCCATTAAATACAAAAATCTAAAACAACTTTTCATTAAAATTGTTTATGTAACGAACCCTCACGGACTGTTATGCATGATTGTCATTTCAACATTAATCTCTGGTAAAAAAATACAGAAAATAAATTAATTTAAAATAATATTCTTCACTTATCGTAAAACTTATTTAGAATTTTTTTTGGTGGAAAATTCTAGAGAAATATATTTTAGAAAAGATCAATTTTTTTTTCTTTTACCTTATCATAAATAAACTTCATAATTGACATAAGTTTTAAGAATTCATATCATAAAATAAAAATTAAAAAAGTCCTTAATAATCTTTCAATCAAAATAATAAAAAATTAATCAAAATCCCAAAAAATATTTTAGAATTAAACATGTTCATCTATGATTGTTTTTCTCGTTTTCCATCACACATCATCTCGCTTCCACTCCAAGCTTCTCTATTATGACATTTTACCCTTTTCTTTATCGGTAACATAAATTAACTTATATAAGCAAGAGCTTAGTAAGACACATAAATCTTACTAATAATAAACATTTTTTTTCCTTATCATAAACATAAAATTCTTTGAAAAACTTTCAAACTTTCAAGGCCGTCATATATTAGACCCAGCATTATACCGTCATAGCGTGCTAGTCATGGAAAAATTGGGGTAGCAAATCCCAAACCAGCCCTAATAAAAAGTCCGCTCATTAGCTCACTGGTCACTATCATTATTAACGGTGTACAATATCATTTTAAAACATAAAAATACATATACATATACATATACTTATTTTTCATCAAAACATCATTATCAAAGAAATATTAAAAACATCATAACATTGTCATTAACATCAACGTCAACATCAAAACATATACTTCTCAATTATTTAATTAATAATTTTGCAGGTGAGAGAATACTTAGATAAATACCTTACTTAACCTTTTTAAGTTTTCCTGACAGTGACGCACGATAGAGGTCTTAGGTGCTTGCATTCAGAACCATTCATGTCATATATAATAAATACAATAAAATCACCAAAAGACCATAAAAATTTTATCAAACACGTCCATCACATTAAAACAACGCCTAAAATGCTTATTTTATCATCCAATAATGTCAAAATGCAAAGATCCAATAATCATACGAAATTACAAAACTTTACAAAAATGGGTAGCCAAACATCTATCCCTTTGAAAAATCATAAAAATTTGTACATGGCTCTAAATAACCTGAAACTAGCGTCAAAACGAAGTACATATCAAGAGTTTTCTAATCTAATGCGTTAAAAATAGAGTCCTTTTGTACCGTCCAACTGGACCTCTATCTCTTCAAAACATCATGAAAATTCAAACAAATTTGCAAACGACATAAAGCTAGCTTCAAAAGAAAATAGACATCTATGCTTCCTAATAATACCAAATTCGTTGAAAATGGAGTCCGTTTGTACCCTCGAAATTAATTTTGAAAATCAATATTAAAAACTGCAAATTTCCAACAATTATCCAATCCAAAAATTATATTAAAAAAATTATTCAAAAATATAAAATCATCAGCACAACTACATGACTCAGACACACACAAAATATACAGTCCTAAGAAATGTTTTTAATATATAAAATCATTGAATAACACTACAACAGAATCGTGAAGTAAAAGATGAAAAACCCTAAAATGCACGTCTCTCAAATGATAATATCGTTATCAACATGAATTTGCAAAAACCATTGAAATTAAAGTACAAACAATTTGATAGATCTCAATCTCAAGCTCAAATCAAAGTACAATCATCACTATAGACAAAATATCAAGATAAACATGATCATCCATTTCTCCGAAACAATTATATTGAAAACTTCTATTGGAGACATCAAGGCCATCAAAACATAATCATTTACCATTAATAACAACACAAAAGAAGCCATCATCATCAAACAACAATAATTTAAAAAAAAAAAAAACAAAACCAAAAAGAAAGAAAGAAAAAACATATCTTACCCAATAGAATCATCTTTGCGGCCTTGAAAAAAAAAAAAAAAAAGATAATAGAGCAAAGTGAAAGATGATAATAATGGTGGCTATGCATGTAACGACCCTTCACAGACTATCATAGTTGACTTCTCTTTTCAAAATTCATCTATTCTAAAATGTGGAAAATAATAAACTTGAAATAAAAATCTTGACTTATTGGAAAACTTTACTTAGATAGTTTTAGAAAACTATAAAAAAAAAAAAAAAAAAACTTATTAAATTAACTTTCACAATTAATATAATTAAAAAAACCATATTATGAAATAAAATTTAAGAAAGTCCATATTAATTCTTCAAGCAAATAAGAATAAACCAAAGTTTCAAACTTTATTTGAATTTAAAAGTTCTCATCCTATGATCGTGTTGGGATCTATATGTGCCATAAGGATAGAAAATCAGTTCTAGGGATTTTATGTAAATATGACATTTTGATATTAATAAAAAGATGTTATTCATGTTTAATAAGTAGTGTCCTATTTACTTTCATTTGTTGATTGTATAATTATTTTGAGCAAACATAAAATACTCTAGGCTGTTGGTAATATATCGGATCACCATATATATACAGGGTATACATAGAATATGTGGTAATTTGATAACAGTCTAAATAAATGGTCCACAATCGATGGAATAAGATTTGGGGATCTTATTCATGATAAGATTATAAAGATTGTCTACTTCCTTGGAGGGATGGTTTGTCTTGACCATTGGATAGGTTCCGAGTAGAAATTTTAATGTATACCAGTATTGAGGTATGACATTGGACTGGACCTAAGGTGTTAATTGATTCGGTTTAATAATTTCGTTTATAAGAATCAATGATGCTTTAATTATCATCCTACATTAATCTTAATCCTGAAATGAATACTTGAGTTCGCATCCATAACTTGTGCATTTTGATCAACTATATGTGAAACACTGATAATTGATGGTCAATATACTTGTGTTTTGGGTGTATGACTTATGGATGGAGAAATTAAGATTCATAGATACGGAATAGCTATCTTAACGATAGTACATGTTATCTACTTAAAGTCATTATTTGGGAATTGAAAGATAATATAACAAGATCTTGGCCATTGGTTTACTTTGTGTTCTCTGATGGTTTACCGATTGTATGGATTTACAATTGGTTGTTCTTTCATTGGAGAATAATGGAACTTGAAATTAAAATGATTGACAAGATAAAACGGAAAAATCCTTAATTCAATCATGAATAATATATGGGGATTAAGCAAGCGATGAATAAATCATGGAAAAAGCACTGCGTTAGAGAGCTTTCATAATACGGTATATAAACAGGAGTTCAGCTTCAGACTTTTAGTAGAATAGTCCTGAAGTTGATAATTGGTGAATAATTAATCCGGGATTAATTTTTCACAATTATAGGAGCCTCTTTACATATTTCCATCGGGTCCCTTTACTAGCTCATATAGTTCCACAAAGCATCTCGGGATTTGTTCCTAATGAGATCGGTAAATTAAATGGGAATTTAATAATGTCTATTAAGACATGGTATTCTCTAACATGCAATCCCGAAAGGATTGAACATGCGAAATTAATGTAGACAACTAATGTGATTTGTCAACATATGATTGGTTGTAAATAAAATAGTTATCTGTTAATTATTTTGGTTAATTGAATTTTGGAAATAAAGTTGTGTTTGAATTATTTAATTTTTGAAAATAAAATTTTTCTCTCCTAATTATAGGGCACGATGTTTTGATGGATGGAGAGAAAAAGATTTTGTTTCAAAATTGTTTAAATATATTACAAACATTAAATTATTAATTGATTTAAATAATGAAGCTTATTTGATAGATTTTCTTTTCTTAAAGAATGGTGCACATTTTTTTTGGTGGAAAGGAAATCTAAAAGATTCATTTATTTAAATTAATTAAATATGGATAATGTTTGTGGAAAATATTTATTTAAATTCAAATAAGAAAAACTTATTTAAATTCAAAGGTTTAAATGGAGTTTGAATCTAGATAGGATTAGGACTTTTTGACTAATCTAGATTCTTGATTTAAATTTGAACCACCAATCAATATCCATATGAGGTGGAGTACGAATTTTTTGAGTTTCTCCTAGCAAAAAACCATCCATAAGGTTTAAAGAACCTAGCCTGAAATTTGAATTATCCTTTGGTTCAAAATATTATCCAGAAAAATAATTATTAATTATTTCTCAAGTAGGAGATATTTTTAAAAAATGATTGGAGCATTATATAAAGGCTATGGGTTGTTGAAAAAACCAACCATCATATCATACTCATAGGTGGATGGTTTTTGGGAGAGAGAAAAACGCCAAAATCTAGGTTTTTGTGCTTGAGAAAAATTCGTCCTTCTTAGGTGTGAGAAAAAGAGAGAAATTTTCATTGAATCAAAACGTGAGTAAGGTTAAGCCAAGTGATATTTTTCATAAAAGGTTAACCGGTTCCTGTTTTGTAGTTTTGAAGAACGAACCCGGATCGAATTCTCAACAAGGTACATCGAAATTGAGAAGGTGGGATATAGACTTCGGAAGAATTACCGGTCGCTTGGATTCATAGCACGTGTGCCCACACATACTCTGAGACGTGGGAACTCAAGAATAGTAGAGAAGACACGTTGATCGACGCTCTAGCAATTCCGAAATCCGAGAAACAAGGTACCTTTGATCATGTATTTAATTTATTGTTATATACATCATGAGCTTTTTTTCTGAATCGGCATAAAAATATTAAAACTTCTGCTGCGCTGTAACTCTGATATCGGAACTGTTTTTTTTCAAACAAATCATTTTCTCTTGTTTTCCCATTACAAATCATCTCACTTTTGCTCTATACTTCTTGATTGCTACATCTTATTTTTACTTTATCTACAACACGGATTAACTTATACAAGCAAAAGCTTAGTAAGATACTTAACTCTCACAAACGTAAATAAACATTTTTCTTTAATCATCATAAACATCATTATAAGTATAAACATCATTTTAAAATTGTTTAACTTTTAAAACTGTAATATATTAGGCTCGGCGTTGTACCATCATAGCGCGCTAGTCACGAAAGGAGTAGGGCAGCAAATCCCAAACTAATAGTGACAAAAAGTCTGTTCACCGAACAATATTGTCATAATCATCAAGGGTGTATTACGCCATTTCAAAATATAAAAATACATATACATACATACATATATATATATATATATAAATGTATACTTTTCATCAAAATGTCATCACAGGAGAAATACTAATTAAGAATATCATGATATCATTGTCAACATCAAAACATATACTTCTCAAATATTTGATTTATGTTGCTGGTGAAAGTTTACTTACTTAAACGCCTTAACATTTTTAATTTTCCCGACGGTGACGCGTGATTGAGATATCGAGTGCTTGCCTTTAAAACCATTCATGACGTAAATAATAAATATAAATAAATTAATAAAAGTCCTCAATAATTTTTCAAACACATCCCTCATCATGTAACAGTGCCTAATAGGCATATTTCATCATTCAATGAGATCAAAATATAAAAATCCAATAATTACACAAAATAATAAAACTTTACAAAAACTGGAAGTCAAAACTCTGTCCTTTCAAAAATTTATAATAATTCGTACAGGACTTCAAATTACCTAAAACCAATTTTAAATGAAATTATACATCTGGAGCTTTCTAACGGTATCTAATTTATTAAAAATGGAAATCGTTTAGACCCTCAAATATAGTTTCGAAATCTAATAACTAAAATTTTATAGAAACTGACAGCCAGACCTTTGTCTATTTGAAAAATCATAAAAATTCACTCAGGCCTCCAAAAGATCTTATACTGGTTGTAAATAAATTGAACATCTAGGGCTTTCTAGTAATATTAAATTTGTTAAAAACAGAGTCCGTTTGTACCCTTAAAAATAATTTGGAAAACAGATCTTAAAACCTAGAAATTTTAGGTGTATAAAAAAACAAAGTATACATAAAAAATATAAAATCATCACCAAAACGTACATGACTCATACACACAAAATAAAGCCCTAAGGCATGATTTTAACACATAGAATCCTTATTAAATCACCACTACAAAAAAAATTATAAATCCAGAGATGAAAAAGTTAACCCTAAAATTTTCTAGTCAACGAAACCAATATTCCAATAAAAAAATCGAACACATTTTAAATAATAAAAATCATCAATCAGTCATACAACCTCTCAGTTACACGTTCATACATTCTACTTTCATCACCCTTCAACCAACGTAATCAACCATCAAGAAATTACTCTATCCCTCAGGAAATTCCAAAACATGCGTTGATGAAAAGAAGAAATTATACTTCGATGTTAGGAAAATATCAAGAGACTGAGGGTGGGATTTTGGTGACTAGTTGATGAAGGGCTTCTTTTATTTTATTTTATTTTTAATATACTGAGCGTATAAGCGGAGGTGGAGGAGGTGAAGGGGACAGAATAAGCGGCATAGAGGGATTGGAAGAGAATATGCATGGAAAAAGCAAGAGTAGACTTTTATGGACTTCAATTGGAAAATTAATTGAGAATCAATTTTCTGAAATAATATTTGGTTAAGGGGTCTCATCAATGACTCTTTTTGGGCAAATGAAGTAGTCATACAATTAGCATATTAAATGGAATGCAAAATCTCGTCCCCCCCACCCCCCCCCCCCCCCCCCCCCCCTATTTTATTTTATTTTATTTTTTTGCCAACTTTCTTTCAAGTATACGTCCTCTCCCATTTTTTTTTCCCTCTTCTGATAACTCTACATTCTCACATATTTAAATAGCATTAATATAATATGTTATATTTATACTTATAATTCTAACGTATATAACATACAGAGATCTTGTAAACATAAATAACTTATAAATAATATATTATATAAATATACACATATAACTATCCATTTATATAACATATTATATTATATATTCTACAAAATTGTCACATAAATTCATCAAATAATCATTATATAAAAACATCAATTTGGCATGAATTTAGTTCTAATACGTTGAGAGTTCGTCACGTCACTGGTAGGAATTACTCAAAATAACATCAGAAATATTAAACATTTTATCTTCATATCTTCGATGTTAATTCCTAACATCTAACTAACAATTTATGGTTAGTTAAAAGTTGGGGCGTTACAATGTGAGAGAAGTAGAAGAATGAGATAGAGAGGCAAAAAAGAATTGTGCGTGAAATTTCTTCAAATGAGATTCCTAAGAGAAATAGTTAAGTCTATAGATTTAAAGAAAGTGTTAAGAGTCTGTTTTGGGCAAGTGAATTATGACAGATAGCTAGCGAAATTGCATGAAGCTTTAAGCAGGCAATTTCTTCTCTTTTCCAATCTCCACGTTTCTGATTAACCTTCCTCTTTTTTTCTTTTCTTTTTTTAATAATGTATATTATACTAAACAATCCCACAATTTCATCAAATTATCATATAAAATTCGTCAAATTGAGATAAACTTTATTCTAGTACATCTAGTCCTCGATGTGTCACCTGTAAATAACTCAATATAATATTTAAATTAACTAAATACTATCAGACCACATTATCCATATTAATTTCTCATATTAATTTATATTATATTATTGGTTAACATTTGAGACATTACAATTTACCCCAAACTCACATTTTGAAAACTCATTGTAACTCCAAACAAAACATCTATAAAACTCCATCTCTAAAAGTCCCCCAACTGAGCGCTTAGCTTAGGAGGAGTAGTGGGGGCTGTAGTCCCTTCTGAGATTTTTTTTAAATTTAACCGCATATAATTTCCTTTGCCCTAAGATAAAAAATTATATATAGCCCCAGGTTTTTCTACTTTTCCCTCACTAGAAATTGAAATTTCTCATATAACCCATAAAAATTTTACTCTTTGATTTTTGTACTTTGATGTTATTAGTTTTTGAAATATATATATATATATATATATATGGCATACACCCCACTGAAATATATTTATGACCCTTGTATACATGCATTAGTATATATGTGCTGGGAGAAGTTATTAGCTGCATATAGTATTAAATTTCAAGTTTGTTTGTTAGTTTTTTTTTTTTTTTTTTTTGATGTGATATCAATTTAGAATTAACTAAACACTGATTTCTCAATCAACTACTTAGATAAAACACAATATAGAAGAATGGAGCGACATAATTTTACAATCAGTTCTTGCGTTTGTAAAGTTTGTTTTCTCTTTTTTTTTTTTTTTTTTCATTTGGATTGGATTTATTTTATTTTTTTAATTTGAAAGATTCGAAATCTAAATCTTATAGCAAAATTAGGCATGAAATTACATTAAATCAAGCATGCAACGAATGGTATGTATTTGGATAATTTTAGTTTTATGTTAAAACTGATGCACGTCACTTGTGACATAAGAACATAGAGATATAACGTCACTTGCCAGGATTTCCAAATTTTTAGAACATTTCTATCCTATTTGTCTTTGTTTGGGGCTGTAATTCTGAATGTGGACACAACACGTGATGAAGTGGGCATGTTTAATATCACAAGAACAAATGGTCCAACAAGAAACGGAAGCTTTCTGGAGTAAAATAATTTGGTTTTTCATTGAAAGCTTTTATATTGGGGAGTCATTTCATTCTACGTGGATATGATTTCTTGTCCTAAATTTTGGCTTAATTTTTTAGTTCATATGTACTTTATTTATTAAGGCTTTTCCATTTTGTGAACATTCCCGTTAAAAGACTCCCTAGACACTGACAAGAATGTTCGTTAAAATTCTTGTGAACGGCTCCTATCCCTCGATAAGGAGCACTTCATCTCAAACTCACCAAATATGCAAACAGTAAAGGATCTCTATATATTGGCACGACAGCACAATGTCGGCCTCGCGATCTTCACTACTCCTATGGTCTTGTGATCTGGAGGTTCTTGTGGGTTGACCTACATAGGCAATCTTTGCGATCGTCGGGTCTCACGATGTTTATACGCAAGAATAGACATCTTCAAGACTGACTGGTTATTATTTATTTGTGTAACCTATAAACATGACAGTTAAAAAAGCTTCAACAAATGAAAAAAAAAATACACAAAAAGTGCCATTGGGTGGGGTGAAGGATGGGCGGTGCAACATGTTGGGGGTAATATTGGTTAATTACATGGTTAGTCTTTTAAACTATTAATTTGTATCATTTTTATCCCTATTATTATTTTTAGCTGGCATAACTGTAAACTCTTAAAAAGAGTATAAAAAGGTCATTTTTTCGTAGAATCCGTTAGTTGTCGTTAATAAAATAACCTAGTTGCTTGATTAGTATTCAAAAATTAAAATTATAATTAGTGTTCATGATACTACTCTAACCTATTATTTTTGTGACGTTTGGTTCACATTCTTTTTTTAGTTGAAATCTCAATTGTTATTGAATTCACTAAACTAGTCTTAAGAAAATATAACTAAATAAATAAACTATGAAACAGAAAGAAATAATTGTTTCTCTCTCTCAAATCTCGAGATGAGGACAACAACATAAGGGGCTGTTTATGTTGTTGTCCTCATGACGATCGAGAGGGAGAGAGGAGAGAGACGGAAATTGAGAGGAGAGAGAAAGAGAGAACAAGATCGACACAGAGAGATACGGAGATCGAGAGAGAGAGAGATATTTTTTTTTTAAATTTTGATTTCGTTTTCTTTAGTTTTATTCTTTTTAAGGTTGGTTTAGTATGATCACAAAAAAAGAGAGATTTCAACAAAATAATAATAATAATAATAATAATAATTAAGAATAAGGATGAAAACGTCACATTTGTAATAGCTCAGATACCAACCGAGCAATTGAACCAATCTATTAATGGTAGTTAATGAAATTATGTTAATAAAGGATCACGTATTGATTTTTAATTCTTTTTTTTTTTTTGGAAACATATACATCGAAAATAGTATTAACTAAACACTGAGTTATGAATCTATTATTTCGATAAAAAAACACTATATATATATATATATATATATATGTATCTATTGTTAAAATGCAACGACATACTTTAAATATTCGAAATCTAAATCATACGGTAAAGTTAGTCGTGAATTTACGTTAAATCAAATATGCATATTAAACGACACTTCATAGGATTCCCAAATTTGAGACTCAATGATTGAAGTGGGCATGTCTAATATCACAAGAACATTGGGTCCCAAATATCACAAGACTCAATGATTAAAATTTTTTTTCTTTTTTGTTGAAAGCTTTACATTATGGAGTCATTAATTTCATTCACGCGGATATATATATATATATATATATATATATATATTTCCCCAATTTCAAGCTAATGGCACATTAGATTCTCTCTCTATATGTTTGTTTGGGATTGGGTATTGATATAAAGTTTTTATATTATTTGACATTCTTTCTAGATCCATAAATGAAGATTCTCTCCTTCTTTTTGGTTGGCCACCGATGCACCAGTTCTATCACCATTTTTTTCCGGCGGAAAATTTTCTTCCTCTGGAGATTTGAGAAGAAACAGAAAATTTTTCCCAAAGTCCCATCATAACTTTGGTTTTCGAAGAAAAATAAAAGAAAATAAATTAATATCTTTATGTTGTTTGGCAATTTTGTGAAAAAAATTTATCTTCTGAAGATGATAAAATATTCCAGATCTACAGACAGTAAAAAAGTATACGCACTGACTCAAACAAAATACTTTTGAAGAAAAAAATAAAAAAATAAAAACAAAATCCTTTTGAAGAAATGAAATAAAGTTATTTTTCTATTTTTTAAGACTTGTACAATTAATAAATATTATAAAAAAAAAACATACCCAAATAAAAATATATTTTTTTCTTGTACTCAAATCAATTTTTTAAAAAAACATAATCAAATAAAATTTAAAAAATAATCTCAAAACCATTCCCAAACATTCTCGTCTTTATTTTATATCCACGTAACATTATTCTTAAAATGCTCTCAACCGGATCCATACATTTCTGCTTTTACTTTTTGATTGCGAAAGCGTGAAGAAAAGCATAAAAAACAAGCGCCACCGAGCCATTTACCTTAAAGTCTGGACATGATTATATGCACGTTACATTATTTTTAAAATGCTGTCAACCGCATCCATACATTTCTGCTTTTACTTTTTGATTGAGAAGCTTGAAGAAAAGCATAAAAGACAAGCTCCACGGAGCCATTTACCTTAAAGTGCTCGACATGATTATAGTACGGATATACAACTGATTAATGAGACCTAGAAATCATGTGGTTGCCGTCACATTCAAAATTCCAGCACTTTGATCTCTCTCTTCACATTTATTTTAGCTTTTCAATTCTAGAATGTTGATATGCATATGTTATTTCCAACCACAGGCAATAAAAATTATACAAGTGAAGTATGCTTTCTACTGTTTGAGTTAGGATATGATGGAAAGGAATAGAGCTGAATAGGGATGTGAATCGGATGATATAATAAGATTTCCTACAAGAGTATAATGAGTAGTATTTCAACATGTTAGTGAACAAAGAACAATATGATGAGTTTAATAACTTTCATCGAAGGAATCTATCTGTGACAGCAACTAGCACGCCTTTTGTCTAGACATGTTGCCAATTGAAGAAAAGTGTGTGAGGAGATTGATCGGGATATTGATGTCGAGATTGCAATTATTGTTGATAATAGGACTGCCCCACTGACCACTACATTTGAATATGTCAAGTATGCCCTTCGTGCGGAGTATCACCTGAACAAGAGAAAAGAAGGCCAGCCTCTTTAGGGTGAAGTTCTAGGAGCAACATCAACAACAACCAGAACCGCAAAAACTTCAGAAACCAAGGCAGGTCTCGAGGAGGTTCGTAGTACACTAACAAGAGAAAGGGAAACTTTTCTAGTCAGAGGAACTAGAACAACTGTCAAGGAGGCAGTCAACCAGCTAAGCAAGCAAAGAACATTTCACCTTGTTCTAACTGTGGAAAGATGCACTTGGGGGAGTTTTGTCAAAGCACAAACCGATGCTATGGTTGCAGACACAAGGATCCAAGAAATGTCCGAACACCTACCAGCCTTTCTTGCAAAGTCAACAGATGAACCCTCTGGCTTAGCTCCACAGCATGCAGACCACTCTTGATGTGACTCATATTTCTCAACACTACCACAGAATATGATTCACGACGGTTTTTAACCGTCGTGGTAACACTTTCACGACGGTTTTCTAACTGTTGTGGAATCTAGAGTCATGGAATCTTTTCATATTAGACAATGGCTTTTTAAGCGTCGTGTAATGGGCAAAAATAAGGCCTAATTATGCATATTTAAGAACATACCATGAAACCGTCGTGGTAGGAAACAATGAAAAAAAATTGCGAATTTGTTTCATTTCCCACGGGTGGCAAATCCCATGTGTTATCCATTATTACACAGTCAAGAATAAAATAGTAAATAATATGTAATTACCTGGATCACAATGTACAACAATTAATATAAAGAGAGTAAAAAATTTATATATTATTTTTAGTCAATATTGTATAAACCGCATGACAAATGTAGCCCACTTTTGCTTAACCAAACTCATGTTAGCATCAATATAAAAATCCTTCGTTAGAAGGACGGCTAGTCCATCAACACTGAAAGTTATTTCTCGCATGAAAGCTAACACAAAATAACCGCATTCTACATAATCTTCCTGTATTGTACATTGAACAGTATCAATCAACGTCTGGCAATTGCATCGCTGTCTTGTTCCTATTCCCACCAATAATTTCCAATCATTAAGTGTCATAACAATTTGACAAATTTCAAAACAATTTGACAAATTTCAAAACAATTACAATAACAATTATTTTATGTATAATCAGAGATATGACCATAAAAAAATACTTACGTCGTAATTAAGTCTTTAAAATCATCACCCGGTTCGTTTCCAAGAGGATTAAAATACAGGACCGAGTCATCCCACGGATTAATAACTGCCAAGATCCAATGTTAGCCGTTGTTATATATATGGCATGAGAAATAGCTTTCCCTTTAGTGCATTTCTCAATATCCATAGAATATATTCGGCCCTCTCTCGAATGTAGGCGGCGTGATCTACATTATGTTGAACTAGTGAGACAAGGACTGGAGAAATAAACTCGAACCGTTGGTCCATACCTGCTCTTGTACAACAATCCGCTAAGTATCTGCAAAATAATTAGGCACACTTGTTATGCAAAAACAACATATATAAGATTAAGAAGGATAAATAATTAAATTGTTTAAGGATAAATGTATTACCTGATGTAAACCATTATATTGTTTGCACTAATTTCTTTAAATGTTGTGAAATGATATACATCTTCAAACCCAATATATATAGACATGTCATCGCTAATGACGAACTATTGTAGTGGACACACTATTTGGGTACCGTCACGCATGGAATTTTGTGCGTAATATGCCAAATGTCTCAATTCGAAGGAAATTTCATTAAAGTTGTACGAAAGTAGTTCTTGTTGCGCTAATTGTTATTGTGTCTCTGGTTGTGACTGTATTTTCTTCCTCCCTGCTCTCTTTTTGGTTCGTTTGCTTCCCTCAGCTTCTCGGTCAGGAGCATGACTGGGACCTTTACTTGCCTGGCTCAAACTTGTTTCAACGATGAATAATCTTTTCGGCCAAGCTACAAACCCACCGACAGCTTCTTTAATACATGTGGTTTTATCCGTCAGAATGGGTAGGAGTGACGTTTTAGTTTTGGTACTGTAATTGTCACTCGTACATTCTCCTCACCTAAAAGAATCTCATGGACTGTGTCGGTTGGAACACAGTTCATATATGTCCTACCGATTGCAACAAGCACATCTCATTCGTTAACTAAATTAGGAAGATAGAGCTGGCATTCCTTACTTGCATTCGCCATGGGCTTCGGATCTGACGGCCCAGCTTCTTTTTCATTCAGAGTGCAACTAGCCTTGAACCTGTTGTGTTGATCAACAATCGGTACAGTCGTCTCCCCGGCCATAGTCTCTCGGTTGATACCGTGCTTCGCACAAAGTTCCTGTACGGTTCTTTCTAATATGGCAAGCTGCCGTTTCATATCCGAAACTTCAACATTTTCCCTTGAACTTTGCACAAGGTTGAAGTATTGCGACTGCTTGACAAACTTAGATTGATCCCGAATCCAATCCGAATGCTCAGCATTGCCTAATACCTTGGTCAATATGTTATTTGTCCCATAGATTCGAAACTTTCTTGTGTCTCTTGCTCACTGAAGTCATCATGTAACAATTAGAGAATATGTTGTGAACTCGTAAACATAAAAGAGTGTTCGAGATGAATATATATTAAATAGATTCAAAAACTTACTATTGTATCGGCAATAATTTTAAATGCTTCATTCTTGAACTCTCCATCGGGTTTGATGCGCATGTCCAGCCACCTAGTATGCCGCTATGCCCATTTTCCCGTCTTCTCGAACTGCAATTTTATAATTACCATTAGTAAACATAAAAAAAAAAAAAAAAAAAAAAAAAAAAAAAAAAAAATTGGAAGTACAACATACTATTTACACATTTTGTCCAAGTAATTCATGTACATGATCTTGGTCACGTTTCCTATATTCGTCTCGGCCTCCGGTTGATCCGTATTTACTCTTCTTTCTTATTTTACTTCCTTATTCGAATAGTCTATTGAATTCCGAGGTACATCGATACTCAATTAATTTTTCCCAATCATCCTGGCTGATGGTGGGGTAATTGTGAACTACTTTTGGCAGTCATTGCCACACATTTTCATCGTCAATATGATCCCTGACAAAATAAATATCATATCTAAAATTTTTTGCTGACTCTACACATGACTTTAAAGCTTGTTTTTTAAATGATTGCTCCATAGTGAAAGAAGTTACGATTTCCACCCACACTCTTTCTTTCCTTGGGGCTAAATCGACACTTCTAAAGTCAGATATCCAAATGGGTATGTGCTCTCGAGCAAGCACTCCAATCCAACTCCGTAATTCATCTCCTTCCTTCCCTAATGGTTGCCCTTTCGCGTCGAATGAAACTTCAATTCGCTCTCTCTTTGTCCTAACAACATGGACTCTTCTCATAAGAGTTGCTTTTCGTTTACCATCTTCATCGGGATTGAATCTAGGTGACTTGGTTCATCGTGGTTTTCCAACTTGAGTTTAAGTTGAGTATTCCTCCTCGTGATCTTGCAACATTTTAAATCAATCTAAAGCAACGCCTCACTGAAACACATTAAAAAACAAAACATCTTGGCCATTAAATCATTATAAAATCATAGGACCCAAATAAATAAAAAGCAAATGAAAGAATATATACATTAAATAATTGTAAATTCGTGCAACTAATCATATACTTTACTTAATTACGGAAATGAAACACAATATAATCAAAGAGGTATTTTATCGAACATGTCATATGCTAACATATAAGTCACAAAATCAACCATTTTTCTTGAAAATTCTCAAATCCGTGCCTTACCCAAGCAATTTAATTCAATCTAAAACTATTTCTAGCTTAAAAAGGAATTTTATCGAACATAGCATATGCGAAAATTTAACTCACAAAATCAACAATTTTTATGGAAAATTGCCAAATCCGTGCATAACCCAAGCAATTTAATTCAATCTAAAATTAATTCTAACTCAAAGAGGCATTTTATCGAACATGTCAAATGCGAAAATTTAACTCACAAAATCAACACTTTTTCTGAAAAATTGTCGAATCCGTGCTACCGAAATAGCAACAAATCACGTCCACAATCAACAATCACCGGAGATGTAAGGGACGGATTTTGGATGGAAAATTCCCAAATCAACTATCAACAAAATCAACACTTTTTTATGGAAAGTTGGTAAACCGTCACCTCACCCAACCATTGTACAACAATCCAAAACTAAGTCTCACTCAAATAGGCATTTTGTCGAACATGTAGTGTGCAAAAATTTTAACATGCAAAATCAACACTTATTTTCGTGCAAAAAATCACCCAAAATCACAACAACAATCAGCAATCACCGAAAATCAAGTTTACAATCAACCAAATTCACTTCCATAAACCATGTAGTGAAAGAGAGACCTCGACTTACCAAGTACTCGAGAGTGGGTACGGGCGGGTCGATCGGTATCGGTGTATGCCACGACGTAGGCTCGGCGATAGAGAGAGGGAGACAAGGTAGCGAGGGCGAGGTCGAGAGAGAATGGAGATGGGAGCCAAGAGAGACAATGGCAGGAGGATGCACACCAAGCAAAGAGAGAGAATGGAGGGAGGATATGCACGGCAAGTAAAGAGAGAGTGCCGAAAATGAGAGAAAGAAAGTGGAGGGAATGAGGTTTTTATTTGTTTTTATACATAGGTAGTCAAATTTACATCAAAATTTACGCCCGCACGGTTTTCGGGAAATTTTTAAAATTTCCCTAAAACCACGATAGTTTTAAAAACCATCGTGGTAGCCTAGACACCACGACGATTTTTTAGAAAAGCCATCGTCGTAACTAATTGTTTTATTTAAAAAAAATACAGAGATTTTATTTTAATTTTAGTTTATATACCACGACAGTTGAAAAAAAACCGTCGTGGTAGATTTTTTTTTATATATTTTTTAAAAAATACCAAGATTTGTTTTTACAATTTTGGTTGAGCTACCATGACGGCTAATAAAACCGTCATAGTAGCTATAATACCTCGACGGTTTTCTAGCAAAATGTGGTGGTATTGTGACCGGAAATTTTTTAAAATAATTTTTTTTTCAGCTATAATCCCACAGGCAGCCACACCTGCATGTTATGCATGAACCAGCCCATCAATAACTCCTGTTCCTGTATATTCATTCACACAAAGGCATATATAAATAATATAATATGTACAATTAACATAGTTAATACAACTTATAAATTATATACAACGGAAAAAAAAATAACACTGTCAAGTTTTTTTTTTTTGGTCTTCTCAATACGTGTCCACTCGACATCTAAACGAAGCAAGTGTGAGGCATCATCGTCCAATCATCAATCTCCTCCACCGGTGGCAATCTGTTTGTGAAAGATGGAATGTCGGTGTAATCTTCAACATCTTCTTGGCCATCCCCGATTATTTTTGGCTTCATTAGCACTACTAAAAATAACTCTAAATTGTCAGGATCCATTGTGTAAAAGACTTCTACCGCTTGCAATGCCATAATAAAAGGATTATTTTTGTATCCCAATCGCCTAAAGTCCACCACTGTCACGCCATCCCTATCAATCTTAACAAAATTATTATCAGCCCACTTGTATTTAAAGTGTGCTATCCACAAGCCACAATAATCAAGTTCTCAAATATCTTCAATGAACCCATAGTAGTTCATGGAACCATATACCGGGTTCTTGTCATTTGCGGATGAAATATGCATCAACTCGGCATGAAGGCTCACACTACTAATTTGGATGGGATGCTTCTTATCTCTTCGTCCACATTATCTAATCCCTCAACATAAAACACTTCCTCCAGAAGATCACAATATCCAATATCAAGCTTTTCGAGACATTTAAAAGAGGGTAACACCTTGAGTGGAAGATCTTTCAATATAAATTTTGCAGTGCTGGACTATCAATTATTTTAAATTGCAGAATGACCTGAATGGAAGTTATTGACAGTACCAAATGTACTTTACACTTGCAAGGTCAGAGAGTTCCAAGTACACCAAGGAAGGGAGGGAAACCTGAGAAAACACACCAACAAGTTGTGAATTAGAAAAATTATATAACTTTGATGCTTACAGTTGAACACGAACATCGTGTATAGAACATCATTCTACATGCATATTCGAATGAAACTTTGTTTTAAATAAATAAAATTTTAAACTATATTATTTGTATTTGTTGAAATTTTAATAACTCTGGTGTTCTCAACTCATGATTTTTCAAGTTAATTTTCATCAAACGGCCGTAACATTATATCGTAGTAAGCTGCAAGATTTCTGTAGTCAACTTTATTTTCTAAAACCATAATGTATCGTAGCAAATTATCTAACTAGCATCAATTTTTGGTTTTAATTCAAAGAATAGTATAAGAAAACAATACCTTCCGGTTAAAAAGTGGTGAAAGAGAATCTGCAGTCAATATCTCCACTATGCTCCTCGTAGACATGTAACTTGTTCTTGAGTCGGAGAATAACTGCATCAGTTTTGGTAGATATTCAAAAGACTCTGAGTCCGCAATTGACGAAGTTCAATAACTTCATCGGTGTTAACATTGCAGACATCACTTTCTCTTCCATATGCAACAACTACTTCCTCTATCCTCTATCCTCTTGCAATTTTTCACTGTAATCTCTTCAAGTCGCGAAAGCCCTTTGGCAACAGCGACTGAGAAAAGATTCTTCAGTCTCTTGCAATTGAGAACTCTTATACCAAAAGACTCAGCTGCAAGTTTTTCATGGCTGCCTATCGTCTCAAGGTCACTTAAAGTGTGAAGATGCAATGATTCCAAGCTTTCAAAGGCATTGTACGCATGATCTTGCCTTGTCGAATTAATGATGTACCGAACACCAATGTGTTATTCTTAAATTGGAAAATTTTCAAGTATGGAAAACCCTCTATTTCATCAAGTTCACCAACAATAGAATTGAATCCTTGTAATCCAATTAAAGACAAATCTTCGGTCCTCTCTAGTAACAGTTGAAGGCCATGCTGGTCTTCTCCGATGCCTTTGTTGACATTGAACAGTTTCACCATTCTAGACAAGCTTGGATTGTTATCAGAGAGTACCATGTCATTACCTAAGGAGATTCTGTCTCTCTCGAAGTTTCCATTAAAAACGTCCTTTGGCAGAATCCCAGCATCTCGTATCTGTAAACGTAAAGCAGTTAATGCAGATAAATGTTTTAGCTCTTCCAAACTGGCATTTTTCACTTGACAATTGACTTCTACTGTATTCCAATTTGTGAAGCTAGATTCCATATCCAACTCTTCTAACCGTGTCAAGCTCGATATAACATTTGGTTGAATCACTGCAACTCTACTGCACTTCTTCAAATCTAACAATCGTAGGTGTGTAAGTTGGCCAACTTCTTTCGGTAACTCGACGATCCAAGAATTTGAAAGGTCAAGAATCTCCAGATTCTCGAGTTCCCCAATCAACGCTACGTCTTCTAGGTAACAATCAGACAAGCAGAGCGTTTGGAGACTTTGAAGAAAAGACAGGGACGAAGGTAATCTTCTCAAACCGAAAGGAGAAATATGTAAAACTAAAATAACTTATTTCTTCAAATAAGTGGTCCGAGATTTGCCAAACGTTATGCTCCCAAAAACCAAAAAAAAACTCAAGTTGCTGACAATCCAAATTTTGATGTACCTTCTTATCAGCACGATCTTTATCAAGTACCGAAATTGCTATTTCATCTTTCAGTCCGTTCTTCTGTAACTGCTCATCTAGCTCAACACAATTTCTCATATTATGCATACGTCCGTCACAAGTTGTGACTGTCATGACAACCTCACGGAAAATATCATGCATTTGAACGGTATGAATCGAGTCACATTCCAACAAGAACCCAAAATTCTTGAGGATTTGGACCAATGTCAGCAATTTGTTTTTTGCCGGGTCTATTGTCATCAGGCCCGGAAATAAATTCATGCCGACACCATATCTAACGAGGCACTCGATACTTATTCTTGCATCTTCTCCGTATAGACTACAAAGAAGTAGCAATGACTTTGCTTCTTCATTGTCTAGAGAATTGTAAGCCAACTCAACACTTGAGAAAACTTTTCTGTGCATACCCCGGATGTCACTTCGGTTCGACTCTTTTAGCTCCTCTAAAGTAGTACTCCAAGTCGAAAAACTCTTAGTGCTTCTCAATGAATTCGCAATCATTGTGATCACAATCGGTATGCCAGCACATTCTTCAACAATCTGAGTCGCCAAACGTTGCAAGTCGGAATCTTGTATTGAACCTCTGATTTTCTTGGCGAACAAGTTCGTTGCTTCATTATCCGGCAAGGCATCAAGTAGAAAACACTTCTCAAGGCCCATGTCATTGCATAAAACCTCTTGAAATCTAGAGGTAAGTAGTAACTTATACACTTTTTAATCAGATGCTGACCCAACATCCTCCAAGTCAAGGCTTTCCCAGAGATCATCCAGAAAGATAAGGATATTATCCGTTTTAGGCTTCGATGTACCAACAAATGGATATAGTCTTGTTACTTCCAATCGAAGCTTTTCGAGGATTGGGGTTCGAGATACAAAAAGCAAAACTATGCTATCGAACAATTTCGCTTCCTTGGCACGTCTACCAACTTCTTTCACAAGCATAGTTTTGCCAACACCAGAGGGAGCATACATTCCGACCGTGCGGATGTTAGGGTCTCGAAGCGCTTCCATGATTCCGTTCAAAGTTGGCACTCTTGATCCAAAAGTTTCCTTTATTCGGAATATCGATATCATTCCGAGAGCAAGAGATGCATGTCATCATTCTTCTCCTTCGCATCTCTTGTTGGAGATAATTTGTATTTCCTGTAAAAGTTTCAAAGGATAATACGCAAGACAAATCATTTAAACTTGTTCACTCAAAAGGAAGATACTTTATTGAACGTTGAGGAATTTTTGTTGTTGCTATATATAAATATAAGATTAAAGATTCAAAATAACGAGAAAAACACAAGCGTTGTGTTCTTATGGAGTAAAGGTGTGCAATATAGTTGAGGTAGCCATTTAAGTTTTTCCCACAACTGAGGATGTGAATCTAGATATGATTTAGATTGAGAACATTTTTATAACAAAAATAAAAATTTTCCGAACTATTGAGTATCAACTCACGCTGCAGTGAGTTGTTATGTTTTTATTAATAGATGTATTTAATCAATATCGTAATCTTTTGAACACTTTTCAATAAAAAAACAATGACAACTTGTATTTCAAGTAGTGTCACATAGATTGGTACTCAAAAAATTGGATAAAATTGGTGTCTCAAGTATTTTTCTTTTTAAATAGTTAGTAAATGAACGATTTTGATATATCAGAGATTTACTCCATGATCAAATTCAATAATTTCTATTTATCGCATACAAAAAATCTTAATAGCGTTAGCCATTATTTTATATATTATATTTTGTTTTTATTCAAAAAGTATATCTTGTATGTTGAAATTTTACATTTTTATACCATCTTATTTTATTTAATATACAAATTTATATAATTTCTTGATTAACACTTACTATTGACTTATAAAGGCTCAAAATACCCTTAAAAGGAAAAACTAATATTGAGTGTTATTACCTTTTTATACCCTGCATTTTGTTTTTAGTTTTTTTTTTTTCTAAAAGTATAATGTGCATTTTGAAGTTCTATCTATTTATACAATTAGAATATATTGAATTCATAATTCTATACTTTTTTTCTTGATCATCACTTATTTTGATCTAAACAATACCGAAAATACCCCCAAAAATTAAAATTTTAAAAATGATGGAAGAAATTCAAATTTAAGCGTGTTTTTGACATTTTAAAGTCCAAATGAAGAGTTGATAATTGAGAAAATATATAGATTTTGTGTACTAAATATAATAGAATGATATAGAAATATACGAATTTAAAATGTAGGGGTATATTTTGAGAATAAAAACAAAATATATGGTATAAAAGATGAATAATCTAAGCTTTAGGCTCCGTTTGGATCACGTATCCCTTTTTTAAAAGGAATTTTTTTTATTTTAAATGAGAAAGTCTCTTTATTTTAGAATAAGATGGCATTTGGTTGTAAAAAAAAATATTTTTGAAAACAAAAAATTGTTTAGAATGATAAGAAATAATATGGGAATAGTGCATTGTGAGAAGATTTTTAAAATATATGTTTTCTTTTTTTAAAATGGTACTGTACAAAGTGAATTTGAAAATGAGATAGTTTTTCTTTTTCAAAAGAGAATGATGGAAAAAGATGAAACAAACATTTTTTTGCAAAAATTTTCTAATTTCCAAAATTGGATATGTCATCCAAACAAAGGGTTAGTTTTCCTTCTTAAAGGTATTTTGGTGTTTTTAGGTAAAAATTAAGCATTGACCAAAAAAATGTAAAGATTTTTATATTAAATGTAATTTGATAGTATAAAATATAAAACTTCAAAATGCAGGATATACTTTCTAAATAAAAGTAAAAAAGAGAATACAAAAATATAAATGACTCCCATAAATACCTTATTTAACAAGTACACTGGTTTTATTCACACATCCCATTTTATTTTTGGCACATGCTTTTAAGTTAAAATTTATTATTATAAAAATACCCTCAAGTATAAGACAAAAGTGGACAATACTCTAAATAAACTTAAATTACACAACTATAGTTACGGGGAAAAAAAAAAGGGCATCATTCTGAAATCTAAAATCAAAACCCTAATCTCTTACAAATAGAACTAAATAGTTTTCACTTTTATAAGAATATTTTTCTAAACTTTTTTTTCTTTTCTTTAATTAAATTCATTTGTATTTACTTCTTTTTTTTTTTTTAATGAAACCGTAATTTGTTGTTTACGTACTGTTGATGCCAAAAATGGTTCCGGCAACAACACCTAAGTTGGTCGGGTGGTCGGGTCAGGACCGGCCAATCGCTCCTTTATGTTGAGGCAACTCAGGCCGTCAACCCCATTCGCCTTTGCGCTCGGCGGAGGCTAGGCCCGAAGGCTCGGCACTAAGGCTCGCCATCCGCGAACTGGGGCAATAGAGGCTGCAGCCCGAGCTCCCCAACCCATCCCGGTGCCCGCGTTTAGAGTACGGAGGCTCCCCGGAGGTTGTTGATACCAAGGTTCGAACCCTTGATATCCTTTAAGGACACAAATCCCTACCCTTAAAGGATATCAAGGGTTCGAACCTTGGTATCAACAATATTGTTTCAAGGGTGTGTCAAGGGTGTGTCAAGGGTTCGAACATTGGTATCAAGGGTGTGTCAACATTGTTTCATAATATATCAATATAAAAAATTTAATTAATATTGTTCTCTCAAAAATTATATTACATTTTACAATATAGTATATATACGTATAATATAACACTAAATATAAGTATTAGTAGTTTTCTGCTTCTTCTTTTTTTCCATGTAAACTTTAATTCATATGTTATTTTTTGAAGATAAGTTTTCGTTAGCATATATATTGAAATATTTGAATAAGATTTTACATACACACATTATTTAATTGTTGACACACCCCTTTAATTAAAATTTCATTTTAAAAAACTCCTCAAACTTATAGCACAAACCTAAATGTATAATTAAACCTTCTTTGGGAAAGGAAAAAAAAAAAAAAAAAAAAAAAAAAACCCTCAATGAATCCCAAATAAACAACGTAAAAACCCTTTACTAGTTTGAAATATATAATAAAAATCTTGTTCTTCAACTTTTATTTCTAGTTTGCTTTATGTAAAGAGGGAGGGAGGGACGGAAAATAAAATAAAATAATGAGTGTGAAAAGATTTTTAAAATCGTAAAATGGTATTTATTTCGTAAAAATAGCTAGGGTAATTTTGGAATAATATGGATACAGGGTAATTTTGGAATAACAGGGGTGTGTATTAAGTGACTTTAATAATTTTAAAATTAAGAGGGGGCGCGTATTTAGACGCTGGGAGAATCGGCTATTTCCCAAAAAAATCAGCTTATTTCCCTCATTATAATATATTATATGTAAAACAGTTAATCCTTCCTTTAAGTAAATAGAGAGAAATTAGAATAGATGACATTTTTGAACCACTTTTTTTCAAAAATATATGTAAATCGGTGGTCATTAAAATGTAGTTAATCAAATCTATCAATCAGCAATCAATCAATAATTGACCAATAAAAACATATATATATTAATTAATGTAGGACTATTGATTTTTTTTTTTTTAAAGAAAACCATTATTTTTCTACTTTAATAAAACTTTGGACACTTATTTTTTTTTTAATTTGCAATAAAAAAAAAAACACACACACACACACACACGCATGAAAGAGTAAGTTGGACAAAAGCTTTCAAGAGTGTCATGCAACTTCACCTTTCTGAACCAAACACCGAGCCTATAACTACAAGAAAAATATTTTATGAAGAAAGGAAACGAAGTTAAAAAAACAAGCTATATTTACCCAACGAGGCCATAGAAAGGGTGTAAATCTCTTTGTAGCACGATGTCACTCTCGCAGACCGGCGGGCAAAGGTTGAGCTCGACGATGTTAGACGATGGAGTGGAGTCGATGCACGCGTTATATGAAACGCGCGTTCACTATACACCGGCCAAGATTCGAGCTTTAAACCCTAAAATCATGTCATTGTCATGTACTTGGACAATTTCAAAGATAAAATTAATAACAGTTATTTACAGTACTTGCAAGGCTGGTGTCATAATCTAGTTTCTGAGAATGAGAATGGACAAAATCTGCCCAATAATTAGTAAATTGTTGCGTTAATTTTGAGATAATTTGCTCCGAGCTCACTCGCATTTATATGGTGGAAAGTCCAATTAATTTTTCCTCCTACAGATATTCAAATTGCCCAATTCCTTGATGGTATGTGCAAGAATTAAACAAGTAATTCAAGATGTTCTTCTGCCAAAAAAAAATGATACACACACACACACACACATATATATATATATATATATATATATAAATAGATACTGGAATTCAGGATATCTACCAGTCCTTGGATTACATGGGTGGTGGTGGGGGTGGTTGCATGATTATCATTCGCTCGTATCCAAATGACGACCACAAGATTAAAGATGTTTTAATCTTTCTTTTTTTTAGAATGAAAAATAATTAAACATCTGTATTTAGCCTAAATACCACTTTTGTCCATGTTATTAATACAAATATACAAATCAGTCACAAAATACCATCTGAAGCAATTAGACGTCTTTTCCGGCAACCATTGCTTTTTTTTGGGTCATTCCATTTGAATGACTCATTCATATATGTGTTTGGATTTTACACAAATAAAATAGAACATTTGGATACCCATTTTAACATTATACATGAAAATTCAAATGTTTTTATACTGTTCAAATTGTTAACATTTTAAATTTTAACATTCAAAATGTCAATTTGGATGACAATTTAAATATTTTTGTTCAAATATTTCCATTCAACTATTACAATCCGAATGGTTTCCCCAAACGTAAATAAGTTTTTTAAAATACCAAATTTACCCTTCTCAACCTATATTATATACAATTGAAAGATTTATTTGAACAAAAGATTGATTTGTTTTTTTTAAATTTTGGTTTAGTTAAAAAAAAGAAATATTTTTAGAATAATCTTGATATTTATAAAAAAAAAAAAAAAAAAAAAAAAGTTGCTTCATTGGGCATTGTGACTAATTTTACGAACACAGGTATTTTGGGCATTTTCCAATAAGAGGGACACAACTGATATTTAGGCTAAACACCTAGTGTTGTGAATATTTTTAAACCATTGTCAACTCTTATCCCAAGGTAGCTAAAATTTGAAAAAAATCTATATATTAAAAAATAAATAAATAAATAAAAACTCGTGTGCTCATGAAAGGTCATAATTTAAATATGTAGGGAACTGATTTTTACATAGAAATCATCCAATCAAGAGTAACTTCTCCATGCATCATTTAGCTTCAAAATTTTCTATTTCTGTAGTTAACAGTGACCAAGCCTGCAAAAACATCTTAATATGGTATATCAACTGTAACTCACATTCACCAAAATATCAAAAGGGTGACCGTAATTCCTAAAATCACGGGAAATGTACGGATAATTGAGTACTGGGCCGCTTCTAACTTCATATCAACAAATGCTCAAGCCTGTTCACCAGTGGTCGGTCCACGCCCACCACGTCTACCACCACGCACACCTCGACCTCGGGGTGTTGCTCTTTGACGGCCTCTAGGCACTGAAGGAGAAACCACTCCCACTCCCACTCCTGCTTGCCTTAGCATAGCCCTCTGCCTGGCTCGTTCCGACAAATTTATGGTGGTAGATGTACTATTTAAGGGAGAAACCTGTTTCATCTCTTCCGTGTCCGTGATAATACTAGGGCTGCTTTGTTTCGATACAGTAACTTCCGAAGTAGTTGCTGATGAAGTACTTTCGGGGGCAACTGAAGCAGCTTCAGCAACTTGATCAATCTCCACTGCTGCTTGGTCGATACCGTCATTTGATTTCTCTGAACCTTCAGCGGTTTCTTCAGGTTCATCAACTTCATCATTCTTCTCGTCATTTTGAGCGTCTTGAGAACTGATATCGCCAACATCGGTTGCAGCAGAAGCAACAGCTTCATCGTCAACCCTAGCAGGTGATGCCACAGGAGTTACCAAAGGCTCTGGTTGCCCTTCTACTACTAATTCAGGGCCTGCAACTACATCACCAGTACCCTCAAGCTCAGCAGCATCAGGGACAAGCTCTCCCTCCTCTCTCTCGTTTCCAATTTCCAACATGGATTGTTGGTTCTCAACATCTGCCTGATCATGTCCTATGTCATCGGAAACCATCTCTTTCCCACTAGCTCTTTCCATGTTCTCTTCCAAAACAATGTCATCATTTTGAGAATTTTCAACTTGACTCGCCTCCGCTAATGGCGTTTCTCTTAACTCGTCAACCTTATCCTCGGTAGTTTCAACCTCTTCCTTTTCAGCATCAACGACAGCTTCCTCATTTGAAGCTTGAGGCCCATCACCAACATCGGTAGATTCTTCAATGACCAGAAGTGTTTCAAGATTTTCCATAGTGGCAGAAGCTTTCCCCTCACCACTCACTTGTGGGGAATCCAAACCTTTAGATTTCTTTGTCAATGGTGCCACCACATCAGAGCCAGTTTCCCCTTGGGAAACTGATTCTTCATGAGAACCAAAAGCAGAAGAGGAAGCCTGGCGCTTTCGAACCAGTGTTTGTGTCGGTGGCAGAGAAGAGGGATTGCCTTGAGTTTCTGTATCGCTGGAAGGTGCAGTCTTGCCACTATTGTTGGCCCCTTCTGCCTCAGACATCTCCGTATCACCTTGTGGTTGTTCTTCTGGTCTTACCAGACGCGGCCTAACCAATCTTCTCGCTGTTTTCCGAGATTCAACATTAGCTTTGAGTGCATTGTATCTCTTTTCACTTTCTTCAGTTGATCTGGCAGGAACACTTGTTGCTGGACCCACAAAAGACGCAACACTAGGAGGTTGAGCAGGTGCTACAAGACCTGAAAAGGGAACCAAATACCTTGTTGCTAACTGAATAAAATAAAGATATCAATCATTAAAAATGGAACTATATGGAAAAAGTGAATCATAGAAAATGATAAGTGACTGACAATGAATTTAAGGATTTTCCGTTATACTTTAATAGTCTTAAATTGGATGAATGCAATAGGATGATAGCCGGATGTTGTTTTTAGGTTGTGCAGAATTTAAGTTTTGTAGGTTTAAGCACACATCATACTTGCTATCCCTTGTGTTTCTGTCTTGGTTTTTAGGATACCTCATTTTCTTTTACTTTTAATTGACTTCTTATCAATGAAGGGTTTTCTTTTCTTTTTTTTTTTCAAAAAAAAAAAAAAAAAAAGGAAAGAACAAGAAGAAGAAGAAGAAGAAGAAGAAGTTGAAGAAAAGGACCAGTTGTTGCTGGTACGGAAGGATCAACTGGAGTTGAAGTCTCTGCAGGAACAGTAAGAGCTCCGAGCTCACTGGAAACTGCACGTGCTGTTTTTCCAAAATTTTCAACAGCCACGACATAAGCATTTACGCGATCATCCAAAGCAGTTCCAGAAAGCTGCTGAACCAGTGATGTACCCTGAGGTTTTTAGTAAGAACTAATAGTAAGTTATCATGGAAGAAAAACCGAGACACAAACTAGTTAGAAGAGATGTGTTAAAAGCAGAAGACATGGATTTTAACAGGAGACAAGGAATTGACTAATATATTAGCATGTACTATCCAAAAGCTTTTCAGTCAACCAGAGAAACGCACCCACACACGCAAGCACACAACCCTTAAAAAAAAAAAAAAAATAATAATAATAATAATAATAATAATAATAATAAAAGGCAAGTCAAATAGGAAATCTAATTACTACCTCTGGGAGACTTTCTTTGACAGGCTTAAGCTTTTCAAGTTCATCTGCAAGCCGCATTGAAACCTGCTTGTGCTTCTCAAATTCATTAACAAACTTTGTCTTCTCCTAATATGGCAACAGAAGGTATCATCAGGAGATGCTCAACAGAAGGCATATCTAAGGGAAGATGAGCAACGAAAAAAAACTCACCCAGTCTACAACTAATTAACTAGGGAAAGATTTGATCGAACTAGTACCGTTAATCAGATTCATGAATTAATATATAGTTCAATATACATTGTATTCTTCATATCACAGCAGACTTGGAACGAGATATACAATAAGAAAGCATTAATATCAAAAAGAAAATCAGAAACCATAAACTAGTTCCAAGTTGTCCAGAAACAATTCAGAATATTATCGTTAAGAATAAACTAAACAATATCAACAACATATCATCAAGTGCGCACCTAGCATGGTTAAAATTAAACCTGAAGGCTTAGAATAAATAAACAAAAAAGAAAATAATCTATCTTGAAAGCATAAATAATAGCGGAAAAAAAAAAAGATGGTCAACCTGATCAACATTATCATAAGAATTCTTTACTAACTTCTCATTCTTCACACGCTTCCCTTTTTCTGCCTTCAATTCCTCTCTCAGCCTCTCAAGGTGCTTTTCCAGAATCTATGCAAACATGGAAAACAAGATATATTGTAACAAAAGAAAGGCATTGCTTTAAATAAACAAAAGTAAAACAGAGCAGAAGATTTGTTAAATGAACCTGAATTTTAGTGTCTTTCTCCTCTTTCATGGCCTGATCACCTGAATTATCCCCTCCAGGTCTTTTTGCTGCAGTCCAAACGCGATAGTTATATAATGAACATGAAAAACTGATCAATAAAGACAATGCTACAGCCTCTTGGATCAAACAGACTAGCGGTCAGTTTCTTAACTACCTTGTTTGAGTTCCTCCAATTGCTTAGTAAGAGCTTGATTCTCTCTGTTCAGTTCCTCCTTTTCCTTGGACAAAACATCAAGCCTCCTCTGTGGACCAGGAAAAACAAATGCTACTGGAATTAGTACGGTAATGTACATATTATAATTAAGCAATAATAGTAAAATACTAGGTTAGGATTACAGTATTTTATTTCAATAACCTTTAGCTGTGCAACAATCTTCTTTTGCTTTTCCACTTCTGACTTCAAACTAGCCTGTCCGTGCGAGATTGTAAGACATGAAAGGTGACATTTGAAGGGTACAATAATACTATAGAACTGGGGATTTTTTCCGGAAGAAATAACAAAACATGGTCTGTAGTATACCTCGAGTTGCAAACTATCGTTTATCCTTTTCTCCCCCTCAGTCAATTCTAGTCTGCTGTTAGAAAGGGTTTGCTCCAACTGTGATATAGTTTCCTGTCTTTCAGAAAGAAGCCTTTTGTTTTCCTCTATCTGAGAATCCTTCTCTTTTAGAATTTCCTGTTGGAAAATAAACAAAGAAATAATGACTATATTATTTAATATTACTTTAGATTTCATATTATTAAATTTAATTTTTGGAATTTTTCATATTTCGTAGAATCATATATTTGTTTTTATAAATTGTTTGTTGTATCTACCAGTCAAATAAAATGGAACGTTTTTTCTGGGAAGAACTAAATCACAATTTCATTATATCCTTCTTAAATCGTTCTATTCCATCTGGTGTTTAGAAAGGATAGACAATATAGATAAAATAAAATATATATTTCTTTTCAACTATTAAATTTATAATACATAAAGAGAACTCCAAAGGACTAAATAAAAATACTATGGCGTTTCTTAGTAATGAGTAATGATTGTTCAAGTGGTTTGAAATAGAATAAATGCTAATATGATCTACGTATGATGCTTGGCGTGCTTGATCTTAATGCCTGAATGGTTATGTGATGGTAATGGTCATGGTAACAGAATAGAATGGAAAAGAACGTTCCGTAAAAAATGAGAATGGAAAAGATAGTAAATGCAGGTGCTTGGTTCAAAATATACAAATGTGAAGGAATGGAATATAACTATTTTGAGTTTGATAAAACTTTCCCTATCTTTAACGAGTATGCATAATTTATTATTCCTTATAACTTTTTTATGAAGAGGTTCAACTTCAGCCGAGAAGAGTAGCAGATTTGGGAGGACAATGTGGATCAGCAAGCGGTGAATCTAATGGCTGGGGTGCAGTAGTGGATCTGACAAGGAATGTGGTGGATCTTACGAGGGAAGCAGTATTAGGGGAGGTGGTGGAGGAGCTCCAAGATTTTTTTTTTTTTTTTTTTTTAAATGTAAAAACAGATTTCACAGATTATTCGAAACACCAAAAGAAAATGGTATAGGAATGGGTATTCCTTCCATGCGAGAAAGGAATGACGATTCAACCAAAATGGTGGAAATAGCTCTCCGTAGGAATGTTTAACTAAAATACCTGACACACTTCCTTCTACATAATGTTTAATCAAAAGCCACAGCCATGAAATCGCTAGTAAAGAGAACCTCCGGCGAGGTCAATCGACTCAATCCTTCCCCCCCCCCCCCCCCCCAACATTTTAAAGAGGCATATTAAATGACAAGTAGTTGAAACTCGAAATCTAAAGTTGGATAATGTGGATTCAGTTAAATAGACAATATTCTATGCATGATATATCCATAATATAGGCAACTAAGTACAGTTATTGGGCAACCAGAATCCAAGTTATGCTCTCTCTCAATTGGGTGGGTCCCAGGAGGTGCCAAAGGCACTTTTGAGTTACTAAAGTCTGTCAAATACACACATCATTATTCAGAAAAGATATATGGAGACAACAAAAAATTGATTCCTTTTCCCCCAACATTTACTCAATGTAAATGTACATATAAATCAATTAGTTAAATTTAGCCCCCAAATGGTTGATCCTGCCAAATCAAAACCCCCAAGTGGTTGAAATCTAACAAGGGATAACGTGGATTCAGTCATTAAACCAAATTTTGACTACTACTTTTAAGCATTAAAGTATAATCAGACATTAAATTTCCTACACATTCAACTTATAACAGTGACTGAATTTACTGACCTGCATCTGCCGAACATCATCTTTCAAGCGATTATACTCGTTGACATCAATATTCCTACATCTTTCAAGTAACTTTAAAGAAAGAGGGGGAAAAAACATTAGAGTAATGAACAATTAATGTGAACAGTAATGTGCATACATGCAAGGCAGTACGTAAACAATACATGACGAGACAACATACTGATAAGAGGACTTCACTTTCATGTCGTTTGTTTATCAGTAAATGGCGTGTCCTCAATTAAGGAGGGGGATTGTGGAATAATAGAGAAAAAACCATTTCTCTTATAAAACAAGTACCACAATTGTAAATCTTTCATTTTGGAATCGATGTAACCAATGGTCAAAAACATAGATAAATCTACTAATTGATACATGTGTGTGCGCGCCTGCCAACAAAAGACTTTATCTTGTGCACATTTATAGTTGTGGTGCTCATTTCCTGTTACTTTCTGACTCTGCAAGTGGAAAAGAGAGAACAATTCTAATACCTCAGAGACTCTCTTTTCCAGGTTTTCCTTCTCCAACTTCTGCATTTCAATTTCTTTTTTACAGGATTCCACCTGAATCTGACTCTCCTTTAAGAGTCTATCTAGGTTCTGGGTCTCAGCTTTAGCTTCTTGAGCAACTTCACGCAATTTCTACAAGTAATTTCGAAGAGGAAAATTTTGTTAAAGACGATAAATAATATCCATGTACGTTCATTTATCAACCATAGTTCTACCTGGCACTCCTCAAAATTGTGCTTGTTTTCTTCTCTGAGTTGCACATTGCTTTCACGAAGTAAGGTCATTTCTCTAGCCTGCAAAGTATTTTCAATAGATTACAGTCAGAAGGGCAAATAAACATATGCTAAAATAAATTGAGAAGGTGGAAATACAACAAAGGAGTAGAACAAACAAAAGGAAACCATTAAATAAAGAGAAAAGAAACTATGGAGAAGGTGCAATTACTTTAAAGGAAAATAAACCATATCAGAAGTTCCTCAAAAATTGACTATCAAAAAAATAAAAAATAATAACTAAAAATAAAAATAAAAGAAGAAAAGCTTGATGAAGAAATGAGAATAACCTGTAGTTGAAATGATTTCATTTCCTCCTCAGTAAACAAGAAAGATCTTGAACTTGCACGCTCAGCTTGAAGAGCCGATTCAGCAGTTTCTGTAGCCTTTTGAGCACTCTCAACCTGAAAATCAATCAATAAGACATGAGATTGCCAAGTAATCCAACACAGACGGAAATCCACCATCATAGGACCCACATTCTAGCAGATACAGATAATACAAAGGATGATAAAAGGGAGACGAAATCTAGTAATAAAAAAGAACTAAGATTTCATGAAGATATGTTGGCCGGGGAGTCATCTAACAAGTTTGTTTTCGGCATTGTATAGAATCTCTCGGCACCATCAATTAATTTAAAAGGATAATTGTGTCTTTTCACACAACTAATTTAACCTAAAGACATCACAGGTGGGGGTCAAAAAAAAAAAAAAGGTGGACTTTGTCTGGTGAGAAAAAAACACGGTGGAGTTCAAGCTCAAATCATATAAAGATAACATGCATGGTATTATCGATTAATTATAGGCAATGAAATGCTTTAATCAAGATTTAGTTCGTCCACTTGATTTTCTGTTTTAAATGGGGTTTACTGGGTTTTAGCTTAACTAAAAAATTCACTCACTGAAATTGAGTAACTAAACAATTGAATTGAATTCGGTTGGATGATTCTTACTAACAAAGTTGAGTAATTCCAACATTTTTAAAAACACGGGAGATTCTTGCATTTTGACTTAACACAGAGGAGATTATTGTCATTATGCCTTCTTTTCATAATGGAAAACGAAGGAATAAGTTCAAAATTTTCACGTGCTTAAGTATGTCAATTCCACATGAGCTTTTCCTAATAAGGAAACATTTTGAAATTACTGAAAGAAATTGACTAGTTAACACCGTTAAGAGCATATAATTAAGGACTATATAAATCTAAATATATTTAAATGAGTTGAATTTACATTAAAAAAAAAGTCGTGAAGTACAATTTTCATCAGAATGATGTACTTTTTTTTTTTTTTTGACAGAGAATTGTAGTATCCATTATTTGTTTCAAATTTCTAAATATATTTGGACGAAGAGGGCACAGAGGATCACAATATAATCATGGAAGGGTACGCAAAATGTTATATCCAGTTACTTTTTGTTTTTTTTCTTAATGCAACGTTAAACAAAAAAACTTTGGACATTTAAACACACCTGAGCTTGCAATCGCAGTTTTTCTTGTTTTAACAAAGAAATCTCTGTCTCAGCCTGTTGAAGACAAAAACAAAGTAAAACGCAGCACAAAAAAAAAAAAAGGTATGTCTACAGACTGCATCACACACACACACAGATGTGATCAAAACTTACAATTTCTTTTGACCGTCGCAGATAATTTATCACATTTTGTAAGCCAGCATCAGTGGAAGAATCTGGACCAGCACTTCCACTGGACAGTCCAGAAGAAATACGATCTTTCTCTGCCAATTGAATGTGAAAAGCCTCGAGTCTACTATGCAGTATTTTGTTCTAGAAAAGGATATAAGAAGCTTCAGAACAGGGGAAAGCAACAAGATTCTGGAAAAAGAAAATGAGGGACATGTACGACAAGTAATAATACGGACCCAAGTTAATGGCGCCCCTTAATTCTCATGGTGAATAATTCTTTAGATGATATCAGGTTCATTTTGATACAGAAATGTAAAAACGTAATGGGAAAACATGTTATAGTGCGCTAAGTACCAATCTTTTTTTCTTTCTTTCTTTTTTCCTTAATAAGAAAACACTTTTCATTGATAGTTATATTCAACAGCCATTCTATCAAACCAAACCTACCCCTAAGAACCATATTGATTAGAACTTCTCAAAAGTGATCGAGACAAGATTGCTTAGAAGACCAACATTAATGCCTTACCAGTCCACGAGCTTTTTCTTTTTTTTTTTTCTTTTGGCAAATAATTAACATTTGTGCTGAGCAATCCAATTGTTATAACCAAAATAATATTTTATCAACTGACACAGCCCTGTTTGTTTTAGAGAAAAATATTAGTATAACAGATTATGATTCTATCAATAGATTAAGGAAAACTATTTTCCATTTTTTTAATCAAAAAAACTCCTTTTATTGATTAGTGAATCAAATACAATGAAGAGGATAAGGCTAAGGCTATCTATTTTTAAACAACAATTAACATAAGAAATTAAAACTAAAGAATATAAAATAAAATTGAAGAGCAATATATCCATTCCAGCATTAATATAGACAGCTTTCTGGTTTGTTGAGCAAAAAAAGAACAAGCCATATGAGGCATCACCACAGAAATAATAACAGTACTAATAATATTTAAAAAAAAAAAAAAAAAAAAAAAAAAAAAAAAAAAACAGCATGCGTACAGCATATGGCAATTACCTGTTCGTTGAGTTCATTGTACTTCTTCTCAGCATCGCTCTTGGATTCCTCTAAAACTGCCTTCTCAGTTTCCCACTTCATCTTTAGTTCATTCTATGAAGTAGGAATAAAAATATGGAAAATTAAGATCAACTTCAATCTTGCATGCCAAAGTAGCTTCACAAGAAAAGATAAAACAAATGTGATAACCGGACTTACATTCTCTCTTTTCTGCACGTGAACCATTTTGCGCAACGTAGATGCTTCATCTTGGAGTGAACCCAAATCTTTTGAAGTTTTATTCAATTCTTGAATTGTCTCTGACAGGAGGATAACCTGGAGAAATATCGTAAACATGGTGGGAAATGAGCGAGATTATATCGAGAGCATATATAATATATTACTATGTTTTCATTATTTGCATATACATATACAATATCTTTAATGAACAGGTCACCATATTAGGACCTGGAACAAATAACAAGCCAACAGCCAGTTGCCGTTCCACTAATACCCATATTCCTCGCAACTTTGCAGAACCCCTTTTTTAAGGAACTTTTCAAAGGTATATTTTGATCGGAAGGCTTTTCTTTTCAATCCCAATAACCCCAAAGTAACCACCGAAAATGCACTCGAATGCTGGGAGCATATAAGGCCATTTCAAGCCTTTATTAACAACAAAACTTTATTTTAAAGTTTTAGTCGCAGATCAAGAATTAGAAGTGGCAATTTATGTTAACACAAGAATCAGCAGCAAGAGGATTGGAGATGATACTGACATGTCTTTCGTAATTAGCCTGAGCAGAACTCCATCGCTGATGCTCCTTCTCCAAGTCTTCTTTCAAAACAGATATCTGGATCTCCATTGTCACAATTTGAGACCTGGAGTTCAAGATGAAAAATGAAGCTCCAAATAGGATTGTGAATGCAAGAAATTAAAATGCAGCAAGAGAAACTTACGCTTTAGCCGAGGTTTCTTCTTTTAGACTTCTAATTTCTGCTAGAGCAGAAGAAAGAGCCTCTTCCTTCCCTGCTGCTGCAGAAGCCACTTCTTCAGACTTCAAACTAGATTCGTTTTCAAGTTCTGAGACCTTTTCTCTAAGTGAAACAAGTTCAGCTTCTAGCGATGTTTTTAGCTTTTCAGCCTGTCATAACATGTTAGAGGGCAAAGACAAATTATACCCACTACGGTAAATGTTTGATAATCGATTGAACAAAAGACGAGCAACAATATCGCTACCTCAACTTTGAAGTCTTCATGGGCACTTTCCATCTGTTTTAGTGCATCTTCATTCACTTGGGCTATGCTCTTATACTGCCAATATGAACAAGAGAAACCATTAGGTTTAATCGCTTAAACAAATTGAGAATTTAAAAGAGTAAAGAAACAGAACCTGTAGCATGTGATCCTTGTTAGCCTGCGCTTCCTCTCTCAATTTTGCAATCTCCTCCTTTGCCGCTTTCAAATCGGAAACAACCTGGACCAAATTTAAACAAACCAATGGTTGACTTTTAGTTTAGCACAAGAAAGGCACATAAATTGACATAATTCTCCAAATAAAAAAGATAGTGAAGTCATGGCATTTTAACACAAATTATAATCTGACAAAAGTACCAAAATGCTTTACAAAAGATAACAAAGGTAGGTTTTTTTTATTTTTTAATTTTCAAATGAAACACTGCTACATGAAAGGGCAGCTTAAAAAATAAATAAACAATAAAATATGTGAAAATACCGAATCCTTGAGACCTCTACCCAGTTAACCAATAAAACTGAAACATCTAGAGATTCAAACTCCAACAGAAATATGAAATTTTTCCTTTTCTTTTTTTTACTTATATTTATCTTATTTTACTTGGGGGGGTTTGGTTAAAGGGGGGGGAAGAAACAGAACCTACGTTAATCCTTTCAACAAGAAGCTGTTGTTACAAGCTGACCTAGATATACATGTTATTCACTTACACATTGGAGCACAGCCAAAAATCAGAGTCAAACTCTTGACACAAGCTTATACCCTCTTCTAACAAAGTTTGAGTCCATCTGACTACTTTCAAACCGGTCACGACTGAAAAAATGTGTTTCAATATTACATTTGATTTTCAATTCTTGATAACATAAATCTAAAACTAAGAACTCCAAGTCAAAAGGGAAACTCTCAGAATCTCTGCATATTTTGTATTTCAATATTCTATGCCAGATAAGGTGCACCTATGAATAGATATCAGACTATTCAATCATAAGAAGCAAAATATTTACAGAATACATACATTCATGCATGGATGATACACACATGTACATGTATAATATATAGCGTTGTTGCAAAAACCATGAAACAATCAAAACATTAGTGCAATTAGTATACGTGGTGTGTCACTGTAGAATAAATGAAGATATCTTTGAAGCAAAAAATCCTAAAAAAGATAGACAAGTTGTAAAATGAAAATCATCCTGATAATTTGAGGAACCTGCCACTAATTTTTCATGCAGCTCTCTTGGTCTAGGGACCAAGATTTTTGTTCCAATGGAACCAAACGTAGGAAACCATTCCTAGTAAAAAGAAAGAAAAGCCATAAACTGACCTCACTTGAAAAGGAGGAAGGTTCAGTCGCACTATTCATCGCAAGATCCTATAATACCAGAACATAAGGGGGTTAAAGGGGATTAAAGAATTAGAATTGCAAGTCTGCATCAAATTAAAATATTGTTTAACCAATATTCAACATGACAGTACCCAAAAAAAAGATTAACATGTCAGAAACTATAAGTCAACTGAACATACACATACACAGAACCACAATCACTAACAGCCAGGCATCACTTGTAAAGCCAAGATTTCATCTTTTTAATCTTTATAATAGGGTAGCGGGGTTCAGTAAAATAATTAGAATGTAAGATTAGATGGAATAATCAGAGAAAAATAAGATTAGATGGAATAAAACCGAAAAAATACAAGGTGTCAAGAACCAAGCATAATATTAATATATAATTTTTAATAACCCTTTCATTGATAATTAGTAAATGACAAGGAAAAGAGGATGAGAGAGTTTGTTTCTTGTCAAAAAAGAGAGAGAGAGAGAAGAAAGCGGTGATAGTTATTTCCCTCAAAAATGTGGTTCTAAAAAAGAAATTTAGCCTTGGTTGGGGGGGGGGGGGAGATCAACAACTATTCTCAAAAAGATCATTAGATTTACGCCCCAACAGGAGCTACATAGCTGTCACCAAAGGTAACATTGCTGCTTAATAAAATAAACCCATATTAGTTTAGATCAACTTAAAACTTACAAGCATTTGTACTCACCAGAAAAAACAATAAACAATAAACAATAAACAAAAACAACAAAAAACAAAAAAAAACAAAAAAAAAAAAAAACAAAAACAGCCCACAATCAAATGATATGGAAAGTACGGTACAGAAAATCAAATTAACTTCACGTGCATGTTAGTATGAAAAGTGCATTAGAAAAGTACCTGAACATCAGAAGATTTAATCTTTTTCTCCAAATCAGAGAGTTTGGCCTGAGTGAACAAACAAACAAATAGTAAATCCTCTAAAAGACAGGCAGGCATGTGGATTCATGTCTTACGTAAGGTATATCCAAATTCATCTTATAGCGCACTCAGAGTACATAAAACTGCATGGAAAAAAATTAACAAAAACAAACAAACAAAAACCCACCTCTGCTACAGCTGCTCTAGTCTCTGCAGTCCGAACAGCACTCCATGCATTAGCCAAGTCCTTTTGCATTTCTTCAACTTGTCTCATGGCATTTTTCATGGTCTGGTCACGGTCAAGTGTTAGAACTCTAACATTATCCCGCTCTTCTTGCAGCTCTTTCCTAGCCTCAGCCCATTCCCTCTGCACATTTACGATTAGCATTCTTTAAGTAGTCCAAAACTCAACAATAACTATTAATCCGAATCATTGATCTTGACATCAAACAAATCTCATACATCTAGATCAAATATTAAAATGTATATATACACATTTCAACGAAAAAAATACAAAAAGAAAAAATAGAAAACCTTGAGAACTAATAATGGTAAATACCTGAATTTGCTTTGTATACTCTTCTTGTTTTCTCCTCTCTGCAGCTCTTGCCTCCTGCAGTTAGGGGGAACACATAAAGTCACATGTTACAACAAAGTTACAAACAAAAATCACTTGAAATATAAATACATAAAAACAAAAATTAAAATTAAAATTACCTCACGAACTTGCTCTGTACTCTGAATAATATCCAAACTAGCCTGCATAAAATAATATGAGAACATACACAACAATTGTGAAAAAGAACCACAGAAATTGGGACAATACCACCTGCAAGCGATGGACCCTCTGCGACAAACCACGGACTTCTTCCAAAGCCCTCTTCTCAGCATTTACTAGCATTTCCTTTTCATTCTTCAGAACAGACACCTGTTGGTGGTAACAACAGACAAAGTGAGAAACGGTGATTTTAAATGATATAAGCATATGAATATGTAATAGCCGTGTAAGATATTGATGTGACCTCCATATTCAACTTCCTAGAGAGCTCTTCAGCAGCATGCAAAGATTCAGAACTTTCACGCAGCTTCCTCTGGTAGTCAACTATTAACTGGGAAAATTCCACATTCCTCGCTAAAACACCATTGGTTTCATTTCTCTGATATAATACAAGTCATGAGACATAATAAAAAGTTCAGACACGGAACACTGCCATGCTTTTTGTCCATAAATGTACTTCTAGAGCCTGATGTATGATCACCTGATGCTCAAATTCTTTCATAAAACTGTCAAGTTTCTCTCTAGCAAAATTTGATTCCAAAGCCAACTTGTCACGCCCTGACCGTAAAGATGTGATCTCGATCCTAACCATCATCATAAGATGTGGATTTACAAACCATTGCCACAAAGTTGACAAAAATTTGAAAGAGAAGAGAACAGAGAATTACTTTGAATAAGGCTAAAGCATTAAAAATAAAAAAAATTTATAAAAAAAAAACCAACTAATTCAAGGAACTTGGATGTTAAGGATTAACTAAAATATGAGGGAAGGGATCGATTTGGAAACCTCATAATAAGAAGACCCAGATTGAATGAAATATTTACCGAGATTTTTCTAGCTCTTCTTCGAGACATTTCACTCGCTCGGCAGCCTTCTCTTGCGCCCTTCTTGTAGCTTCCTGTTTGTCGTATTGCTTATAGGATAAGTTATTAAAGTGCAACGCAGTAACGACATGAACCATTTCTATGATTTAATTGAGTCTCTACCATACCTGAGAACCTTCAAGAAGCAACTTTAGGTTGGTTCTTCCATCTTCTGTCAGAAAGGAAAAAAAAAAAAATCTTTAGATAACCAAAAAGCCAAAAGAACAGTTCAGTCAAATAATCATTTGGAGAACGAAAAGTAGATGGGTGGAAACCTGGAGGAGCCTCTACGGATATGGAAGGAGTCGAATGGAGTTTGTGTTCCTCTTCATATAGTCTTTTGTACATTGCAACCTGTGTTTTGGGGGAAAATATTAATGAAAACTTGACCCTCCAGAGCAAGTACCAAGAACGAATTAATCAAATACATGCTAACATATAAGAAACATAGAGATTAGGCCAAAAAGAAGCTCTCACAGATGTGTGAAGGGATTCAATCATGCGTCCCTGTTCTTCAGCTCTCTGTAATACTGCTGCAACTCTTGATGCAGCTTCATCTGTATGTTTCTTGAGCTCCAATTCAAGTTTTTCCTAAATTTCCACAACCAAATAGATAATTATCAAAATGTTTTTCATCTCAAGTGTAACAAGTATCCAAAAAATTCAATTATAAGTAGAGAAACATAAATTGATCACAGCCAACCTTGAATTCGGACTCCTTATTTTCGATCTCGTCAGAAAGATTACGAACAAGACCCCTGAGCTGGGCATTTTGCTCTACCAGTCCATTTATGTCCTTGAAAGTCAACTGTCACATCAAACAGTACAAAAGGGACATTGATGATTTCAATTACGCTTACAAAGATCTAAAAAAACAAAAATCTGAAATTCAAACCACCATGCCAAAAAAAAGATTCTCAATTTTTGAGAATCATGTTCAGGAAGAAAGATAAACAAACTCACAAGACGTTCAGAGATGACTTTTTCAGCATCTGAATCTGTAGTCATCTCAAAAGGAACGATAGCAGTAGTGTCATTCACAATATCTTTTGTAGAAGATCCACAACGAATCTGTATATCCCGGCATTCCTTTAGAAGAACCGTCACCTTCAGCATTAGCACCCAGAAAAATAAGGTTAAGGTATGATATCAAAGGGCAAAACATACACCTACTCATTTAAGCCAACACCTTGACGTAAAATTTAACGTCAAGGAAAAAAATAATAATAAAAAGCTTAGGATTTTTTAGTTACATGTTAGACGTGCTTAAGTTAGATGGATAACAGTGCGTCATTACCCTGCCTAATTTTGTTTGGTTTGAGTTAAATGGACCTTTGGTACTACCTTGTCCACTTTCTTCCTTTCTTTCAATCAAGAAATTCTTACTTCTTATCAAATAATGATACATTTAAACACACACACACACACACACGGGCATTGACAATGTCAACGAACAGAAAGACCTTTTATAATGAAAATATTGAAAAAAACAGTTGAGAAAATACAAACAAATCAAACTCATTAACTAGTTGCCAATGACGTATCTTGGTTTTTTACCTGCTTCTGGAGGTCATTGATCTCCTTCTGAGCAAGATTGTAGTCACGCTCATGCCTCCTTAAATCAGCCTACAAAAGAAAAGGGCGTGCGAGCATTAAAGGGCAACAACATGAACAACAATAAAAAAAATAATAATAACAACAAGAATAATAACAATTATATATGAAATAACAATTTGAATCAAAATTTGATAAACATATTTAACCTTCAACTCCTGGATGGTTTTCTCCAAGTTTTCCTGTTCAGATGTCGAGGTTTGCAGTTTTTGGTTGATCATAGAGTATGCTTCAACCATTCTCTCATGTTCCGCTGCATAAATTTTCAAAGATAGTTTCAGTTTACAGGAACAAATCTGTTCAAACTCAGGTTCAAACTGGATATAAAAAAGAAAGTTTTCTTATAAAAGGAATAATAATAAAGTTCACCTTTTTTTTCATAAGGTTCGGTTCTTAATTAGAATACCTCTACTAGATATAATTGTCTTATTGAGACAAGCAACTACCTTTCTTCTACTAGATATCTCATCTCAATAACTCTCCTTTCTTACATCATATTTAATTTACTACTTTAGTACATGAGGTCTGTTATTTATAACTCGTATTCACCATATGTGCATGAGGTGCCTGTTTTTCTGACACTTTACTAATTAACCGGCAAAGGACTACAACTATAACAAGTTCAAAAATAACAATAAAACAAAAGCACATACCCCTTTCATCCAAAATCAGTTCAGCTTTCTCCTCTAGTTCATAAAGAACCTGCAAAAACAAGGGAATAGGACTTGATGAACTTCATGCATCAAGTAAAATTGCACGTCTCCCATAAAAATATTAAAAAATAAATTAAAAAGGAAACATAATTATGTCGCACAAATAATCATACATAATACAATTCTCTAACCACTGCAGCAACTAATCACAGGAAGAAAAAAAAAATGAAGGTGTTAAGCCTCCCATCCGGTTCACTTGCGTTAAGCGTGCCAAGCACGTGACTGGAGGGGTGTGAGAACCTTCTGGAGGGTAGTGGGAGACTGGGAAAGGGGGTGTGTCAGCTAGGCAACAGTTAGTCCTTGGGAAGCAAGTTAGTTATGAGTCAAGAGAATAAAACGTGCAAGGGGGGGATGGTAGAGAGTCAGTCAATCTAGTGGAAATTGTACTTAGGTTAGAGAAGCCGAGCCTCTCGAATTGCTTTGCCTTGTGTGCCTTCGTTTGGTTAATATTCAGTAGAGTTTTCTTTACTATCCTTTCCATTACTTTGCATTCTCTTTGTTTTCTCCTATTCCTTGGTTATGTGTCTATCATTTGGTATTAGAGCCTTCGTTCTGGGAGATGGTAGCGAAGATGGAATCTCGTGTGGATTCTGTGGAGGAGCAGATGGCTTCGGTTCGCAGAGATCTTCAGAAGCTTTCGGAGGTGAAGAAAAGTTTAGGGACGATCCTGGAAAAGATGGTGATCTTGGATCGGGTGGATCTTGCACTGCAAAAGTTGGTGGAGCCCAAACCGGTTAAGCCTTCGGTGGTTGGATCTGAGGTTTCAGTGGGTCCAGAGTCCTCCTCTCGCCCATCGGTGCTTGTGGAGTCTGGCAATTGTGAGATCGGGGTTAAGTGGGATGATCGGGGGAAGTCGGTGCTAGTCAATCAGAGTGGCGAAGCCTTCAAGGTGTTATCCAAGGCCGTTTTAGAGCTAGGATCGCTGGGGGGTGGTTATCTTGAGGTTGCCGGTAAGAACGATGCTCTGCTTCATCGTTTGGAGATGCCAGTGTTTGAGGATTTGAACCTTGAGGGGTGGGTTTTTCGTGCTGAACGTTTCTTCACCATTAATCGCCTATCGGAGCTCCAATAGTTGGAGGCGACAACGATCAGTATGGATGGGAAGGCCCTTGCTTGGTTTTAGTGGGAGAACGGCCGGTGGCCGACGTGTTCGTGGTCGAAATTAAAGCTGAATCTCTTGGATCGCTTCTGATTGTCTCAGGAGGGGTCCATCTGTGAGAAGTTTCTTGCACTCCGACAAGAGCACTCGGTTCGGGAGAATCGCCAGCTGTTCGTTTCGACTCCGTTGACGAACATTCTGGAACATGTGCTGGAGAGCACGTTCATCAACGGGTTGAAACCGAAGGTAAAAGCTGAGGTCTGAATGATGAAACTGACTAGACTTGCTCAGAACTCGCTTCTAAGGTTGGGGAAGTTCGGCCCACATCCGAGTTGGGCAAAAAGCCCACTTACGCCTTTTAGCCCTAGCCTGTACAATCAGCTCCCTTCAAGCCAAACGACATCGCCACCAAACACTCGTCATATAGGTCAGCGTTCTGGTTCTTCTTTTCGTCGTTTAACTGATTCTGAGCTTCAGCAAAAACAGGAAAAGTGTTTATGCTTTCATCGTGATGAGAAGTATTCGATTGGTCATCGATGTAAGAAAAAGGAATTGCATGTGCTCGTGGTTAGTGATGATTTGGACTTAGGGTTTGGGGACCGAGTGGAGGAATCAGTGGACATTCCGATGACCACTCAAGCTGGTGATGTGGAGTTGTCCATTAATTCCATGGTGGGACTGTCTTCCCCGAAGACGATGAAGGTTAAAGGAATGATTGCCCAGTAGGAGGTTGTCGTGATGATTGATTGTGGAGCTTCCCGCAATTTCCTTTCGGTGGGTTTGGTCAAGAAATTAGCGATTCCTCAAGTGGGTACCTCTGATTATGGTGTTTTGATGGGCACTAGTTGGCCGTCAAGGGCAAGGGCATCTGTCGGGGAGCAGTTTTAATTCTCCAAAATTTGGAGATCGTGGAGGACTTCCTGCCACTGGAGTTGGGTAACGCTAACGATATTTTAGGCATGCAATGGTTGGCTTCATTGGGTGGTATGCATGTTAACTGGGGGACTTTGACAATGAAGTTCCGGGTTGGGGGTGTGACGGTTACACTCCAGGGCGATCCGGCTTTGTGCAAATCTTTGGTTTCTCTTAAGGCCATGATGAAGGCAATCAAAGACCAGGGTGCGGGTGTGTTAATGGAATTGGGAAATATTGAAGTAAGGGAGCCAACCTTGAGTGTTGAAATTCCGAGCCAACTCACCGAGGTGTTGCAGCATTGCCAACGGGTGTTCAATTGGCCGGAAGGGCTTCCTCAGCAGCGGTTCCATGATCCTGCCATCACCCTATCCTCAGGGGTGGCCTCGGTTAATGTGCATCCTTATCACCAACCACACGCTCAAAAGGTTGAAATTGAGCGATTGGTGACTGAGATGTTGGCGGCAGGGATCATCCAACCGAGTATCAGTCCTTTCTCTAGCCTGGTTTTATTAGTAAAGAAGAAGGATGGCAGCTGGCATTTTTGTGTGGACTATCGGGCTCTCAATAAGACAACAGTGGAGTATAAGTTCCCAATCCCAATCATTGATGAATTGTTGGACGAGCTTCATGGGGCAGCCATTTTCTCAAAGCTTGATCTCAAATCCGGCTACCATCAGATTCGGGTCCAAAGGATGTGCCGAAGAGAGCGTTCCGAACTCATGAGGGGCACTATGAATTCTTAGTGATGCCTTTCGGCCTCACAAATGCTCCAGCAACATTTCAAGGCCTTATGAATGAGATCTTTAGGGACCAATTGCGGAAATTTGTCCTCGTTTTCTTTGACGATATACTTGTCTATAGCCGATCTATGGAGGAACATCAGGAGCATCTTGGTATCATTTTGTAGATATTGGAGGCTAATCAGTTATACGCTAATAAGAAGAAGTGTCAATTTGGGCAACCACGTTTGGAGTACTTGGGGCACATTATTTCCAAGGACGGGGTAGCAGTCGATCCTTCGAAGGTGGAGGCTATGTTGCGTTGGCCTATTCCTAATAACTTGTGGGAGCTGCGGGGAATCTTGGGTTTGACTGGTTACTATCGTCGGTTCGTAGCAGCCTATGGTCGGATCGCTTGGCCACTCATGGATCAGTTGAAGCGCAACAATTTTGGTTGGTCAGAGGAAGCCAAATCCACTTTTCGCCATTGAAGCTGACCATGATCACGGTTCTAGTCTTGGCTCTTCTGGACTATTCGCAGCCCTTCGTGATCGAGACTGGTGCCTCCAGGCACGACACTGGGGATGTTCTTATGCAACAGCAACATCCCATTGCTTACTTTAGCCAAGTCCTACCACAGTGAGCGCAGCTCAAATCGGTTCATGAGAGGGAACTCATGGCCATTGTTTTTGCCATTCAAAAATGGCACCACTACCACCTCAAACATCGTTTCACGGTGTGCACTGACCAAAAGAGCCTTAAGTTTTTATTGGAGCAGCAGTTAGTGAGCCCTGACCATTAGAAGTGATTGGTTAAGTTGATGGCTATAACTTCAACATCCAGTATGCACCTAGTCTTGAGAACACTGCTGCGGATGCTCTTTCTCGGGTTGCTCCTATGGCCGAAGACACCACTACTGCCTTGTTCGCTCTTACCGTCCACCATACACTCCTCCTAGATTATATTGAAGCTCGGGTCCTCGCTAACGAGAGCTGCAACAGGTGCTTTTGGACTTGAAACATGATCCGACCTCTTGCCCAGGGTATGCTACTGTTGATAACCATTTGCTATAGAAGAATCGGTTGGTTCAGCCGAGCAATTCGTCTATTATTGGTCGGGTGCTTCGTGAGTTCATGATGGGAGTATTGGGGGTCATTCGGGTTTTCTCAAGATGCTTAAACGAGTGGCTGCTAATTTCTTTTGGGCTGGTATGAAGGGGGACATTCAGTTGTATGTAGCCCAATGTCCGATGTGTCAAACTAATAAGTCCTCTACTTTCGCCCCTGGCGGACTACTTCAGCCCCTGCTAATTACCGAAGCAGAACTGGGAGGATATGTCTGGATTTTATTGAAGGCCATCCACGATCGGAGGGTGTGGGTACTATCTTGGTCGTGGTGGATCGTCTTTCCAAGTTTGCTCATTTCATCAGCCTAAAACATCCCTTTTTGACCCCCCACTGTTGCGGCTGTGTTTGTTCGGGAAGTGGTGCGCTCCATGGCGTCCATCGCTCTATTGTGTCAGATTGGGACAAGGTGTTTATGAGCAAGTTTTGGGGTGAGTTGTATAAGATGCAGGGCAAGGAACTGAAACATAGCACGGCATATCATCCTAAAACTGATGGTTAGACAGATGGGGTGAACCGTAGTCTCGAGTCATACCTTCGTTGCCTCACCAATTCTATGCCTCAACTAAGGGCTAAGTGGGTGCCATGAGCATAATTTTGGTTTAACTCATCCTATCACACTTCATCTAAGATGACTCCGTTTCAAGCAATTCATGCGCGTGATCCTCCGCCTATTATCCGCTATGAACATGGGTCTACTCCTTGCTCAGACGTTGAGAAGCAGCCTTTGGACTGTGCTGCTATGCTAGCTAAAATGAATCAACATTTGCAGCATGCTCATAATCGGATGAAGATGCAAGCTGATACTCATCGCTGTGATTCGGAATTTGATGTGGGTGATCGGGTTTTTCTCAAATTTCAACCATACCCTCTGAAGTCTTTGGCTTCCCGACCATATGAGAAACTGGCTCCACGATACTCTGGGCCTTTTAAGGTGCTTGCTCAAGTCGACCAAGTGGTGTATAAGTTGGAGCTTCCGAGCCATGCTGCCATTCATCCTGTGTTCCATGTTTCCCAGCTCAAGCGAGCTCTTGGAACTGAAGTTGTGTTGACCTCCCTTCCTCCTCAATTGGCTAATGATTTGGAGCTGCGAGTGGAACATGAAGCAGTCTTGGGTTTTCGCCCGGGTCTGGGGCATCCTGGTCATCACTTGGAAGTCTTGTGCAATGGAAAGGCTTGCCTGCATTCGAAGCTACTTGGGAGTCGTTTGAAGTGTTGCAGGAGCAGTTTCCCGCCTTTAACCTTAAGGCCAAGGTTACTCTTTGGATGCAGGGTAATGATAAGCCTCCCATCCGGTTCACTTACATCAGGCATGCTAAGCACGTGACTGGAGGGGTGTGAGAACCTTCTGGAGCGTAATGGGAGCCTGGAAAAGGGGGTGCGTCAACTAGGCAGCTGTTAGTCCTTGGGAAGCGAGTTAGTTATGAGTCAAATAAAACGTGTAAAGGGGGGCTAGTAGAGAGTCCAGTCAATTCAATTCAGTGGAAATTGTACTCAGGGAAGAGAAGCTGGGCCTCTTGAATTGCTTAGCCTTGTGTGCCTTCATTTGGTTGTTTGGTTAATATTCAGTAGAGTTTTCTTTACTATCCTTTCCATTTCTCTTGCATTCTCTCTATTCTCTCCTATTCCTTGGTTCTATGTTAATGAGAAGGTACATAGAGGCCATGATTTGTATATATTCAAATGGTAGCACAGGAACTATATAACATTTGCTTACCATCATGAGCAAACATAAGTGGAAGAGAGACTAATATAGAGGAGAAGGCATACCCGTTGCAATACTGTGTTCAAAGAATATATATACAAAAAAAACATGCTATTATTGAAGGCATACCCGTTGCAATACTGCCTCAGATTCCTTCCTACCCAACTGCTCGTGCCTCATTGCATCAACGGCTTCTTGGTACTTTGCATACATTTTAGCAAGCTATTAAAAAAGAGACGAGTAAAATGAACATAAGCAATAAGAGAAGAATTTTCAAACCAAATCAAAGAAATGAGACCACCAACATAATTAAGCAGGTAACTCACACTCCAACCATCGCGCAGAAGTGAAGCTGCTAATGCAGTTCCTGAAACACCTGCTGGAATTCTGGGAACGATCATGTGGTCATTCTCAAGCATGTCATTGGTGTCAACTGAATTGATCCATCTGCAACATAAAAATCAGTTCAAGTTATACGTGTTCTTTACTTGTACAAGACATGCACTAAACATACATTTGCATCAAATATTAAAATTCAGTTGAATGGTCCCAAAAGAATAATAAGCATCCCAACCTTTTTAACATAGGCTACAAAACAGCGAATAAGTTTCTCCCAAGTTCAACATTACACTAGCAGAAATCTTCTACAATGTGGATGATACAAAAACGATAAACTTTCATGCCTCAACTCCAGCAATGAACATTTTAACATTGGAGTTTTGTTCTATTCCCATAAATTTATTAGCTTTAAAGTTTCTAACTGTTTCATGATCCACGTGATGAAAGTCCAAGAACACCAAAAACCCATTGAAAAAAGAAATTGCAAAGTTTCAAAAGAAATGAAGAAAACGTGCAGCAAAAATATCTTAAATAAACAAGAGGAACATACGTTTCATTAGTAAAATTAGTGAGAGGAAGTAGATTCAACTCATTTGCTTTCCTGCTTGTTTCAATTTCAGCTTCACACTTGTCAAGTTTTAGTTTCAGATCTGCGGCCTCCTGAACAAGAAAAAAGAGCAAAACAAAATAAATAAATATATATCATAAAATATACAACAAAAATCAGCTCAATCTAGGGCACATCTGATCTAATCTACTAAAAAGCCATAAGCCCTATGCTCCAATTACATCCATCCAATTTAAGACTAGTAGACCAAACAGGTAATCCTTAAACTCCTTGTCCGCCGATCCCATAGAAAAGCTCAAATTTGTAAATAAGTCCAGTGTCTACATCTTTTCCTCAAAAATTCAAGCATTCCTCTCCATCCATGTTGCCCATGGTAATGCAAGCACCATACATTTCCACAAAGCCAAATACCACCATATGCCCAACAATTAAGGATTTACACTATACCGGAAATACCCAGGGAAACCTGCCTCCTTAAAAAGCTTAAGCCATAGCAGTCTAGTCACTTCACAAAGCTACAAGAAATGATCTATTGACTGCCCCTCCTTTCTACCCATAACGCACTAGGAAAGAGACGAAGAAATTATCAGGATATCTCCTCAAGATCGTATCACATGTGTTAAGTTCACCATGAAATGTCAGCCATGCAAAAACTTTAACTCTATAAGGAACACGAGATTTCTAAATAAAATTAAAAGGCTCGAAGGAGGAAATGTCAAGATCATTGATGGGGGAAGCAAAAAATGATTTGCACAAAAACCATCGAGTGTCACCTATCCAAACTCTACAATCTAGACACGTCGAATTAAATGAAAAGGAAGAAATAAATTGGATTAGAAACTGTAATTCCTCCTCCCTATCATTAAGTCCTCTCCTAAACCAAAAATTCCGGTTTAACTCCTGACTTCCAATTTAGAAACCAAACTATAGACCGTGGATAGCATTGGTTGCCAAAGGTCCATCAATAATATACCACTATCAAGCGGAAAATAAAAGCTTCTTTGCCAACAAAATTGAGAAATATAATTTCACTAATATCCATCCCACAACCAAGCAGAAAATAATAGCGTCTTCGCCAATCAGATTGAGAAATATAATCTTTCATAGGAAAAGAAACTTAAACAAATTCCACAATACGAGTAAACTTATAAATACCATGCGTTTCAGGGGGAAAAAAATACAATAGTAGCTAACCTTTTCAAATTGCTGCCTTGCAGATACCTCCTTTTCCAGCTTTTCCTTGTAATCATTCTGAACTTGACTAAGATGTGTCTGCTCAAAACAGCAGTAATAGCACAACAAGATATGGAAAATAAATAAATAAATAAATAAATAATAATAATAAATCAAAAATAGAATCAACATCATTAAAACAATAGATAGATCAAAAAACCATAAGAAAGAAATTCACCTCTAAAGCTTTGATCACACCTTCAAGGTCTCCTGCCTTCTTCGACCATTCCTCAGAACTTTCCTTGTATAATTCCACAAGCTTGTTTACCTAGAAAGTTGATAATTATTCGCATGAAACAGAATAAAGACATTAATAAATAAACAAATATCTTTAAATAGCCAGTTCCTGTCTAAAAATAGAATACAAAAATTTCTTGTAGAACTCACTGTTGAGAGTTCAGCTGAAAGTTGCTCCTCGTTTGTCGAAGCAGCATCTTTTGTTGCATGTAACTCCTACACATTTCATAAAGAAATATACATTACGCAGCAAACATATTAGGAAAGACAATGAACACAATTTTGAGACCCCAGAAATATCACCTCTTGTAATGACGTTAGCTTCATTTCAAGCTCTCTCACCCTATCCTTGTTCCATTTTAAAGAGCTAGAACATTCATCGAATTGTCTCTGGACCTGAACATGTTAACAAGGAATTGAGAATACTGGAAAAAGTAAGTTCTTCAGATTTATGCATAAAAAAAGAGAATCAACCTACTAAACAAATTTTTAGAATAGAACATGAAGCAAAACTGTAAAAACAAACATACATCTGCAAGCTTGGAAGACAAATCTGCCTCAACATCAGCATGTTTCCGCCGCATCTGAACAAGACTGTCAAATTTGGCTGTCAACTCATCATTAAGCCATGTATTATGCCTCTCGGTGAGCTCTTTCTCCTGCTCACACCCAAATTTGGCATGATAAGAAAGAGAACTCCAAAATCAAGTTATCAAGTTAACAAAGTAAAAATGCCAATCTATTTGAACTTTGAAGCAACATCTAGCCTGCAATAACACTAAAAACCCAATGGTCGAAACTTGGCAGGTAACCTAGCCTTGTGTCATCAGCAAAACCAAGCAAAAGAAAATATGCCTGGAGATCATTCTACCCGTGTACTATTCAGAAAATCCAGCTACAGAAAATATGCATCTAGTTTTTATGCATTCTAAGCAAAATCAAGCCAACATTTTAAAATGATAGTTACCTAACCAATATGCAAAATCAAAAGTTAAGTTTCAAATTTTAAGTCTAGCATTTAGGAAATTTATAATTGCACCTAGAGAGGAAAGGTGAGAATTTGTACTAGGTAGCTGTAATCAAAACTCGAGCAGACTCGAAAGAATAAGAACATTGTTGTATTATATTTGCACATTTAAAAATAAAAAATAAAAAAATAAAAAAAACTTATATAGACAAATATATCAGATCCACACTTGATCAGATGCTTTAGAAAAATCTATGAAAAACAGATGAAAACAACTGAGTAGCTCACCAGCTTATAAGGAGTTATACGGGTCTAGCAGCACCAGAATTTAATGCCAACCCTCGCAGAAAAAATGAAACATAGAAAAGACGAGAATAAAATTTCAGAAGTCAAATAACCTGTGAAAGACGAGTACAGGCAGCCCGGGATCGTGCCAACTCTGCTTCACTCTCGTTCAGCCGCGCCTCCCTTTCCACAGCATTGTCGGTCAAGTTAACCTTCACAATAACGATCAAATGCAATAAGGGAAACATATCTGACTTCGAAACTCTAGAGAGAATAGCATTGCAACAAAAACTTACAATCTTATCAAGATAGCCCTTGATGGTGGCGTTCTTCTCACTAATCTCTAAATCCTTCTGCTCCACTAACTCTAACAACTGCCTTTTCGACTTATGGAACTCTGAAACCTCCGTTTTAAGCCTTCCAATCTCCCTATCTTTTTCAATCTACAAACCCAACCAAGCATATCAATCCCAAAACTAGCAATCACATAATTTTCATAAATAACACAAGTCCCCATGACATTAGGAAAAAAAAACAAAACAGTTTTTTGTTAAAAGCAATTGATATACACAAGAAAACATACACAGAAATCCAGAAAATGAATAAGCACCTAATGTACAAATGCAATTTCTCTGCATACTAAATCACAATTACAAAAATAATACATCTATATATGTATGTATATAGAAAGCCAAAGAAGCAACAAATCCCAAAAAAAAAAAGACCTTTCCAAAATAAATAAATAAATAAAACCCTAAAAATCAAGAACGACTGACAGAATATAAACCCTAAAACTCAAAATTTGAAAAGAAAGAAATTTGATACGTTTTGGAGATGGAGCTGGTGCTTGTCGGCCTGGACTTGGGCGAGGTCGGAAACGCGGAGATCGAGGGAGGACTGGAGTTGGGCGTTTTGGGATTGGAGGAGAGAGAATTCGGAGGAGAGAGAGAGGAACTTGTGCTCGAGGAGAGAGCAGGTCTGCTCGGCGGTGATGGAGGCGGCGTCGGAGTGAGCCCTCAGGGTATCGAGCTCTCTCTGGAGGTCGCGGATGAAGTCGTCGGCCCTCTCCGCCACCGCGGCAGCGTCGTGGCGGAGGCCAGCGAAATCCTCGTTGGAGAGGAAGAGCGGCATGGCGATTTATCGGAGACAAACGAAAGTTGGCACTGGAAAGAGGGAAAGATTCGGAATTTGAAGAGAAGAAAAAGAACAGAAAACAAAAAGAGGAAGAAGATCAAAAAAGTTCTCCCCTTGGGCTCTTTCTTTTCTATGGGCTTTCATTGGTGGACTCGAGGCCTTTTGGAGGGATATCTGAACATGAAGGTTTAGAGGTTGAGTTGAAAATATATATTTAGTGAAAAAATTTTAAAAAAATTATATGATATAGAAAATAATATTAAATTTTAAAATATATTTGAAAAAAATATGTAAAATGGATATGGTCTTATTCATCTTATTATGACAATAATTTTAATATAAAAATCATCTTATTACGATTTGAAATGAGAAAGTTGTAGACTTTTAAAATTTTAGTTTTTTTTTTTAAATGGAAGAAAAAGAAAGCTTAATGTGAAGTTGAGAGTTTGAAATCCAAATAGTAAAATACTATGTGGAAATGTTACCCAGACAAGCACTCAGTCTAAGTTAGATAGCCCTTTTAAGAGATTTTGGGAAATTGTAGAAAAAAAAAACATTTTTAATAGTTATTTTTAAAATTTATAGCAGGTTATTTTAAATATGATAAATTATATTATATATTTTCTAATAAATCTTAGATTTTTTTAGAAAAATAAAGGATTTACGGTTAATTTTTACTAACAAATTTATATGCATAGTTTCATGTTAAAGAGAGAAAGAGATAATAGGAGTGAAAGAGAGAAAGAGGAGGAAATGTTAGAGAGAGAAAGAGAGAGACAGGTGAAAGAGAAAGAGAGAGGATGAGTGAAAGAGAAAGAGGGAGGAAGGAGAAGGGGTTTTTTTTTTTCCTTTTAGAGTAATCGGCCCAAATAGTCCTTCAAATATTTAAAATCTGACCGTTTGGACCATATTTTACTTTTTTTTTTACCGATATGACCTAAACTCTCTAAATGTTAGCTATTATATTTATTAAATTTTGAACAGAATGAGTATTTTGATCTAATTTGATATGACATTTTAGTAATTTAATAATAAATTTAAAATATAAAAAATTAATTAAAAAATTAAAAACCTAAGTTCGAGTAATTTAATAATAAATTTAAAAAATAAAAAATTCATAAAAAAATTAAAAGTTGGGCTCAGGTGGGGCGGTGGCAACTCCGATCTAGGTTTCCAGGGGGTGGAGCGCGGATGGGGGGGCGCGGGAGGGGGGCAGCGGCGGTGAAACCCGGATATGGGTTCGGGGGACGTAGTGGGGGGCAGGTAGAGGAACTTAGATATGGATTGGGGGGACAACGGCGCAACTTAGATCTAGGTTCATGCTAGGGGGTTGCAAGAGGGAGAAGGAAAGGAAAAGATAAGGGAGGGAGGATATTTTAGTTTTTTTTACTACAAAACTGATCATTTTAATAAGATTCCGTTAGAAATTTAACGAAGTTTGATGGAAAAGACTGAATTGGCCAAGAAAATTGGGGTTTAAGGTTGTCTCGGTAAAAAAAAAAAACGAAAATGACTAAATTGTCATCTTTAAAACAGTTTAGGGAATATTTGGGCTAATTACTCTCTTTTTTTTTTATTTGTGGTTATAAATTTGATTATGTTATTGATTACTAGTTTTCAGTCTTATGTGATAATTTATCATTACTCTTTAAAAAAAATGCGATTTTGCTATTTTTCCCAAAAATTTTAGGGAGTGATTTCAAGGATTGCCCCTTAAATTTTCACTTATAAAATATTGTTACATTTATAGTGATTTTAGGATTTTCAAAAGTTACATCGAATAGGGTTTTTTTATAACGTTGCAAGTAAATAGCATAATCTAAAAATATTTGAGGTAAATAGTATACTTATCGTAAACTATTATTTACGAAATTTTTTAAAGATAATTTTACGATAAATATGCTTTGTAAATAGATTATTTATCATAAATATGATATTTACTACAAATATATTTTTTGTAAAAATATTTTTAATATAGTTTTTGTTGTGAATATAATCGTTAATATCATTTACCGTACATATGTTATTTACCATATATGTCTTTTTAAATTAACCTCGTTGGTTAAAAAGATATTCTAGTAGATTACCACTAATAACCTACCAGATTTCGTTGAAGTCAACATGAGCCATTATCGATAGCCTGCACGGGTCACTAATCGTCGAAGAGTGCTTTAGTATATTACTTTTGGTAATCTATCAGATTATTTTTTTATTTTTAGTACAAAATTTTTAGCGATCTCTGACTCCAATCACCGGAAAGTAATCTAATAGATATAAAATAATCTAGCAGATTATTTTTTTACAAAAATATAATTTTTTTAATCTAACAGATAATATTTTAAATAAATGTCAAAAACAAAAATGTAGTTAATTTTACAAAAACGGATTAAACTAATTTTACAAACATGTATCAAACTACTTTTTCATCCATTTCTACATATCCCAGACAATAAAAAAAATATTAAAAACACACACACATACACACACAAAATTACTAATTGAATGTGAAATCCTACATAGATATGTCAAAAAAATAATTTACAAGAATACATAAAACAATCCTCCAGAGTCAAATACACACACACAATGAGTTGTAAAACTCATAATTTGCTCCATAGTAGACTAGCAAAACTGCACCTTCGATGAGCTGCCTCCTCACACTCTGGCACCTATGATCGCGTAGCAGATCTATGGAGAGAGACACAGAGAGAGAGATTCGGAGCTTCGTCATTGCTAAGAAACCGATTTAGAGAGCTTTGCCTCTCCAAGAAGCTCCAAGACTTCATCATCGATTCGAAGAGCTCGACCTCACAAGGCCACTGAAAGCCATCACCATCTCTGATTTGACACTGAAGAGAGGAGATCGAGGTGGTTGAGATCACGAAACATTGAGATTGCTTAAATGGAAGATATCGTAACAATTGAGATCGAAAGGAGATAGGAGATCGCGATGGTTGAGATCACGAGAAGAAAAGATATTGCGGTGGCTAAGATCTTGAAGAGAGAGGAGATTGCAGCGGCTAAGATCATGATGCCTTGGAGAGAGAAAACACCGAGGAAAAAAAGTATTGTAGAGAGAGAAATCGTCGGGAAGATAAGAGAGAGAGACAGAAAGGGGATAGTAGTGAAGAAAGCATATCGGAGATAGGGTGATACCGGAGAAAAAGATAGAGAGAGAGAGAGAGATTCATGTGGAGGCAAAGAAAGAAAGGAAAAGGGCAAGATATATAGGAACAATGATGAAAATATCGATGTCACAGGGTTGTCAAGCTTTTGTTACGGATAATATCGACTAATATCCCGGAAAAAAATTGATACTCAAAGAAAAACTTATAATTTGTTACTAAAACTTTATAAAATGTAAAAAAAAAAAATCAATATTAATTAATCTAGACTAATTTTACAACAAAAACAACACATTTTTTCATCAAATATGTGAGTATATCGCATAACAGATTAGGAAATCAAATAATTATATATTGATTATAATTTTAATATGATATTACATACTAATTAGTTATTAGAAATAAAATACACTAAAATAATATACTACATAAAAATTTAATGTCAAACATAATATAGTACATACAAGCTTCGAGTGTCTCTAATAGCAAAAAGAGTTTCTAGCAAGTTGAAAAACATTAGGTAGTTATTGATCTTGATCTAAACAATATATTTACTAAGATATTACCCTTAAATAGTTCTAAAGGTAATTGTTAATGTGCAATATGTATGTTCTTAGTTTTTTTCAGCTATAAACCCATAAATTAGATATTGTTGATTAATCCAACTTGATAATTAGTCTTGATGGATATGTAATGATATCTCGATATCAATTTGCGGTGGAGGATATACCAATACATCGAAAAAACCATCTCAATTTTGAACTTCTGACTATTTGAGAACTGTAATGCCGATTATAACCATATGAACTTTGTTCGATTCTTAAGCTCATAGAATACATTCTCACCCTTTCTAGTATGCAGTTGTTGCTCCCTTTCCCACTCAGATTTTTTTTAGATGCTTGAAGAGCTTCATGATAATTATCTAGTTCGTCGGGAGACATATTAGTCGAATACATATATAAATCTTAATCATTCGAATAATTGGACCGTTGAACTCCTGAATTTGCCCTCAGCTCTTCTCTTATATCTTCAAATATATATTTTTTTTCTTTCTTTTCTACTTCTTTTTTTCTTAACAATTGTACAATTTCCTTTTTTACTTCAGGAGCAACATTGGGACACCATTTACTATTTTTCCTACCATCATTTCCGCTAAATGATACATAAAACGGGTGATCCCTCCATTTTTCATAATATTCCCATAAAAGTTACATTTGGTGTCATATTTATTACCTTCTAAAGTTGTGCAATACTGTCATATAGGATTGGATTTACTTTCACTTGTCATTCTTTATAGACTATAAAAAATTACGTAAATTAGTAACTTAATGCACACTAAATAAAACTTATGATAACTAACATGAAAACTAAAATCTCTATTTTCATTACTACAGAATATTAAAAAATAAAAAATAAAAAATAAATTTATTAACTTTAACTATTCTTAACTAACAACAAATCTAGCTAAGTTTATTGATTAAAACAATTGATAGTGTAACATAATAAAGTTATCTCACTTGTTTATAATAGATACTCTTCTTGAATTCCTACTGAGAATTGAAGTAACAATGCTTTCTTGAATTTGTAAATATAATAGGGTACAAATTAAAGGAAAAAGATAAGAACTACGAAAAAGATTTTAGTTCTTGCAATGGGCTGTGGAAACTAAAGTCGAAAGCTCAAATATAAAGACTCTTTATAACAAGCGGTAATTTTTTAATGTTATTTTGGAATAAAGACAACAATAATTCACACTCATGCATAAATATAGTAAAACTTTATGTATAGCTATATGAGTCTACAACATAAATGTCTTTGTAGAAAGAAACGTGAAAAATCTCTATTAATTGAACAAGACAAAATATTGAATAATAAAATATCGGGTCGAATCTTTTTTATAATTGCTTTGGAATAAAAACAAGGGTTAATTTCACTTTTAGCACTTCAGAAATAAATAATATTAAAAATAACAATACTTTTTATTCCCTTCAATTTTAACACTTAATGTGGGGTCCAGTAGCATTTAATGCATATCAAATTACAGGTCTACCCTCATCTCCTACAAACTCAAATATCTCTCTCCCTCGCATGGCCCAAAAAAGTTTTTCAAACCAACATCTACAGTGTTTTAGAGAGAGAAAACTGAAATCTAGAGAGAGAGAGTTACCACCCACCGGAAACTTATTTCTTTTTTCACTTTTCCGCCTAGCCCCCACCCATTTTAAAACCCAAATCTTCATATAATAGAGATAAACTTCCATGTAAAGAGAGAAACTTTCATTTACAGAGAGAAACTTCCATTGAAAGTTTTTTTTTTAATCTAACATTTTTTACTATTTTTTAGTAAATGTCATAACCATTATGACCACCTGGTCATAACCATTATGACCAGTTTTTTTTATTTTTTTAAATATAACATTTTTTACTATTTTTTAGTAAAGTCATAACCATTATGACCAACCAGTCATAACCGTTATGACCAGTTTTTTTTATTTTTTTAAATTAATTTTTGACCATTTTTTAGTAAAGGTCATAACCATTATGACCACCCGGTCATAATGGTTATGACCAGTTTTTTTTTTTTTTTTAAATCCATCGAATTTTTTTTAAAGCTAACATTTTTTCTTATTTTTAAGTAAAGGTCATAACCATTATGACCACCCGATCATAATGGTTATGACTAGTTTTTTTTTTTAATCCATCAAAAGATTTTTTTTTTAGCTAACATTTTTAAGTAAAGGTCATAACCATTATGACCACTTGGTCATAATGGTTATGACCTTTTTTTTTTTTTAAATCCATCGAAAGATTTTTTTTTAAGCTAACATTTTTTCTTATTTTTAAGTAAAGGTCATAACCATTATGACCACCCGGTCATGATGGTTATGACCAGTTTTTTTTTTTTTTTTAAATCTATCGAAAGATTTTTTTTTTAAAGCTAACATTTTTTCTTATTTTTAAGTAAAGGACATAACCATTATGACCATTCGATCATAATGGTTATGACCAGTTTTTTTTCTTTTTAAATCTAACATTTTTTACTATTTTCTCTCTCTTCCCCTTTCTCTCTCTCTCTTCCCTCTCTCTCTCTCTTCCCCTCTCTCTCTTCCCCTTTCTCTCTCTACCCCTCCCTCCCGCCGCCCCCACCCCCGGCCGCCACCCTCCCCCGGCCAGCAGCCCCCCCGACAACCCCCCTCTCTCTTCCCCTTTCTCTCTCTTCTCTTCTCTCTCTCTCTTCCCCTCTCTCTCTTCCTCCTTCTCTCTCTACCCCTCCCTCCCGCCGGCCCCCACCCCCGGCCCCCCAGCCAGGCCCCCGGCCCCGCCCCCTCCCCCGGCCTCCCCCTACCCCAACGACCCCCCTCCCCCGGCCGCCACCCTCCCTGGCCCCCCTCTCTCGCGCAATTTCGTGAAATCGCGATTGGTCGTCGGGGGTGGGGGAGGCCGGGGAGGGGGGCGGGGCCGGGGGCCTGGCTGGGGGGCCGGGGGTGGGGTCCTGCGGGAGGGAGGGGTAGAGAGAGAAGGGAGAAGAGAGAGAGGGGAAGAGAGAGAGAGAAGAGAAGAGAGAGAAAGGGGAAGAGAGAGGGGGTCGTCGGGGGGTGCCGGCCGGGGGTGGGGGGCGGCCGGGGGTGGGGGCCGGCGGGAGGCAGGGGTAGAGAGAGAAGGGGGAAGAGAGAGAGGGAAAGAGATAGAGAGAAGAGAAGAGAGAGAAAGGGGAAGAGAGAGGGGGGTCGTCGGGGGCGCTGTCGGCCGGGGGAGGGTGGCGGCCGGGGATAGGGGGAGGCCGGGGGTGGGGGCTGGCGGGAGGGAGGGGAAGAGAGAGAAAGGGGAAGAGAGAGAGAGAAGGGAAGAGAGAGAAAATAGTAAAAATTGTTAGATTTAAAAAAAAAAAAAAACTGGTCATAACCATTATGACCGAATGGTCATAATAGTTATGACATTTACTTAAAAATAAGAAAAAATGTTAGCTTAAAAAAAAAAATCTTTCGATGGATTTAAAAAAACAAAAAAAAAAAAAAACTGGTCATAACCATTATGACGGGTGGTCATAATGGTTATGACCTTTACTAAAAAATGGTCAAAAATTAATTTAAAAAAATAAAAAACTGGTCATAACGGTTATGACCGATTGGTCATAATGGTTATGACCTTTACTAAAAAATAGTAAAAAATGTTATATTTAAAAAAATAAAAAAAAAACTGGTCATAATGGTTATGACCAGGTGGTCATAATGGTTATGACCTTTACTAAAAAATAGTAAAAAATGTTAGATTAAAAAAAAAGAAACTTACGATGGAAGTTTCTCTCTGTAAATGGAAGTTTCTCTCTTTACATGGAAGTTTATCTATATTATATGAAGATTTTGGTTTTAAAATGGGTGGGGGCTAGGCGGAAAAGTGAAAAAAGAAATAAGTTTCCGGTGGGTGGTAACTCTTTCTCTCTCTAGATTTCAGTTTTCTCTCTCTAAAACACTGTAGATGTTGGTTTGAAAAACTTTTTTGGGCCATGCGAGAGAGAGAGATATTTGAGTTTGTAGGAGATGAGGGCAGACCTGTAATTTGATATACATTAAATGCTACTGGCCCCACATTAAGTGCTAAAATTAAAGGGAACAAAAAGTATTGCTGTTTTTAATATTATTTATTTCAGAAGTGCTAAAAGTGAAATTAACCCTAGAAACAATAATAATTCAAATGGATGAACAAATAGTAAAAAAAAAAAAGCATTACCTCTATATGAGTCTATGACATAAATGTGAAAACTTTACAGAAAAAACGTGAAGAGTTTCATGAATGTGACTTTGAGCAAGAGAAAAATTTTACGATTAAATTATTGTGTCACATTGTTTTCCTATTATTTTTTTTTTATTGTTATGGGTTAAATACTATTGCTACATGTTATTTTTTTAAAAAAAATTTGAAATGTGTTGCAAAAGTAAAAATTTTTCCTTGAGAATTTAGACATTTTGTGAAAATATCCAAAAATATTATGGATATTCACGGATATTGACGGATATTGCAGATATTTTTAGACATTGTGAATATTTTACGGATACTCTGGGAAGAATATCATTCATTTCCTTATCCATGCCGAGGAATATGTATGATAGTTGGGGTTTATTCTAAAAAAGATTAGTAAAGGTAAATTAATCATTTTACTAATTAATCAAACAAAAAAATTTGGTTACTGGGTCAAAAATCCCATGCACTCTTAGCTCAGGGTAACATTTCTTAATATATACATTTGGAGGGTTGTGTCCACAATTTTCTCTGAAAAACTCTTCAAAAGAAATAGGAATGCTAGATATACCAATGCTAATATTAATTTTAAGTATCAATTTAAGTGACGGTGAGCTGTCATCTTTTTAATTAGTATGTATTTTTAATTGATGTGATAATTATATCCATGAGAGAATGACAACTCATATATTACACAAGATGATATTCAAAAGTTGATATTAGAATTAATGTCCATAGAATTTTTCTAATAGTACTCAATACATTACATAAGATGATATTCAAAAGTTGATATCAAAATTAATGTCCATAACATTTTTCTAAAAGTTAACTAACACAGACCTATCTTGACTATCTTGGGTTTGCCAGAACATGGACATGTCTAGAGAAAATTGTGGGATAACCTCTTTAGTATACATATGTAGGATTTTTGTCGCACTTAATTATATGTTGAATTTTTATCATATTGATCACTTATTGATATTGTAAAATTTTGTCCTGAAATCATTATGTGAGACAATTTTTCAGAAATGTGTTCTTTTTTATGCATTCCTCGAAAAACCTCGTAGGTCTAGCCCAAACTAGCCTGCACATACGGGTTGTGAGTTAGGGTTAGACCTCATATGTTGTTGTACGATTTGGGCCAACCCAATTCAAAAGATGGATTAGGCGGATGAGCTCTCAAATGGTGGTCAGGCCAACCCAACATGCATCTAGAATCTAGATGCCTCAATTGTAAAATTAGAAATTGTAGTAAATAAAATTTTACTAATTAAACGAAGTAAATAGTAGAATTTTACAAAAATTAAAATAAATAACAATTTTACAGATAAATAGACTTACTGGAATTAAATAAGCTATTTATCTAGTTAACTTATTATTTATAATTACTAATTCCAAATAAATAAAAATCTACTATTTACTTAAATTATTTATTATAAAAATCCTATTTACTTCCTTCTCCTTCTAAAGTCTTACTAAACAAATATACCCGTATCATTATTTAAGAGAGATTAAGTTTTTTATTTTTTATTGTTTCATTTTTTTTACTTTTTAAATCTTTCGGTCGACTCTCGACTGTGTAGTTGAATGCCTCCACCTATTTGGCTTATAGGTTCATATGATAGTATTCGAATCATACGGCATATATGGCATTAGGTTGAATACCTTGAGATAAATTTTAAACAACATCATTATATCCTGTGAGTTAAATAATTAAGCTGAGATAATCCCCAAAATAATAGAATCTCTTATTAATTAATAATATTTATATTTTAAAGGACTGATTCATAATCTATTGTTTTTGTACTGATGACTCTAAATTGCGAAGTTGCATTGTACTTCCACAACTAGTTGTTTTAACAATTTGTCCTTCTGCACTTTGAAATATGTGACAAAATATACCTAACTGATAATGGTATCATTTTTTTTAATAGAAATTGACCTATGACTTATACATGAGTTATTAATTAATGATAGAAATAGTCCGTTTATCTATTTTAATTAATAAAAAAATTAGGTTCACAATCTTTAATTAAGTTTAATAATTTGTAAAAATTTCAAATCAACATTGTTTAAATTCAGGTTAGCATTAATTAAAAAAAACATTTCATGTTCTTAATTAATGACTCATGTGCAAGTCATACGTCAATTATCGTAGAAATATTAACATTGTTATCAATTGTGGATGTTTTGTCATATATTTTTAAGTTCAAGGGACAAGTTGCCAAAAGTAAAAATTTAAAACGTAAATTACAATTGTGCAATAAGTTTATAAAGTACTACTACTAGTGCAAAAAAGTCAAAAAAATATAACAATAAAAAAATAAAAACCATATATGCTTGCCTCTACTTTATTTCCTTTCTATTCCAACAATGATATGAAAATTTTACATAAAAGTGGTTGCAGGTATATTCTAACGATAATTTTATATTTGACTATACCACAAATCATAGAGTTCGAATTTTTTTACCTCAATTTAAAAATATATATATATATATATATATATATATATATATATAAACCCCACTCTCCTGTATACAACCACATGACTTTTGGCAGGAAATGTCACTCCATTAGAAAGCTGGCTAAAACGCATCTTGGTATATGAAAAAACAAATGTGTTGGCTGGTGTGAAATCATATTTACATCAATTTTTCCATTTTTAATGACTAATATATTATTTTGGTAAGACCCTCTTCGTTGCTTGATGTGCAACCATTTCTAAAACCAACAAACATATGCAAATCGTGCGCATTCCTTTTTCGGAAGTTCTTAAAATTAATAGTGGCAATTGAATTAGGACACAATAATATGACTATTGAACCCAAATAGCTAATTATCAGAGGGGAAAAAAAATAGCTAATTTTATTATTGATAAGGAACTCAGAATGATTCGAGTTACTAAATTTTTAATTTAAAATGTAAATAAAAAATGTAAAAAAAAAAAAACAACGTTTGAAAAATTTAAACAATAAAAAATATAAAATTAATGACCTAAAGACACATTATAAAGTATGAATAAATAAGCAAAGTAAGTTAACCCAGTTTTTTTTTTTTTTTAAGTCATTTGTGATTAATAGAGTGGAGAGTTGACGATGGTTTTTTCCATTTGACAACGGTTTTTGGTTTGTGAAGTGTTAGTTTTGCATTTCAAAGAGACTTTTTCACTCAATTTTGAACTTCAAAATATTGAAATTTTCTCTCATCTTTGTATAATTTCAAGTACTCTCTTGTTTCCTCGTACTTAAAACTTTTTTTTTTTTTTTTGCCTGAAATGCTCTATCTCTCTCTCTTCCATCCATCTGTACGGTTACCAAACTTAACATATTCAAATTTCCACTCCCATAATAAATTTCCCCCTTCTGTTTTCCGCACTCTCTTTCTTCCATCCTCTCTTCCTTGCTCCCCTCATTCACGTAACCTCGCCGCTCTCACTGCCAAGACTCCCACGACTATGCCAGCCAGCACTATCAACAGCCCACCAGATCATGTCCGCCGTCACCGTGTTCCGTCGGAATTTGAGTACTTTTAGGATTTTTGTAGTTATTCATTGTTGACGTGGTTGGGTTTAGATTTCAATTTTGTTACTTTTTTTTTTTTTTTGTATTTTAGTTTTTTGTTTGAACTTATGTCTGACTTTTCCTTGTATTAAAGTATTTTATGTTCATCTAATTAATGATTATGACGAGTAGGATTAATAATATCTGTTATTATTTTTTTTATTTTATTGTTATTTGTATTGTGTTAATGGAATACGATAATCTTTTTTTAATTTGTGGATAATATTTAAAGTAATTGTTGACAATGATTGTGAAAATTTTATAATTGATTAACTTATTTTTTTTTTTTAAATAATTTTTGCCAAATAATGGCAGTTTTTTTAGAAAACTCACTTTAAAAGAAGCATATTTAACGACCGTTGTTGAAAATGTTTTTTGAGGGATTGTATGATACTTTACACATATGTGTAACAACAATTAAAAACCTTTATAGAATAATCGAGATTCATCTGATTCGTTGATTTCACGAATTTTCTTTTTTGGTATAAACTGTCGTTGTATCTTTTCAGGACCATCATGACATCAACTAATTCTAGTAGTGATAGGTGGATTTAGTTGTTAATTACGTTGACCTAATATATACTAAAGTTATGCAATGGACCTTGCATAACACGATAGAAAGATTCTTGTGCATCAAATGGGTGATTAGAAAAGATATGTGTGTTTGGGTTAAAGTATTTGTATATATACCAAAATGAAGGTAGCCACATGGGGGATCAGAGAAGGCACTTTTCACACACGCACCCCCCACATGGCAATTTGTATGAAACGCCACTATTTTTTTTTTTTTTTTTTTTTTTAAGTTCACATCAATTCCCAATATGAAAACAATATTGAAGTGTGTGTGTGCGTGTGTGTATAAATCCACAAGCCCATATAGGTAAGAGAAATTGATTAATTTAAATGTACAAAAGGATATAAATATATGATCACACAACAAACTCAGTATATTGAAAATTACAAAGCAAGAGGAAGGAGATGAAAAAGTGGTCCTCAAGTCTCTGTCTCTCTGTCTCTCTTTCAATATCCCACACACAGGCTGTTAAAGGGAAAACCCAAATAATGCAAAAAGTATGAAGGTTGGGTCACATGGAAAAATAATTGAAAAATAAATTAAAAAAAGAAGAAGCAAACTTACACACCCCACACACATGCCATTGCCTCCCCCAACTTACATTTGCACATGCTCTCTGTCCCTCCCTCTCTGAGTCCTAGTCCCTATGCCACTCTTTGCACTCTACCACACCATATCAAACCCCTTTTTTTTCCCTTTTTTTTTTTTTTTAATATATATAACTATCTTTCTTTCTAGTTACAACAATTAGTAAATCAAACTCTCACAAACTCACTGCTGCATGAAACCAAAAACCTCACAGCATGTTAGTATACACAACCACATAAAAAAAAAAAAAAAGAAGAAGTGAACCATATTATATATATATATATATAGTTAGCAAACTAAAATATATGCATTTGAGCATATTTGTTTTCATGATCATTTTGTTTCTCTGGGTTATGGTCTTCTCTTGATTAGTGTTATTGAGGATATTGTCGTCCTATAGAGTCGGTGCAACATCGGCAGCAGGGGCAGGAGCGGTGGCGGGGAGGCGGGCGGCTAGAAGGGTGCATTGGAGGTGCCTGTGGCAAGAGATCAAGTGGTCGTTTGTGAGGCCAGCGGCTTGCATGAAGGAGTGAACGACGGTTGGGCCCACGAACCTGAAGCCCCTCCTGACCATGTCTTTGCTGATGGTCTCTGACTTTGATGTCTTCACTGGTATTCTTTGCCCTGACTTGTATTGAGTTGAGATTGGCTTGTGATTCACAAATCCCCATACGTACTTCTCAAATGACCCAAACTCCTTTTTTATCTGTCACACCCATTTATAATTCAATTATTAGATTTTTTCAATCTATTGCAGTGACATAATTGTTACCCACTACTTATGTTAAAATTCCCAACATTAATAATTATATCATTCTTTTTTTTTATTATAATTATTATTGTTAAATCTCATTCACTTTGGGAAATTTTGCTATGAAAGAATACAACATATACGCATATAATGTATTTTTGTATAGGAAATGTCCTGTCCATCAACTGGACAAAGCCAATAGGTAACATTTTATTTAACATCTTGTAATTATTAGTTAATTTACATATAAATTTAGATTTATAATCTTATAATATAGGCTATTTTGAACTATAATAATGTAAATGATAAGTATTACGCTATAATATTATATATTGAAAAAAAAGTTATATAAGTGTCTTTTTATAAGAATATTGAATAAAAGAGTATACCTATATATATTATGAATATTTGTATCAACTAGAAAAAAGAGATGACAGGAAGAAAATATACAGCATATACACATATAAACATATGTGTACATACATTTTCAAATAAAAAAAGAGAACTACTTATTCGAAGTGGTAAAGAGACAAGGTGGAGCCAGGTGTTAAAATCAGAACGGGTTGGAAGTCACATGCAAACAAACTGTGCAACATGGTCGGAGAAAGAGAGAGAGAAAAGAATAATTGTGATTAGTGTATTTCTTAACTATATATTATAATATATTTGTTTCTCAAACTACAAAAGGTCCTTATAAAAAGTGAGGAATATTGTTAACACATATTAAAATAAAAAACTTTGTTTTTTTTTTTTTTGTTCTCTAAATAAATAAATATATACAAATTAATATATACTTATATACAGTTGGAGTGTATATATGTGTCTATAAATGTTACCTCGAGTATACGGTTAGAGTTGTCGACGACTCCACGGACACGGCTGATATCAATGGCATAATCGGAACTAATTGACATCATTTGCTTGTCAGTGAAGTTTCCCACAGTCTCTGCATCAAAATCTGAGAATGCTTTCCTGAATTCTTGACGTTTCTTTAAGATTGAAGTCCAATCCGACCCAACTTGAGCTCCACTTAATACCAGCAGTTCAAACAACATCCTATATATATATATATATATATATTAAAAGAGAGTTCATCAAGTCATGTATATAATTTTTTTTGGTAAGGTCTTAAATCCAACAACTTTGACTTTATATGAATCTGTTATGCATCACATCAAAATTAATGTTGTGTAATTTAAGCTTATTAATGTGTAATCTTTTTTGTTGATGAATATCATTTGTGTTAATATATATAAATATATATATATATATATATATTTTAGAGAAAGAGAGGGAATTAATAATGAGAAAAAGGGAGATAGAAAGAGATAGAGAATATTAGGCTTACTTGTCATCATGAACAGGAACACCCCATTCTTCGTCATGATAAGCAACATAAATTGGATCTAAAGCATTAAAGAGAAAGAAAAAGAAATGCAAAAAAAAAAAAGAAAAAAGAAATCAGCAACCTTTCATCTTTACGCTCAAAGCTAATTAACGAAAAAAGTTAAATTAATTATGTGATTACATATATAATCTAACAATAATTTTATACCTGAATTCATCGTAAGATAAATAATTCTAATCATTCATCTCAAATTTAAAAAATAATAGTAATAATAATTTAAACCATCACATATTTATGGCATAATTTAAAATTGGGGTGTCCTACTAATAAATGCTGATGCTAGTTGACACATTTTAAAAGCTAAAAAATACGCTATAAAAACAAACTCTAAACATTTAACAAAAACGTTTGAAACGAAAATATGTTTTTGTTAAAAACTCCAACATAATTGGCTTAACACCAGGAAAAATAGAAAACAAAAAGAAATAAAGAAGAAATAAATACCTGAATTGGCAGTGATAAAGCTACATCTTTTCTCTTCCTCACTCGTCTTGTTGGGCCTCAAACTAACAGAAGAATCAATGGGAACAACTCTTTCGAATTTCGCGGACTTGGATCTTCCGTAATGGGCGATCTTCATCTTCCTCTGAGCGTGTTGGAGCGCCATATGTTCCCTCCTCACCGCCGCAATACTTCCCGGCGAGTCGATGAGAAGAGAAGATGAATAACTCAAGGAAGCCTCAGCAGAACAAGAAGAAGAAGAAGTAATTATTTCTTGACCACCACTACCACCACCATCACCGATAGTACTACCAGAAGTAGTCGAAGTAGTAGTAGTGGTACTAACAACTCCCTTAAAGCTTTTTGACTTCTTCCTATCCAAAAGCTTATTTGCGCCGCCTCTCGCCGCACTTCCTGGGGTAACCACTTTCTCCGAGCTCGAGTGAAGCCCGTTATTACCAGCGCTATCGTTACCCCGCTTTATCGCGGGGAGCCTCGGAGACTTTGACTTGGGTGAAATCGGCGGTGTTAACGAGGTCATGTTGGTGGTTTTGGGAGTGGTTATTCTTGGACTAGTAACTGAATAGGAAGAAGAAGAAGAAGAAGAAGAAGAAGAAGAAGAAGGTGGTACTAGGGGTGGTAAAGTGAGAGATTGGGTGCTAATTTTCTTTACGGAATTTCGCCTTTCGAGCGTAGGAACCCGATTGCAAGTGGGCTGAAGAACTGGCCGGCCATTGATTTTAGCCACACTTGGCGCCATTGAGACGCCAATGGTCACTTTGGCCTGGGAGGTGCACATTTGAAATTTTTTTTAATTTTCAATTTTTTTTTTTGTTTGTGTGTGTGTGTTGATCAAGATGTATAATGGGGATTTGATTGAGACAGAAATTAAAGGGGGGGAAGAGGAATTAAGAAGGGTGTTTGGGAGAAGAGAAAGACGAAGGGAAAATTGGGTGGGAGTTAGTCAAGGAGGGAAAGCGAAGAGACTTATGGTGTGGGTTTTTATAATGGAGGGAAAGGAAAGTGGGGACGAAGGAGAAAAAGAAAGGGGAAGAGAGAGGGGGGAAGTTGAGGAATACATGTGGGGAGGTTGGGGTCTGCCATACAAGGTCTTGTGAATTATGTGAAGGAAGGAGGGCATTACTTTTTTCTCAACTAAACCACGAGGGGTGGACAATGACACACGCCTTCTTGCTTGGCCATTTGCACTTGTTTCCCTCTTTTATTATTTTAATTTCATTCTACGAGTATATAATATATATATATATATATGTGTGTGTGTGTGCGGGCGCATATATATTATTAAGTTGTTATAATTCAAGTGGGGGAGGAATCAAGGTGGGGATTAAAAGTGGGGATTAAAAGTAGGGATTCACTTGGTTCAATATGGAAGAACAGTGTTAAATATTGTCCCTCCTATTACAATGTGAAAAGACACAAATTCTAATCCTAATTTTTAAATAGCAATCTAGATGATATCATTACTATAAAATTCGAATTTCACGATGAAACTTCCATGATCGTTTTTAAAAAACGGTCGTGGAAAGTTAGACAAAAACACGGAGCAGAATACGATTTCCGAAAATCGGTTTCTAAAAACCGTCATGGTAGGGTCTTTTTTCAAATTTTTTTTAATTTTTAGACCCTACCATGACGGTTTTTGGGAAAAACCGTCGTGATATATTCACATACCATGATAGTTTTCCCAAATAACCGTCGTTGTAGGTATTAAGGTGGGAATTTTAAAATTTTTGAATTAAATTCAATTTTTTGGAGCGTGTATTAAAACCTAAAAAAATACCCTCTTTCCCACCCCATTATATTTCGAGCATTTTTCACTTTTTCACTATCTAATACACACTCTAATTCCATACCCAAAGCCGCTCAATTTCCTCCCTCCATTTCTCTCTCTCCACTCCCTCCCTACTTAAAATCTCCAAAAACTCTCTCTATCTCACCGTGCCTCCTATCTCTATCTCACCTCTCAAAATTTTTTCTTGGCTCCATTCTCCGACGGCCTCCTCCACCACTCATGCGGCCTCCTCCATTCTCTGACAGGTCCACTAAGAAACTCACGCAGCTTTCCCTCTCTATCTCGCCGTACTCCGCTTGTACCCACGCTCGACAAACCGGTAAGTTGTAGTTTATATTGCTTGGGTAATACACGGATTTGGGAATTTTCGTCCAAAATGTTGATTTTGTTGATTGTGGTTGTTGATTATGAATTTTCTAACCAAAATAAAAAATGTTGATTTTGTAGGTTGTTGAGTTGGAAATATTCCGTCCGAAATGGCCAAAATCCGTCCCTACATTTTCGATGATTGTATATTGTGGTTGTATTTTAGATTGAATTAAATTAGTTGGGTAAGGTACGGATTTGGGAATTTTTCGGGAAAAAGTGTTAATTTTATGATTTAAATGTTTTTGGAGAAATGAAATGAATTCGCAATTTTTTTTTCGTTGTTACCTACCACGACGGTTTCCTTGAGAAACCGTCGTGGTTGGCCAACTAACCACGACGATTTTTCAAGGAAATCGTCGTGGTAGGTTTCCTTACCACGACGGTTTTTTGTGTAGAACCGTCGTGGTATGTTCTTAAATGTTCATATTTAGGCCCTATTTTTGCCCATTCCACGATGGTTAGAAAACTCTCGTGGAATCTAAAAAGATTCCATGACCCTGGATTCTACGACGGTTAAAAAACTGTCATGAAAATATTACCACGATGGTTAAAAACCGTCGTGCTATCTACATTCTGTAGTAGTGGATGTGAGTTAGTATTCTCTTATTCATTGTAAATGTTTAGTATCAAATTATTATATTTAAAAATTAATATTAGAATTGATGTGTTTAACCTATTTAAATACAAAAAGAGATACCAATATTTTTATTTTTTTAGGAAACGAACAAGTATAAAATTATCATTAGATTATGTTAATAATAAAGTTAGTCACATTTGTACTTAATATTAGTGGGGAGTTTTAGCATTTTTTTTAAGAGAATTGAAATGAATATAATGGTTACTGTTACATGAAAAATGGATACTATTACATAGATTTTTATTTTTTTTAAAGAGGAGAGGGAGCAGCATGTATGTTACAACCGGACATAATTCTATTTTTTCCTCCAAAAAAGAGACATATACTACAATTGTACTTACTAAGACATGTAAAATCATGAATAGACATGAAGAAAATTTACATGTTAATTCTTTCAACTCTTTAAAGCCTTTCTCTTTCTTTTTTTTTTTTTTTTTTTTTTCAAAGCGTTTTAAGATGATGTATTTCATAAACTTACCGAAGGACAAAGACAAAGGGAAAATGTGTGACATATGTATAGGATGGGGGTGTCATGCTATAGTATGCTGAAAAGTGCCACCAATATTATCTTCTCATCAATTATGACTTTGGGAACTTCCCCCATTTCCATTTTATTGGGGGGGTTTTTTTTTCCTATGATATTCCATTTTATGGGGTTGCTTGATGATATTCTCTTAGATATTTATGCCTTTGATATTCCAGAACTTAAAGCTGGTGCTGGAGTGGTGGATAAGGAAGGTAACAAAAAAGAAGGCAGATAAAAAAAAAGGAACCAATTATTAATTATCTCGTCTTTTTAGCTGGAGGGAATCTCTCTCTTGTTTTGCTGAGAATCAAGGAAATCCAGTAAATTATTGATCTATACATACATTATAATATATCATCACAAAATGGGGCCTTTTGGGTTGGGAAGCACTATACTATGTTGTATATTTATTGATTTAAAGATCTTTTGAGGTTATAATCGATTAAGATCTAGTTGTTATAACTAATTAATGGTATCATTAAACATAGCATCCTATAAATTAGGAGTCCGTATTAAACATTTATGAGATTCGTCTACCTATTAAATACCGTTAGAAGTTAAAATTGTCCCGTGTTATTAAATTATCGAACCGTTGTGTTGTTCATTGTAGATTGGATATTCTTGTACTTCAGGTAGCTTTAATATTTGGGAGACACAAATAGTACTTTTCAAAAAATAATTAAAATAAATAATAGGTTTTTAAAATAAGAGTAATAAATAACAAATTTTCTAGATAAATGATTTATTTGTATCTTGTAAATATGTAATCTATCCAGTAAATTCACTACTTACCTACTAAAATTTTCATTTGCCTAATAAGTTTGTATTTATTATAAACATTTTGAAACCTTCCTATTTACTTCAACTATATTTGTAAAAATACTATTTACTACAACTTTAGCTTTTGGAATACCCAAAATCTCATTGAAGAGGGTATCAAAACTAGCCTTTGCACGTGTTGATGGGTTTAGACTCGACTATTTACATGACGTATTTTACATGAGAAAAGACATTAAAAGTTGAATTTGTCATATATCACTAAATTCTTGAGTCATTATATATGATGTTTATAGGCGGATTGAGATAATTTTTGAAATTGAGTTGTGTACAAGTCCATTTAGGACGTACGTACATAAACTCATGATTCATTTATACACATTTGTACTTTGTGTCATTAATTAGATTATTGTCTCAAATACTTTACAGATAAACTTATAAGCTGCATTTGTTATAGGACCCTATAGCAACCCCAACATTTAAGGACCACAACAACTGGGAATATCATCAGCTTTTTTAATTTTTAATTTTTAATTTTTAATTTTATTTTTAAATTTTTTATTTTAAGGGTATATCATGGGCTTTTTCAGTATAAAGGGAATGAGCAAAACAGTTGTTTTACAATACTCTTGAAAGGGATGCTATTAAGACGTCACAAGCTAACAGTGGGTCAAAGCCCTCGTTTATTTGCAGGCGTCAAAAATTTATAGACGAAGAAACGAATAATATTATTGAATGTAACGTTGGCTTCGTTTTTGTTAATAATTTGTAAAAGTAATACTTGACTGACTATACGTCAAAGAATCAACGCTTATGGGATGGCAATGGGCGACTTCCGGATGGGGTATAAAAATACTTTTTATATATCTTCATTCCGTTAATCTGTTTAAATTGACAGGAATAAAATAATAGATTGTCAGTATCTTATTTATCTAATTTGTTATTTTTATTACATTAAAAAAAAACAAAATAAACGAAACTCATGACTTTCAATTTCTTATATATTAAATATACTAAATTTCATATTTGGAATTATATATATATGTATTTTTAAAAAAATATTCTAAAGCATCAGGTATAATATCTTTAATTCAAAAAATATACACTTAAATGGGATGAGTAAAAAAGGAATAGGGTCATGGACCCACTAAAACCATTATAGCATTCCACGTATTAAATTATTTTAACCCTTTTAAATCAGGTATTTCCTGCCCTATTGTAAGACGGGTCCTTGCGGGTTAACATATTATCAGGTAAATTGTCATCCGATAGATACACTAGTCCTGTGGTTAAAATTCAAGTTTATTCTAATTAGCCTTTTTGTTCATTTCTAATAAAAACATATATACGTAGATCTATAATCACTTTCTCCATTGAGAACTCTTGAATTCCATCACTTAAATGTTCTGTGGACCCAAACAAAAAACAAAAACAAAAACAAAACAACAAAAAAAAAAAAAAAGAGAGAAAAGAACAAAAAAAAAAAAAAAACTTAATTAAACATAATTCACCTCTGAATTCTTTTAGGAGAATTAAAAAAAAATTCATTAGCTATTTTGAAAACATAAAATTTTCATATGTGAGAATTTTTTTTATTTTTGATATATATATTTTTTAATTTATGTTTTTAGATGTTTAAAAATGTTCTTCAAAACTATTTAAGGGTGTTATAGTCTTTTTATCCAAACTAAGCACAAAGAATGAAATTGAACTAAAGCTTTCAAAGTAAAGGATATCTTATAATTTCTAACAAAAAACGTCAAATTGAAATTAATTTGAACTAAAAATATATATATGGGGATTATATGCCCTAGCAAGATAATCAGTAAAGATGATGCAGCTATAGGATGGTATTTTAACATCTTTCAGCAATATACTCAACTTCGGTTTGGCTCTCATATTCAAATTTAAATTTTTATCTCAGTTTTTATCTTTTTTTTAAATAAAACTAACAAAAATTATAATTAGTTTTTAAAAAATCAATCACTTTAAATAAAAAAATCTAAATTAGTGTACTAAACGCACCCTAAATATATAATTATAATAAAGTCATCAGACAAATAACTTTGCAACACCAAATTTGCAGTATTCCAATTGAAGAGTATTTTTTCGAAGGATGGTTGCAAATTTCAAGCCCAAACAATACAAAGAAAATTCTAGAAATAGATGAGGTAGTTTTTATTTTTTTTTAAAATAACCGAGGTAGTTTATTATTATTATTATGGCTTGCACTATAAATACATTCCTAGACATTAATGGTATGATTACTTACGCATAATCAGATTGAGTATCATGAATCAAAATAGGTATAATTCGAAGTGGGCTGGATTCAGAATTAGCATTCGGAATCAGAATATGTTGTTTACTTGGATTTCAGGAATCGGAGTCGGAATCCCTATCAATCTCATTCGTGCGTTTACTTAAAACAGGAATCGGAGTCAATTATTATAAATTTACTTATATACCCTTTCAGTTAATTTTGTGTTTTTAATTTAAACAAGTAGATTATATACTAATTATTTTAATACTAAAATGATTATTTTTTGTGCTAAAAAAAAAGTAGAATATACGGAAGTAAATTACAAAAGTTATGTACACAATAAATTTTTAGATTGGAAGATTACATAGAAGATCTGTAAAGTAATACCTTGGAGACAAAATGCTGTCCTTGCCTGCTGCTTGAGGAGGGAGTTCTAAGAATACAGTAGAAGGAAAAGTTAATAAGTGTGAAAAAATTAGTGTTCTTTTAATATTTTACTTTTCCTTTTCAATCCTCAGATAAGAAAGTAAAGGTGAGGACAAAGTAGTAATTTAACTTTAAATCAGGAGTGGGAGTGCTAATCCGGTTGGGGAGCTTGGGATTACCAATCCTCTTATTCAATCCCAAATTAGTGTGGGCCCCACACAATTTCATTCTCATTCCAAGATAAAAATAGGTAAGTAAATATGGGGTCGATTCTCATTCCCCATTCCAATTTCCTATTACTGAAAAGTAAATAAGTTATAAAAGGGCTTTAGAGTGGCTTTTTTAACGTTTCTCATAGGATCCGTTTGGTATACATGATAAAAGATTACATTAGATAGGATAATACGAAGGAATTGGATTGGAATATATATAAAAAGATATGATTGAATTCTATCTAATACTATCCTATGATTGGTTAGAATTGAAATCCTTAGAAATTGGCATATTATATGAGTGACTTGTGAAGAAACTTGAGAGAGAGGAAATGAGTTTTTCTAATCCCCTCCTTTTGGAGAGAATAGGTGAATCCCCTTTAAGGGGAATAAGTTATGGACTAAATAAACTCTTATCCAGTCCAATTTTTTAAAATTTCTCACCAAACAAAGAATTAAAATCCAGTAAAGTCATATCATCCTTAATCCTATACACCAAACAGGCCCATGGAGCTTTTGTTGTGAGAGAAAACTAGAGCATTTAAGTCTGTGCTTTGGTAATATTGATGATGCTATGGAGTAAGTCTCATCATGCGCTGAGGTAAAAGGCAGATTGTGGCTACTTGGAGGAGTACTAAGTCAGTTGGACTGGATATGCCAGCATACGTAGAGGTTTGGACCAAGTGAGGGATGTGCAGATGTGCTTCCATGAGAGACTTTGTAACATGGGGAGAATTATAAATTGTGAGTTGAAGAGTAGTGAAATACTTGGAGATACGATACTCAAAGTTCCATGTACCCTTGGATTGTAATCCAAAAAATTAATAAATTCCCGTCTTAAAATTAATAATAAGTAAGGAAATGAACAGTAAAAAAAGAATAGATTTATTCTTCAGATGAAGTTGTATTCAAATATAATGTTTTGAGTAACCAAAAAAAATATTATTTTGTATTTAAATTGAAGAGGACATACAAAGGAATATCATAAATAATCACAGTGTACTTTATCTTATTATTTGTCTGTGTTTTGTGATTATTAGATAGTTGCCCTAGATTAATTTGTGAGTGTTACTGAACTTAAGTATATTCGTACATATGTATACATAGATAGATACATATATACTACTTCAAAACATGTATGTTACGCATGTGCTGGACATATTTTTTTAAAAAATTATTTAAATAAGAAAAAATTTAAATAATTAATGAAAAGAATAGACAAAATAAAACAACAAAAAAAACCTGAAGATAAAAAAAAAAAGAAGCAAGACATGAAAAAATTATATTAAAAAGATAGAGGGACTACAATAGAAAAATTGTTCAACGCAGAAAAAAAAAAACTAATTAAATGAAAAAATGGGCCAGAAAGAAAAAGGAAATCGAGGGATAAAAAAAATAATAAGTTTTTCTCTCAATTTTTTTTTTGGATAAAAGTTTTTCTCATTATAAAAAACGGGAGAGGCTGTGATAGAGTCTCTCCCAGAGACCCTATCGGTAGAGCTCTTTTTTTAACCGTTAGATTTTAATCGAACGATTGATATATTATAGGTATACCATTGTTATCATAGACCTTACCTCATATAAACTTTCCCACCCCAAGTCTTCTCTGCCACCGGTGACCTGTCCACCGCCGGCGACCGACACCGACGACCCACCCCGATGCCGGCGACTCACCCCGATGCCGGCGACCCACCTCCGGCTGCCGACGTCCCTTTCTCTCTCTTCCCCTTTCTCTCTCTTCTCTTCTCTCTCTCTTCCCTTTTCTCTCTCTTCTCCTCTCCCGCGGCGACCCACCACCGGCCCCCCCACCACCGACCGCAGCCCCTGCCAGCCGGCGCAGGTGCTCCCTCTCTCTCTTCTCCTTTCTCTCTCTTCTCTTCTCTCTCTCTTCCCCTCCCTCCCACCGGCCCCTACCCCCGGCCCCCAGCCAGCCCCCAGGCCCCGCCCCCCTCCCCTGGCCTCCCTGGCCTCCCCCCACCCCCGACGACCCCCCTCCCCCCAGCCGCCACCCTCCCCGGCACCCCCCCCGACGACCCCCTCTCTTCCCCTTTCTCTCTCTTTTCTCTCTCTTCCCTCTTCTCTCTCTTTTCCCCCCACCCTCGACGACCCCCCTCCCCCCCCCCTCCCCCCGACGGCCCCCCTGATGACACCCGGCCACCCGCACCCCCCCACCGAGTTGCGAGCTTCCTCAGGGGTGGGTCGGCCTCGCGAAGAGAGAGAAGAGGGAAGAGAGAGAGAAGAGAGGAAAAGAGAGAGAAAGGGAAGAGAGAGGGGGGTCGTCGGGGGGTGCCGGGGAGGGTGGCGGCCGGGGGAGGGGGTTCGTCGGGGGTAGGGGGAGGTCGGGGGAGGGGGGCGGGGCCGGGGGGTCGGCTGGGGGCTGGGGGTGGTGGCCGGCGGGAGGGAGGGGAAGAGAGAGAAGGGGGAAGAGAGAGAGGGGAAGAGAAGAGAAGAGAAGAGAGAGAAAAGGAAAGAAAGAGAGGGAGTCGCCGGCGCCAGCCGACGGGGCTGCGGCCGGTGGTGGGGGGGTTGATGATGGGTCGCCGCGGGAGAGGAAAAGAGAGAGAAAGGGGCACCGGCGGTTTGAAAAAATCCTGGAGGTGGGTCTTCGGCGTTGGGGTGAGTCGCTGGCGTCTGGGTGGGTCACCGGCGTCTGTCGCCGGCGGTGGACAGGTCGCCGGCGGCGGAGAAGACTTGGGGTGGGAAAGTTTATATGAGGTAAGGTCAATGATAACAATGATATATCAACCGTATGATTAAAATCTGACACTTAAAAAAAGAGCTCTACCGATAGGGTATCTGGGAGAGGCTCTACCACAGTCTCTCCCATAAAAAACCGAAATCAGTATATCTAGTCAAAGTTACCATTACGTACATGAAACAGTCAACTATAAATGTTGCTTGAATAGTACTAAAAATATCTTTTGGTACTTGGAATGCATTTGCAACAATAAATATTTATTATAAGAGTAATTGGCTCGAATAATCTTTGAACTCTTTAAAAGATAACGGTTTGACTTTTTTTTTTTACCGTATTAACCATAACCTTTCTAAAAAGGTGACGATTTAATCCTTTCCATCCACATCCGTTAAATTTCTAACGGAATGAATCACAGAAAATGCATGTGATATAATTTGAGAGGGTATTTTAGTACTCTAATAATAAATTCAATTTAATAAAAAAAAAACTCATAAAAAACCTAGAATTTCGTCTCTCTTCTGTCTCTCTATTTTCTCTCTTAATTCCTCCTCCCACCTCCTTCGACTAGAACCTCCTCATAAATCTTTAAAAAAAAAAAAACAAAAACAAAAACAAAGGGGTTAAAAAACTTGTCTTCTCCAACATTTCGACCTCACACACTTGCACACCACAAGCCTAACAAGTTCTGCAGCAAAAAAACTCTTTTTTTGGGGGTTACATATGGTGACTCATTAAACCCAAAATAAAAAAAAGGAAAAAAAAAAAAAGAGCCGAAGCTCAATACATCAATGGCATTAGCAACAACAAAATAAAAGAAATCCTCACCGTTAACCCACATAGCTGGGGTGGCTGTTTGTGCTTGTCGGTAGAGGCGGGGGCCCGGTGACGGAGAAGACGACGCTGTTTGGGTGGGGGGGGGGGGGGTACGGCTTCTAGGAATATGTGGCGGGAGGGAGGCCATTCGAGCTTGTCAGTGAAAGTGGGGGCCCGGTGAAGGAGAAGATGAGGGCGGTCTCCGATGTCTGGAGTTGGATCTATTGGGGTTGGGGGAAGGGGGGGGGGGGGGGGGGGGAAGGGGAGGAGAGAGACAGTTTCTCAGTCTCCAGTGTCGGATCTGGGGGGGAAGGGAAGGAGAGATGGCCAGCATCAGACATGTGGGAGAAAGGAAGGAAGGGGAGAGAGAGAGGAGGCGGGGGGAGGGGGCGGTTGGGTTTGATTTTTAATTCAGCTTTCTCTCTCTCTCTCTCTCTCTCTTTCTCCCTCTCTTAAATTTTTTTAAATTTTTTATTTGATATAAGTAAGAGTATTTTCATCTTTTTAAGGGTATTTTCTTTTAAAAAGTACAAAACATGCTTTTTTCGCGACCATTCTATGAGTTTTTTAACGAAACTAGACGGAAAGGAACAAACCGTTACCTTTTTAGAGAGTTTAATTTATCACAGTAAAACAAAAAAAAAAAAAGGACCAAATTATCACATTTTAAAGAATTCATCAACTATTTGGACCAATTACTCTTATTACAATTATCCATAGAGACTTGTGCATACTTATCTATGAAGCCAAACCTTCTAGGAGAAGTATGTATAAACTTTAAGCAAAATTCTGAATGGGGGTGAGGGAGATAACATTTTGATCAGGTGGATGTTTTTATATAATACTAAATATTTCCATCTAAAATGTTTTCATTAAAAAAAATTTTTTCTCTCAAACGAAACCAAGATCCCGAGCTCATCAGTTGTCCTGACCTTAATAAGTCACAAAAGTTTTTAGTTTTGGTCAATAGCAACTTACAAAACTTAATTATCGCCCAGCTTATGAGACAAAATGAAGCCTTGCTTCCAAGTGAGTCTACCACTCAATGTTCATGAATTATGTTTTCATCAAATCTCCACAAGCTTTTTTACGCGTCCAGAAACATATATGCTATCCTACACACACGGTAACAGAACCCGATATATATTCAGTGGGCCATACCGATTTTTATTTTTGTTTTAAGTAATGGGTAAAATTTTAATAGAAGCTACATGATGATTTTTAATTTTAGTAGAAATAAAGTAAAAAAAAATTACAAAGTTTTTAAGATAAAAAATTAAAAAAAAAATTCAGTACTGTAGATGCAATATGTGTGCATATTGTGTATTACCCATTTTTAAAATAAATATTGGATGCCGCTCAGTTTTTTTTTTTTTTTTTAACTTTATTCCCAGAATTTCAGAACTTTTTTTTTAATCTTTATTCTAGTTACCCTTTCTCTTTATTTAAAATAAAATACATATTTTACTAATATCACTTATTCAATCTATTTATCTAAATTTTTTTTTTTATCTATCTTTCGAAGTTTTATAGAGATTCCACATCGACTACAAAATTGTGCAACCAGCATATCCTAGAAATTTGTAGAAAAAGCTTGAGAATCAAAGGATAATTGATTGGTGGCAAGTGGTCGTCTTTGAATCGTGTTCTTCATAACTAGTTATCACTTGTGTTATTGTGCCAAAAATAGCATGAACATGCACCAATATTTATACGAGAAATATCCCAATTCCGACAGATGAATAGATCCAGTAATTATAGAATCTTGCAACTATTAATTTAGACACGTACATTAAAAAAATATTATATTAACATTTAAGGAAATTATAGTAAATAGTATACTTTATAAGTACTTTTAAAGTTTATAGCAGGTCTTTTTAAAAGATGAGAAATTATAGCATATATTTTCTAGTAAATCCTTGGATTTAAGGGAAAATCCTTATATTTTATGGGAAATCCTCATATTTCCTTGGATTTTCTGAAAAATACACATTTACGATAAATTTTTAATAACAAATTTATGTGTATAGTGTTATGTTAGAGAAAGAAAGAGAGAGGATGAGTGAGAGAGAGAGTGCGAGGAGGAAGGAGGATGGTTTTTTTTTTTTTTGGTTTTTTGTGATCATTAATTTGATTATACCATTAATTATTATGTTTAAAATTTATCATTGCTCACCTCAAAAATACTATTTTACTCTCTCCCTAAAACCAATTGATTGTAATAGTAACGTACAAAATACAGTTACAAATTTAACATTTAATATATCAAACGAGTCAAAAATCAACTACATTATTATATAAATTCGTAAATTTTTAAAATCTAAACTTTAAAATTAAATTAAACTCAAATACAAGTTTAGTTCATATTGAAAAACCAAAGATAGCAAATAGATAAATCATAAAAGATTTTAGTACTGTAATTTTGGTTCAAATGTTTTGTTCAATTCATTTCCTTTTCGAATAAAATTCTGATTCCACTACTGATATATAATGAATTTGAGTTAGCTATGGCCAGCTAGGAGGATTACTGATAAAAAAAGAAAAAAAAAGAAAAAAAAAAAAACCTAGGAGGAGGGTCAATTTTACAAGTGCATGTATATTAGATAATGGATTCAATTTGCCCAGACATTTCAGTACAAAATTCATGTTCACATTAATTTATGGGATGTCTCCGAAGAGACATTAATGCACAGAATTGCAAATCATTGAGGAAATAATAAACTATCAAGTGTGCGTGTTGTGGATAAACATCCAAGTCATGATGATAAAAATCGATCTTATCCAACAACACCTTTTTCTGTCAAATGTGAACCCACCAATTTGGATAATTCTAGTGCTGCAAGTTTTGGGTCCAATAAAACATTGTCACATGCAAAAAGTAATACTATATGGGGTACTCTGTACAAATACCGTAGCCCACCAAAAAAAAAAAAAAAAGTTAAACAATAGGGAAAAGAAACGGAACAAAATGGGAAAGAGGAGATTTGAACCAAATGAAAAGGATTTTTCCATTTTAAAAAAAACTTCTTTAAATTTAAGAAAGATGAGATTTAAACTCAGTGTTTTAAATGAAGTCAAATACGATATTATCGCTATACTATATCTGAAATTAAAAACAAAATCGAAACACTCTTTACGAACTAATAGCAACAATATTCATCATAACATGTTCACTCATTGTTTTAATTCATTTGGGTTCTTGGACTTGACGTTTTCAATGTAGTTTGGTGAGTGTTGGATTAAAAACTATTTTTTAGAATATTCTCTAGCGATTAGATACCGACATCAATGATTGTAGATCGACACTGGTGACTGGAGATCAACGGTGATCTATATTGACTTTGACAACATCTGGTAGATGATCACCATATTACTTTTAGGGCTGGTCGAGATTAATTTTGAATATACATATTATGTTGACTTTTGACATATCTTATAAGAGGTTAAAAATCCTTAAGTGATTATAGATTTGGCAATATTTCATATTTGTGTTTTTTAAGTGACAATCATCAATTCATCAAATCACCTAATTATTTTTGGACTATGTTTTATTTTGTGAATTTGGACTAGGGTAAAATTAAATTGTGTCCTATTCATAGTCTATATGAGAGCAAGAGTGCCTACTTTTGAGAAAAATGTAACAAGAGATAGGTAAATGGTATAAAATACTTTAGATAGAGAGAGGTTGAAAGAGTTTGTTGAGTTTGTAATTATGACGTTGTTAATGTATTTTTTTCGTTACGTATACAATTTTATCGAACTACATAACCCTTTGTCTTTTTTTTTTTTTTTTTTTGTTAATTTCTGTTAAGTTTATTTTTCTGTTGTACTTCGTTATGAAGGCGCCGTGTTTTCTATTAAAAGAAGGATATGAAAATTGTTGGTTTCATTTTTAGAAAATCGACAAATACGGATATTTTGAAGGAAAAAAAAAAAAAGGATAAAGAACTTAAGAAGAAAAATATATCTTCCAACTTCGAGCTCGTAGTATGGTGAGGGATTTAAGCTGAGAAAATATAAGACTTCTGTTTGGTTGTTCATTTGTTGTTTACTTCTTATTTTTGTTCAAATTGCTTATGGTTTCTTTTTCCCATTTTATGACTTTGGTTTGCAAGATTTTTTTTTTTTTTTTTTCCATTTTACATGAATTTTGTCTTTGTATTAGAATAAAAACATGAAATCTTTTTTTTTCCCCCTAAATGACAATAAATCCTAATTGGTGCAGCACACATGAAAGACTATACTTACACGCATCAGTGCTCTCAAATATTCCTCTTCCAATTTGTGGGGGCTCTAGATTTTTGTTTTTGTTTTTTTCAATGGCGGCTCTAGGTTGATGGTAACCATATTGAACTTTAATAATGTTGAGGCCATTTTCCAAACGAAATAAATATATAGAGAATAATCATTATTGTATTTTTCACATTTGCATATCAAACTTAAATAATTTTAACGGCCACTCTGTCTATTCTCCAAGCATGCCTAATTCGTTATTGTTCTTCCCTTTAACTTGTATAAAACAAAAGGTTTTTAATACAGTTTATTTTAGATTATGGGTTTCAAGTATATAATTTTGGTCCTCTTTGTGTTTAATGTTAGATTCTGCTTCTTCTTGTTTACATCATTAATTGATTATTTCATAGTTTATGAGCAGATAATTTTTATTTTAATCTTACGTTTATGTAATTTTTCCCGTTTTATTAATAAAATAATTAGTGGAGAGCTTAGCGTGGAATGGTAATACTAACACCGTTAGGTGCCAATTTACTTTGGAATAAACTGTTCCCTTGCCATATATATATATATATTTCAATTTGAAACATGTACAGAATTATCGGCATATTGCACTAATGATCAAACCAGAAGAAAGTTCATGGAAGAATATTGCTGCTAATCACCGCCAAATATATATTCTGTTTGTCCTTCTATTTGTATCGTCCACAAGCCATGTACTTACATATATATATGTCCTCTTGTGTGTGTGTTGTATATATATATATATATATATATATATATATTCTCCGTGTGAGATTGATATAATTGAGGGAAAGACTAGACAAACATTTTCGGTAAACTATTAATTAAAAGAAACTTTGTTTCTGTGAATTATAACTTTACCCACGCAACTATATGATCATGATCATTTAGCAGCTTTAATATATATATATACATATTTATGTACATAAATACATACATATATATATATATATATCTTTTTAACGCACGAGTCAGACAGCCCATGTGATGGTATAACCGACCCCCACATGTATAATTCTAAACTCAATCTTCACACCAAATCAAAGCCAAAATATATATATCGTCCGATATTTGAGGCCGTAATTTGTAAAACTAATCATATTATTATTTTGCTTCAATGATATTCTTTCATTATTTTTAGCGTTGAAGATGAAAACAAAGATTCCAGTTTCGTAGAGGCTTATGTTGAGTTATTGGAAGTTTTTATTCCCACAAATAAATTGTTTCCTTCATCAAACAATGATAGTTAGTTGAGAATTATATGGAATAATTTTAGAGAGACACTAACTATATTAATTAATTAGTTTTATTGTTATGTTTCTGTTGATGAATTGGAATCTTTTAATTATAATTGTTGTGATCATCTTTTTAACACAATATTGCAGGGTTATTTTGTCGAGTGTACTAATTAAATAATGATATGTAATTTGTTCGGTAGTAAAATCAAATTGGAATAAAAACTGAGGACTTCAAACACAGTTCAAAAATTTTTTTCCCTCCGAATTTCTAAAATAGTTCAATTAGTATTGCGTATATGGCACTATATATCTCTCCTTTTCTTAAAATAAATAAATAAATAAATAATTTAGACGAGAGAAATATACAAATTAAGGGGGCGTTAAGTTTGTCGGTTGGAGATAAATTTTTTTAGTTAATTTGGTTAATTTTTTTAAAAAACTAGTTATAATTTTTATTGATTTTAAAAAAAAAAAAAAAAAAGACAAAACTTATATTTGAAAATTTGAGTTGGAGATATAGAACCAAATGAGGCTAAAACTTATAAGAAGCACATGAACGTAACAAGTATAGGCCTGGATAAGGGACTTCAAAAAAAAAAATTTTTTTTCTTTAAATTTAAACATGTATACATATGTAGTATGTTGGGAAAATACCCCTATACCCAAAGGTAGTAGAAAAATATATGTAATTCAGTAAAATTGTTTTTGTCTATGGAAAAGGAAAAATAAATTTACTAATACTTTTAGAATTACACACTCATCAAACTCTCTTAACCTCTCTCTACCCAAATTCCCTTACACCCTTTGCCTATATCACTCTTCTCACCTTTCGTTGTTAAATTTCATAAATAAACATTGAACAAGTAATGTCCTGTTATATTTCTCATTGAAATTTCCTCATTGTAAGAATTCTGCCATTAATTTTCTCAAGTTTAAGAGTTGATACTTCTACAATTACTTAACGTAACATATACTTTGGAACTTCGATCCTTTGAAAAATCTTCAACTTCTAAATCTTTGATCTTAATATTTAGAATAATTAAACAAAAATTTTATTTGATCATGACATTGTAATAAATTAGATATATTATATATTTTAATGAGTTTAAAAAGAGTAATTATAATGACCCCGCTACATCTAGCTCAATGGATGGGAGCTCGGTAGGGTTCAGATAGAAACTCTCGACTCAAAATCTAAGAGTGTTTATTTTTATTTTTATTTTTATTTTTATTTTTATTTTTTAATAAATAAATTAAAGATGTAGGTCTCATAATGCATTATATTTATCTGTAAATTAAATTTCCAACCATTGACTTTTTGATGGGCATGAAAGCATATGAGATCCTTGTACCAATAATACACATACCATTGTCGAAAGTGTCATCTTCGACACAACTCCATAGAAATTTCTGGGAAAGAATTAAATCAATTAGCTTCACATGTATAAAAGGCAAATTTCTTTGCTTTTTTTTTTTTTTTTTTTTAATGATGGATCCTTATCAATTTCCTCAAATAAAAACCAAAGAGAAAAAAGTACAACATTCTATGCTTCGTTCTGTACTATGTTCTGCCCGTACATCATCATTTTGTAATGAACTCTAGGGACGAAAATAATTAACACGTGTATATAATTGATCGATGAATCCGATAAATCTCATTACAAGATTATTATTATTTTTTTTTTGGTGAATGAAAATAGGATACGGGGTGACCCATTATCTGCAAGATGTTCAATTTTATGGACATGAACCTTTCTTTAGGTATGATAGAAATATGTCTTTTATAGTAATATCTCTTAGTCATCCACCCGGAACCTATCCCTGTCATCACCAAATTAAACTTTAATAGCCAAAACTGGAGCGAGATCTAAAGGAAGGCAGTGGAAATCAAATCTGGATGAATAAAGTGGAGATACCTAACAAAGACTTCCCACCCCTATGCCATCCCATCCAACCATGTGGGCGTATGACAAGATTATTATTAATGCATATGTTTTGTTGAAGAATTGATTTTGTCTCCTTATGTAATTTTGACATGAAAAAAGCTTTCAATACTTTGGACTGAAATTTCATTTTTTCAGTGTTATATAACTTCGGATTCTAGGTCAAGTTCATCTCTTGGATGTCAGAGAGTTTCTCAATTTAGCTCCTTTTAATTTCCAAAATATGCATCTAGTTGGAAGTCGTTTTTTTTTTTTTTTTCCCTTTTAAATTATCTACCTGAACTCAACCTCATGCATAAATTTTTATTTCATCTCATTTTGCAAAAGCATGCACTTCAGTGTTTATTTTTTTATTATCTTTTATTATTATTTTTCTTGTTGTAGGAAATAGTTATTGAAGGTTAGTATTACTTGAAAGGTCTATTTTGAGAAACATATGGTAAAATATAATTATTATTTGGATCATGATCATCATCCACAGTTATATCCATTACATAATCTCTCATTATAGGCAATTTCATCAATGTACCATCTCATTAGTCAACATAGAATTTTTTTTTTTTTTGGGTTCTTTTTACTCCTTTCAAATGAAAAAGATATGAAAATTGTACCGATTTAGTGTCTAAAAAGTGAACCAATGACTATTTACAAAGTATCTTGGAACGTCTTGAAACACTTCATCTTCTAGGATATATTAAATTTGAAAACTATTAAAATAAAATGAAAGGCAAAGTAATAATGCCTCATTTCGTCATTACCTTCGAGCCTGTTATATGACAATTTTAAAGAAAAATTAGTTTTTAAAAAAATTTTCAAATTTAAAAATTTAAATATATATACATTTTTGCTTTTGTTTCGCTTGTCTTCGCGAATTCATACAATCTAGTTACTTAAAAATATCTTAAAACACACTTTATCTTCTATTTGAAAGCTACATCAATTGTATGTCTGTACTACTTTATTATTATTATTATTATTTATAACTTATATATGTGAATGTTGGTAAAATATATATTTTATAACCCAGTAAATAAAACATAAAATTATTCTTAAATTTACATATATATATGTTTAGTAACTGAAAAATAAATAGATATATATTTTTTAGTTGAAAAAATAAAATCTTGTTGTAGATTATTAAAAATATTTTATCAGAATTCTTTAGTGACCGATGACGATAATAAGAGTTGAAAATTTCTAGCCATCTATGATTAAAAAAAAAAAAAAGATAATTTGGCGGATTATCAAAATATTCTACTAGAACTCTAACAATTGCCATCAGCAGCAGGAGCAAGTGACCGACAATGTTGGTGGTCACTGTTGGTTTTAGCAACATCTGATTGAATACAAGCGGTATACTAGAAGATTTTTTTTTCTTTCAATAGAGACAGTTTTAAAACAAATCCAATTTGGTTTAAAAATTAATTTAAAAAATTAAATTTAATAGAGAAAATATTAAAACTTAAAAATTACTTAATCTACAAGTTTCATAGTACAAAATACAGATAAATAATATTTAAAAGAGCATTAGTATTTGGTCGAATATGTTATCGTTTATTTGTTTATGGATGTCCTTTGAATTTTTTAAATTTGACAATTTCGCCCCTAAACCATTTTTTTTTCCTAATAATCAACTCCTGAATTTCTAACTTTGACAATTTAATCATTTTTGTTTAAATCCATTAAAATTAGGATAATTTTTTGCATAATACTTACACATTATAGCCTAAGAAGGACAATACTATTCATTTTTGCTAACTTTCAATAATTTTTTTAAAAAATTTAAGTTTAAATTTGAATGTAATTGAATTAGGTTCAAATTTTCGAAGGAAATTGTATTGAAATTAAGCATAAATGATCCTAATATGGGATTGTCAATGGTAGGTCCAAATTCTCCCTCACCTGTCATCCTGCTAGGCATATAATCTCATTCAAAAGAAATTGTATTGAATTAAGCACAAAAGATCAATCATGCTCATCTTGGATTATCTTGGATTATAATGTGTAAGTTATATATAAGAACTGTTTAAATTTTAATGGATTTGAATAAAAATGACTGAATTACCAAATCTTATAAGTTCAAAGAATTGATTGTAAAGAAAAAAAAGTTAAAAGACTAAATTATTAAATTTAAAAAGTACAGGGACACGATACCAAAAAAGCCAAATGTTGTAATTGGCTCATTCAAACATATCTTATGACCGAGTTTTTCAGTCTCTCCGAGAGACTTCTCCAATATATTTATTGACTTCCACTCTCCCCCATCATTTCAAAAAAAAAAAAAAAAAAATGCACCAATCGAATTAATGCATCTCATTTTCCAAAAGTAAAAAAATTCTTCTATGTTCTAAAATGAAAAGAAAGATCCCCACTAAACCAGAAATTTCAAGAAGCTGCTGTTTCCTCTCTTATATATATATATATATATATATCATCACCATCCTCATCAAGTTGCCAAGCCAAAAGAGAAAACAGATCAGCAAAACAAAGACCAAAAACCCTTTCTAAAGTCTCATCTCCCACCAACGCATTTCACTGAGATAACCCAGAAGAGAAGAGAAAAGGAAAAAAAAAAAAAAAAAAAAAAAAAGGATGTCCCTCTTACAGTCTCTGCTCTCTGAAAATCCTTTCCAAAATGGAACATTTTTCTTCCAAAACCCGGACATTATATTGAGCTCTTCAGGGAATACCATTACAACCACCCAGATGAACTGGAAAGAAACTTCTCACGCCCACGTCTTCGAGATCGATCTTCCAGGCCTCACAAAACAAGACGTCAACCTCGAAATCCGTGACGGGAGGGTTGTCCACGTCAGCGCAGACAGGAACGAAAAACAGGAGAAGGCAGAAGACAAGTGGCACTGCAAGGAGAGGACACGTGGCAGCTTCCTGAGGGAGTTTCGACTGCCCGAGAACTCCAAGGTCGATGAGATCAAGGCTTCGATGAGTGATGGGGTTTTGGTGATTACTGTTCCTAAAAAACAGGAATCGAAGAAGGAGGAAAAACATAATTATAAAGCGGTTGAGATTGATGGAGAAGATGGTGGGAATGCTCCTCGTAAAGGACTTGGTCGGTTTGTTTGCTGCCAGGCTTAGACAATAGAAAGCGATATATCAGTAGTGATACCGACTCAAATATCATTATTTGAATGTTAACTTACATGGCGATGTTTTGTTGTGTTTATTAATTAAAAAATGATAACCCGTGTATATGTAAGTTGATATTCAAAATTGATATTAGAGATCATGTCTGTAATATTTCTCTAACAATATATGCAATGTATAAGTGCAATGTGTTCCTTGGATCTACACATTTTTACGTACTTAATTTTCTTTTGTGATTCCTCACCCTGAAAAAAATAAATAAACTAAAATTGTTGTGATTATTGATTTGAATCTTTATTTTATGCGGTAATTTGGTTCAGAGTTTTGTATGTTTGTTTGTTTTAAGATTCTATTTAATTTGGTAGGAATCGATTTGTCCGTTGAATTTTGCTAGTGCTTTGTCTCTTAATTAATTAGTGTGAAAAGAAATAGGTGAGGAAAATGGAAAAAAAAAAAAAAAAATTTAAGAATGTTTCAAGTCAAAGGATATTATGATCCAATTGTCTTTATCCCCATAAAATAATTATATAAAAAGTTTATTTTTAGAGTCCAATTTTAAAATATGTCTTTTTCTTTATATAATATTATGTAGATATCTATTTTTTAGAAAACAACTACTTGTAGTACATATTTTATCATTTTATTATATTTAACATCATTTTTCTTCATTATTATTCATATTTTTTTTCCTTAGTTATTCACCATTATTATATTTTTATTTTAGTTATTAGTTCTTTATATAGTGATAGCTTATAAGTATAATTAAGGTTTTTTATAAACATATTTCTTAAATATGATTTAGATTTCTTAGAAACCTATTTTTTAATATGATATAGATTCTGTATGATAATTGTAACATTATTGTGATAATTTATTTATTTATTATTATTATTATTGATATTGTTTTAATAGTTAGTTTTTAGTTAGTTTTTAAAGTTTAAATGTGAGATGAAAATTTTTTTTTTATGAGAATTACTATATCATTATGATTTTTTTTAGATGTATTATGGTTTTTTTTTTTATCGGATTACTATATCATTATGATATCTTTTTTTTTAATGATAATTACTATATCATTACGATATATTTTTTTTTAAGGTTTTAAAGTGTTTCATATATATTTTTATAATATCTATTTAATTCTTTTATATGTTTATTGTGAATTTTATTTTAATGACCAATTATTTATAAAATTGATTGTTTTTCATGTATCATACAATTAACATCAGTTATGGTCCTTTTTCCTTCATAATAAAGCAAGTAAATTGGTCTTTTTTCCTTTTATTAAAGATTTGTTTAGTTTTACATTTTCTTTAGAGAATTTTTCTTTTCTTTTTTTAATCAATTCTTTGTTTGTTTATATTTAAGTTTCAATTCTTGATAAAAAGATAATATGATCTTTATAAGTATCAATTTAGATATTCATATAATTAAAAGAAAAAATACACATTTTTAAAATTATAGTCTTTAATTTAGATATTTATGTAAATAATATATGTTGGCACCGCCTAAAAATAATTGTTACAAACCTAACATATCTCCAAATTAGTATTAAAAATTTTTTTTGACAGATTTTCGAATCCAGCCTTCAACCCTTTTGATGGGGCTTAACAAGTCCAAAGGCGAAGTAACTTAGTAACTTAGTAAGTGACCTAGCCGAAACATGGCACATCTTTCTCTCAGGGCACCTTTATATATATATATGTATATATATATATATAATTTTATTTAATTTTTTTATAAACATTAATGAACCCTTACTATGAATTGAAAGAGTACAATTATTCTCAGTCACCAGTAACCACAAATCACCTATCAGTGCGAATTGACTGAATAACTCTGTGGATGACTACTTGTAACCTCCAAATGGCTATCGCTAGAGCATACGGTTACTCAGTCCGCGACTAAGTAGCAATAACCTAGGAGAGTAGATGACCTTCCAAAGCCCCGTTTTGGTAACTAGACTCGGCTCAAAGTTGAACCGCACACCGGCTGGAAAAATTAAAATAACAAAACCACAAATTTGGCTGCGTCAAGACATATATTCGGGTGCGTGGGGATGTAACAAGGTCACCTCACGGCTGTCATCCACAACTGCGAGGGAAGATGATACGTACAACGCAGACACCGGCAATCTGCAACTGATCTTGCGCATACCCAGAGATACATATCGTGTGAAATTTCAAGCAAATTAAGCCGGTCCACGGGGAAAACTCGCTAGCTATAGCATCAACAACTTCTAAATGAAGTCCCATAGGCAAGCTATCCACTATGAACCTACAAAAAATGGTGCCATTGCATTCCAAAGGGAAAAGTAGTCTCCACAAGCCTCTGGCAAGGCCACACGATGAACCTTGCAACAATTAGGCGTGCATTGGTGGGAGCGGCTGTGCGCAGTAGATCAGCTTGAGGCCGCGTAGAAAAAGTGCGACATAGCTTGTACGAGCTCAGTCGAAGTAAATTAGTGAGAGAAAATAAAGAGAACATTTTTTCCGAGAATCTATCTCAAAATTAGTAGGAATTTCGTCTAGATTAATGCATATAGTTTTGAACAAACGACAAGCAAAATCTCAAGCGTACTTGTAATGTAAAATCAATTACATTAACCATAACCTTTCTTGAATATATAGAAACACGCAGACTTACATTTCATGATCTCATAATTTTGACTAAACAACAAGATTAAGGAGTACTGTCTCACTAGAATTTCATCTCGGTTTCGTCCTACTTCACCACCTGTAACAACACTTGAGGGGGAGTCAAATTAGCCAAATTAAGGCAGCTACATAAAAACATTTCAATTTTTCTATATATATATAAAAAAACAATTTAAAATCTAGAAACATATATTATCAGGTAAGCTAAAGAAAATACAACTGAGATTTTAATATTCTGGAAAAAAAAAGAAAAAGAAATCCCATAATCCGAATATTTAGAACGTAGTCCGAATATAATGGAAAAATAAGTATTTTTTTTATCATCAATGTCTGTTACTCTTTTGGTAACAGATTTCTGTAACTAATTCAGGGATTAAATTGCAAAAAAGAAAAAAAAAAGTAAATCACCATTTGGTTCCTTTTTTTTTTTTTTTTAGCTAGAATGACTCTAAACTATTAAAATATTGTTACAATAGTAATTTCAGTTAGTTTTTAGACAGAATCCGTTTGTAATTTTGATCAAAAAATGATGCTAACTAACGGATTTTATCTAAAAATTATCAAAAATGATTACTGTAATAACATTTTTAATAATTTAGTGTAATTTCAGCTACAAAAAAAGAATATAGACCAAAATTGCACAAATTTAAAAATTTTGGGATCCACTTTGCAATTTACCAAAAAAAAATTGGGACAAAAAAAATACTTAAGTGAACTCAAGAACAGAAGGTGTTACAATTTATAATTACTAATTTATTAACTTCAAGACCAAAATCCCAAAAAATAATAATATTAAAAAAAAGAGTTCAATAAGAAAAGATTCAAATCACAAAAACTAAGTTTTTAAAATAAAAATATAATCTAAAATAGCACTTGAATTACATTAATGTTGTCATATGACCGTGATCCTGGTCTTCGAAAGCATATCCTTGATGCGAGATAGTTCAGAAACAACATCACCGATGCTCATTCGCTCTCCTGGTAATTCTGCAGAACATGCGACTCCTATCTCAACTACAGATATCAAGCACTTGCGAACCATTTGATTTTGAATTTCATTGGCATAGAGAGCGCTATTTTCTCCTCTCCCGTCTTCTGTTTCAAGGAGTCTTGGATCTAAAATTTCTTCAACGTGTTCAGGCAAAGCCATCAAAGCAAAGTTGTGCAAGTTCGAATCATCTCTAAACATGCCATCAGTAGGTCTCTTTCCCGAAAACATCTCCAACAAGAGAATTCCATAGCTGTATACATCTCCACTTGTCGACACTTCACTTCCCATACCATACTCTACGGATCACAAAAGTAGTAGTGATTAACCTTTGAATCATTAGATTATCTATATCAATATATGAATGATAATATTTTTATACTTTTTGCCTGTCTTTTAAAAGTTTTAAGGCATGTACAGTTTTGAAATTAAGAGCGATGATACGTATATAGTGTGAAAATTTGTTATCTCAAATTACATGTACCTGGGGCCGCATATCCAACAGAACCTCGAAGTCCTATGGAGCTGGTGTGATTTGAAGAAAATGGATGAGAAGGATCAGACAGAAACCTTACTAACCCAAAATCACCAACATGAGCAGTAATGTCCTTGTCTAGGAGTATGTTACTTGGCTTCAAGTCGCAATGAACTATTGGGATCTGACCGCAACGATTGTGCAGATAATCCAAAGCGCTAGCCACATCGATAGCAATATTCATCCTTTGAGCAAGATCTAAATGCCTCTCTCCATGCAACCATTCTTCAAGACTTCCATTAGCCATGAATTCATATACTAGAGCTTTAAAGTCATTTCCTTGATAATCAGTACTTGAACATGCGGTTAAAACTTTGACAAGGTTCCGGTGCCTGATGTTCCTTAACGCTCTACATTCTGCAACAAAACTTTTCGATGCCCTAGAAGTTTGTAGGTTTAGTACTTTCACAGCAACAACCGTCCCATTTGCATTTAGAATTCCCTTGTATACAGACCCAAAACTCCCAGCACCAATCAAGTTTGCTGAGGAAAAGTCGTCTGTCGCTTTGGCAAGATCTCCATATGATAGTTGTACGAATGACTTTGTGTCGTCTGATGATCCTGAACTTGGCAAAGCTCTTCGTTTCAATGAAAAATAAATCAATATTAAGAGGACTATCAAAATTAATCCAAGTCCGCAAGCAATACTGAGGATGACTAATTTTCGTGGAGGAGATCGTTTGTGCTTCTTTTGTCTGTCGGAGGGGCATCTTGGTAAGTGCAATTGAACTACACCTCCACAAAGTCTTGCATTTCCAGTGATGGAAATACCACTTAAATTATTGAAAACTCCCTCCACCGGTACCTCGCCTTCAAGATTATTAAATGATAAATTCAGTTTCTTTAAAAATTGAAAGCCTCCAAAATAGGTTGGAATTCTTCCAGACAAGTTGTTGTGAGAAAGATCGATCTCATCAAGTCCTCTCAAAGAACTTAAAGAATGGGGAATGGGCCCTTGCAACGAGTTTCCCTGCAAATACAGATATTGCAAGACTATGCATCCACCAAGACTTTCAGGAATTTCACCATCTAACATATTTTCTGAAATATCCAAGACGAATACGTGTTCCAATTTTCCGGCTTCCATGGGGATAGAACCAGTAAAATGGTTTTGAGCTAAATCTATTAAGGTTAAAGATGACAAACCGATTAGCTCTTTCGGTATGGGACCACTTAGATTGTTTTGCATGAGATGAAGTTCAATCAACTGCCTACACTGTCCAAGATTTGGCGGTATGCTTCCTTCTAGGTTGTTAAATAACAAATACAACAACCCTAGTGATGTTGCATTTCCAAAAGAAGAAGGGATAGGTCCCGAGAGTGTATTCCATCCTAATGTAAGCCAATATAGGTGTTGTAGTTTACCTATCGAGCTCGGAATAACGCCAGTCAATCGGTTCTGTTCCAAGCCTAATACCTCCAAGCTGATGAGATTTGCTATACCAGTTGGAATGCTTCCACTTATTTGATTATCTCCGAATGTGATCCACGTGAGCTTCTTTGATAGATTGCTTATAGATTCAGGTAGCATACCTCCGAAATTGTTAGTCTCAATACCGAAGTTTCTTAAATCTGTGCAGTTGACAATAGAAGAGATAAACTTCAAGTCATTGTTCTTACCACGGCCCAAATTATTCTCACTAATTGCAAAAACTTGCAATTTGGATAAGGTTCCGAGGTTTGGCACATCGCCAGTAAAGGAATTAATTGATATATCAAACCTTCGTAGTTTTGAGATATTTGAGATTGCAATAGGAATCGGTCCGCTGAAGTGGTTTCCACGAAACAAAAAGACTTCGAGGTTTGGAAGAGAGCTTCCAAAGTCAGAAGGAAGAGTTCCTTGGAGTTGGTTTTCATGTGCGGAGAAAACTTCAAGGGAAGATAGATTGTAAATTGATGGAGGAACTCTACCCGTAAGGTTATTTGCACCAACACTAATCTTCACTAAACTTTTCAACTGACCAAAACTGTGGGGAATTCCACCAGAAAATCTATTATGCGCCAGATGAATCTCCGTGAGAGAGGAAAGATTTCCAAGAAAACTTGATATTTCTCCGAATAAATTGTTGCGGCTTAAGTCAAGTACACGAAGCTTGGATAAGAAGCCCATTTCTCGGGGAACATTCTCAGTGAGGTTGTTGAATGATAAGTCAAGGATTTGAAGATGGGTGCAAAGAGAGATATTATTCGGAATCTTTCCACTAAAGGAGTTGTTTCCAAGGGCCAAGGTTTTTAGCCGAAATAATCTGAAGATTTGTGGAGGAATACCAAAGTGGAAGCTATTGTTATGGAGGTCTAGTCTTCTGAGAAAGCTCAAATTTCCAATGTGAGTGGAAACTTGACCCTTCAGTCCGCATGATGGGAGGTCCAGCGCGGTGACTCTCTGGTGTCGACGGCCACAAGAAACTCCTTGCCATTTGCAAAAATGTTGAGATGCATTCCAACAACTTAAAATGTTGAGGGGATCTTCTTTTATCCCTTTCTTGAAAGCAAGCAGGGCGAGTTCGTCCCTATCATATCCTTCCGGTACCGACGATATAGATGAAATCAACAAGACATGCAAGAGTAGAGACAAGAATATGCTTAACCTGATGCCTGCATTACGCTCCACAATTAGGAATAACAAAATAATAATAAACACTAACGGGATGCTTTGAAGCCATCTACATAAACTTAACTACCACATATCTGCTAGCTAGAAATTCACAAAATAAATAAATTATTATTATTTTTAAAAAAGGAAGATCAATAATAATAATTATAATAAAATTAGTTTCAAATACGATACAATGTTTAAAAAAAAAAAAGTTTCTTTCTATCTATCCTCTCTTTTAAGAGACTACAAAATTACCCTTAAATTTAAGAGCATGTCTTAATTATAGTATTCCGTGACAGTTTTTTCAAAACTATCATATAATATAACAATCGTTTATTCCATATTTTGTTGTAGTGTGTAATATGGCTGATCTTACCGTGGATTTGTAATTTTGCTGACTTCTATATATTTTCGAACCTCAAAACATCATAATGCAGAAAATACTTCTATCTCTAGAAATTCAATTAGACACAAACATACAAAGTAATATATGAAAATATGTACATATGTATAGGTATATCAAAAACTATTTTTTCTACTTTACCGTAGATTGGATCCATAAATAAAATCTACGTTGGCCAAGTTGTCCACTCTCGTTCGTCTTTTCTTGTACCTACAAGACAAATTATTTCTAATGAACTTCCAAGCTCAATAAGTAAGGTGTCGTGCCTAATAAACTTAAAATCATTAAAATAATCATCATATGTGCATCAAGATATTAACTACAACAAAATATGGATTTCACAACAGAGTTTCATGGAAAGTACGCCAAAAACACAGAGCGAAATTGAATTTCCAAAAATGATCGTGCAAGCCGAAACTAGCACGACGATTTTCACAAACGGTCAAGATTTTTCTTTTAAACAATTTTCTTTACTTTGGTCATAGAGGATGTCGTTTAAGTATTAATGCGTTATATGAATTATTTGTTAATAAAATGACAATATCTAAACTTATAGTGCAATGTAGGACATTTTCTATATATATTTCAGGCATACCCAAAAGGGATAATTAGGGGGCATGCCACCAAAATGAGCAGTGGATTGAATTTTGCCACAACTTAAAAAGTTTTACAAAAAATGCCCAATTGATGATGTCATTATTAATTTAACAACTATTTTTGAAAATTTCCTCTCTCTCTTTCTCTATCTTCCCCATTTCCCCTCTCTCTCTTTCTCTCTCTTCCCCCTTGTTGATGGTGTAATTTCTCTAACATTGGAGACCGCATTTTCACCAGTGGTCAAGGTACGGGAGAACAAGTAGACTCATCTTTCCGCTCATTGGAGATGATCCAATCACCCGAAGAGATTCGACCAGACCAGACAAGTTTGGGAAGCTTTAGGCCCTTCTCGGGTCACCGAGTTGGTCTACCACCACTTTTGTTGGGCTGCTGATCCTTGAATTAGTTCTCTTTTAGGGATCTCGAGCAAGTCACCGTTGAGACCTATGGTATTGGCTCAAGCAACACTTCCTGGACCACGACTGGACCCCCGTCGGGGTGGTCAGATAGCGTTGCCCTTGCCACGTCATCCTATACCGCCTAACAACAGCACTTTGGTATGGCATTCCACACCCACTACCCTGTATCACCTGACACCTGATGTCCGATACCTGTCACTGTACCTTATTCCTGTCTCTGTGCCAACCACCACCGTCTGACCGAACTAACACAGTACTTGCCACCTGCGTCAGTACTGATACCTATGCTTGTGTCCTCCCATCACCCGACTGGAAAGGCATGTGGCACTCGTCTAGTGAAGGTCCAACATCTGTACACTTGGAGCATGTCTATCCACTGGGACCACTCGAAATATGACCCCACCATGGTCGCCCGAGCACCCGGGCCAGTGGGAAATGCATATAAATAAATGAGTGCATCACTCACAAAGGTATGTACTATTTTTCTTGTCAAAACTCTACTTCTCTACTTGCTCATTAGTGCTACTTACTGACTTAAGCATCAGAGTGCCCTTAGCAGACACCTCACTAGTGTGCCCCTTACTTCAAGGTGCTTCTCTTTTACATACAATTAGGAGGAGAACAACGTTGCAAGACTGACCATGTCAAGTGATCCCATCGGGTGTTGTGTCAAAGGTTTTTGGCATCAACATTTTAGCGCTAGAAGGAGGGCAACACGCCTTTCCAGCAATCACATCCTAATCACCCTCATTCTCGACTCACCTGCCCCTCCACACCACTTGCATACCACTCCAAGCCCATGGAAGAGCAGGCTAACCAAGACAACTGGGGCTAAGAGAACCTACTCCGACTGGTTCTCAAAGCACTCGGCGGGCCCAATGCAGTCGTGGCACAAGAGCACCACGAAACCCACACAGACAAAGATCCTCATCGAGAACGTCTAGAACCTGATGGAAACTATTCGGATACTTGTTGATGACTTTAGGGAGTTCCGAGGTGCCCTACCCCATCCAGCAAGAGAGGTAGAAACTAAAGACTCCTCACTGGTAGGGCGGCACCGAGCAACTGAGAGGTTGAGAAGCCCAGGTCCAGTGATCGAGCATACAGGTAGCCGAAGCATGCGAGGGAACCCAATGAGAGGAAGACGAGATTTGGAGTACAATCAGAACTGGAACCGCTTGAGAAGTCATCGTAACTAGGCCACCCGGTCAAGAACGTGACTAGATCCTGAGGAATCTTTCTCCACACCCCCAGCTTCCCTGAGAAGATATGACCCGAATTAGAGTTGAAAAGACATGGTGAAATTCTCCGGGAGCATGACCACGTGTTTGATCGCTTCGGACGAGCTGGGGTTAATCGTAGTTGAGGCCGGGATCATTCGCTCGATAAACCACCAAAGGTTAAGATGAATGACCAGAATAAATTGGACCACCTCCAGTAGCAGCTCGACCTGCTAATGAGTCAACGGTATGGATTGGAGCAGGTCGGGGCAGTCAATCCGCCCTTCACCATGGCAATCATGGCCGCACCTTACCCGGTTAGATTCAACATGTCAACCATAGCCCCCTACAATGGCTCCACAGACGCTGATGAGCACTTGGAGAACTACCATGCACACATGCTCATTCAAAATGCAAACAAGGCCACCTTTTGTAAAGCCTTCTGCTTGACCTTAACCGATACCGTTCGGCAGTGGTACCGAAGGCTGATACCGGGGACCGTGGACTCGTTCAAGTAGTTATCCGATGCCTTCTCAACTGTATTTCTTAATGCAAAGACCCGAAAGAATGAGACATCGTACTTGTTTAGAATCAAACAAGGCGAGAATTGAGCCTTTGAAAGGGTACCTCGACTACTTTGATAAGGCCATTATACAAGTCAAGAATTGCTCCAATGACACCCTTATACAGGCTTTCCTATAAGAAGTCAAGGTCAAAAAAGCACGCCGGATTGGAGGAGTACATCAAAGGGTAGAATTCCTCACTCAGAGAGATGTCACGACCCGCTGACAAGAAGAAGCCCAAGAAGGATGGGACAGACTAGATCAGAGTAGACACCGATAAGGCTACTTGCAAAGCTGAAGCTGCACCAAGGCCGAAAACGCCTGCCGAAAGGTTCTGCCAATACACTCCCCTTATCACCACGACCGAGCACTTGCTTAACCAGATCTCCGGCAGAGGACTGCTACGAGACCTACCACCGATTAGGATAGACCGTGCCCATAGGAATCAGAATAAGTATTGCAATTTTCACAAGGATGTCAGCCACAAAAAGAAAGATTGCATACAGTTATGAGACTAAATTGAGCTCCTGGTATGGGACGGACACCTACGAGACTTTGTAAAGAAGGCCATTACCCCGACAAGTATGACCAATAGAATCCACCAGGTCCGACCACACATACACTGCCCTAGGGACGAGTAACCAGACCAATGCCGGGGAACCCGAGCACATTGTCCATACTATTTTTGTGGGAATGGCCACAGGTGATACGACGAGTAACAAAAGAAGCTACACCCATAATGCTAGACAAGTAGCACGTGGGGAATACATTAACATGGTCGAACACATCTCGAAGGTCTCCAGCCAGGACAGCTTCCCAATTGTCTTTACCGACGATGAAGCCAACTAGCTTCTCCACCTGTACAATGATGCATTGGTCATAGAAATCAAGATAACTGATAACACTGTTTGACATGTCCTGAACAACAATAGGAGTTCCACCGACATCTTGTTCATGGATGCATTCACCAGGCTGAAAATTGGCAGGGCAGTTCTGGCACCCATCCAAACCCCCTATACGGATTCACTGGTGAACGTGTCCAAGTTGCTAGCCTAATTTATCTCTCGGTCACTATAGGTGATGGATCGGAGAAGGCTGCCTGAATGGTGGAATTCCTTGTCATCGACAAATCGTTGGTTTACAATGTTATATTGGGAAGACCAACCCTGAATAGCTAAAAATAGAGGTTTCAACTTATCATCTAGTTATGAAATTCATTACTTCGAATGGAGTCGAGATTCTTAGGGGGAACCAGGAGAGGGCCAGAAAATGCTATGTAGAAGCAGTAAACAAAGTGTGCCGCAGAGTACCCCAACTAGCTGTAGTGACCACCATCTTTAAGATCAATGAGATTAACACCCCTAACGACAAAATCAAACTATTGAGTGACCTAGATCCTTGCACGTCGGAAGAAGAAATTCAGGCACAACTTGTTGAGGATCTAGTCCTCTACTATCTGGACCACGAGTATCCGGACAGGGCAATATTGCTCGGATTAAAGCTCCAGCCAGAAATCTGAAAGGGGTTGGAACAGTTCTTCCGAGAACACAAATATATCTTCGCTTGGTCACGTGAGGACATGCTTGGGATTGACCTAGTGGTGATGTGTCACCGACTGTGCATAAACCCTAAATATAAACCGGGTGTCCAAAACATGAGGGCTTTCAATCTGGAGAGGTACGAAGCCATTAACAAGAAAGTAAATAAGTTACTCACCATCGCTTTTATCTGAGAAGTGAGCTATCCGGAGTAGTGCGCGATGTGATCTTGGTCAAGAAAGCCAATGGTAAATGGCAGGTCTGCATAAACTATACAGACTTGAACAAAACTTGCTCAAAAGACTGCTTCTCCCTTACCCGAATAGATCAACTCGTCGATGCAGTAGCATGTAATGAGTTGCTCAGCTTCATGGATGCATACTCTGGGTACAACCAGATCTCCATGAGTGAAGCCGACCAGGCCAAGACTGCATTTACGATCGACCAAGGGTTATACGATTACGGGGTTATGCCTTTCGGTCTTCCTCCGGTGTTGGATGATTTCCGATTATATAATTTTTTTTTCACTGCTTTATCTTAGATCTGGTTCTGATTGTGTGATTTTATGGTGATTTATTTATTTTGTTGAATTTAGTTGAATATTTAACGATTACAAAGATGGATTCTAATGTTTCTTTTTAACATTGCGGTCACAAATGTCAAAAACTATTGTATTTATGTGATTTTTTTTGAATTTTGGTGTATATGGTTTATGATTTTTGTGGAATTTTGATGATATTTGGTAAAATTTGGTGGTTGTTTAAATATTCTTGTGACGAAACCTGAAATCCGGTTAAATCACAAGTTTCCGACTAGTAACCAGTTGGTTACTAACTAGTAACTCACTGGCGGCGGTGGTTATCAATCAAAAACTCGACGGTAGAGGTCGTTGCCAATCGAAAACCTATCGGCGGTCGGTAACTAACTTGTAACTCAGATAGTTACAACATGGATACCAACTAATAAGTATTTTAAAAATAAATAGATAAATAAGTATCTATGATGCTATCAATAGCATTTCTTATAAGAGTTTCTTCCCGTGTGGTAAAAATCAATCCAATGTATGATTTTATGGCATTTATCAAAAGTGCCCCATATGAAATGCTTCAAAAAGCCAAAAAAAGGATTTAAAAAAAAGCCCCCAAAATACGTAGTTGGACCTACTGAGATCAGCCCAATCTACGCGAGCAACCGAACCAAAATCAGCACGAGGGGGTTCGATAACTAGTGGTTCATTTACGATTTCAATTTCACCCAACCCATAACAGATGAATCAGTCATCAAATTTTGTCAAATTCGACCGACTTGACCCATTTTCACCCCTTATTTCTAACTTGTCCTTTACTCTGCATTGAGTCAATGGTTCTGATTTGTTCTCGGACCTTTTTATTTGAGCATTATGTAGGGCTGAAAATTCATGTCAATAAGTCGAGTTTGTGTTGGGTTAAAGTCAATATGAATTGTCAGAACTCTAACACGAATCCGACCCATAACCTGCTTGGTCAAAAAAATCTCAACACTAACTCGTCCAATCGGGGGTGGGGGCCAGACCCAACCTGCCAACACACTATTTTGGGTTGATTAACACAACACGACCCATTGACCTACGACTTGTCGACCCCCCAACCCACCAGAAATAAGAAAACAAATTTTAAAAAAATATTTTAACATACAATTAAAATCTATATTAAGCAAATTAAGTAATATACCATAACATAATATCAATGTAAAAAACAAAATCATACAAATTTGTAATTAGTTCATCACAAAAGGTCAATCCAAAACATAAAACTATATAATTTCATAATTAGTTCATTCAAAAGACTATCACCAAGTTGACCTGAATTGTACAAAAATTTTGAACGGGTTATTGCGGGTTGATTTCGTGTACATCGAACTGACCCAAACCCAATCTATTTTTCTATTGTGTTATACGGGTTCGACCTAAACCAACCCATACCCTTTTTCCTAACCCTAACCCACATTTTTTTTGTGCCAATTTCGTGTCGTGTTGTCGGGTCGTGACCCAAATTGCCAGTCCTACTTTTACAGTGTGATGGGTGAGTATTTTACTAACAAATTAAGCATCTTTGAGCTTCAGGATTTGTGAAAACCTTAAGCTTTTGTATTGTTTTGATGTCTTTTTGCGTGTTGTGTAGGTGAAAATGGAAAATGGGACACTTAGTATAATTTGGGTACAAAAATTGAGGCTTTTTCTAGAAAAGTGACACCCTACCACCAGAAGCAGTGGTGCGGGTATGCTAACCAGTCGCACCCCCGTATTGCCCCACTCCAACAGGCCAGTTTGGGCAGGGTTATAGTGCGTGCGTGCCACTTAGGCATGGGCCTGTGCAGTCGTTGGTTGAGGAAATCCTTTATACAGCAAGCGTGGTCCAAGCGCGCGGCTGCACCGCACTTTGCCCCTGTTCCGCTTTAGTCACGAAATTTGGGCCATTTTTGGCCCTTAGATTAGATTGGATGGCCAAGATTTGCCAAATTATGAGGGTCTTATGATATTATATCAGATTTTGGGGGGATTCCGAGGAGGTGGAGAAAGGAGGCACACTTTCCAAAAGGGATTTTGGGAGACCCATTTTTCTCAAGAAGATAGGATTGGAGATCGGAGATTCTTGGAGGATTCCTTGAAGATCGAAGCTTAGGAGATCATCTTCTTCTCCTTCATTCCTCCAGTTTGTCATTTTCATCTTGATTTTGTATTTGTGATATTGTGTTGAACATGTTTGCAATTATGAATATCGTGATGATTGTGGTGATGGGTTTGTCTTTGTGTGGCTAGATTTTATATTCTAGGAGCTTGATGTAGTTCTTTTTGAACTACGTTATGAATATTTAGCAATGTATTAATGAAATTTCATTTCAAATCATTTGTGTTGCTTGGTACTTTGTGCTTTTAATTTGTTGAAAAATGGATTAAATGTTTTAGATTGTGAATTTGATGTTTGGGAGAGATTATTTTCATGGTTGGGAATTGGGTAACACAATCTAAGTTGTTGTGAGTCCGGGACGAGATCAACCCTTAGATAATCACAATTAAAAGCTAGGTTGTTGAGAGACCGGGAGGTGATTAGCACCTAGTTAATCTAATTAAAGGGTAAACTTAATGAGTGCATGAGTAATCAAGCTAGATAGGAATTTTGGCTTGGGTATTTATACATATTATTTCACTTTACGCTCGGGAGAGGTAGTGGGATTATATTAGTTCTCTTGATTAATGAATTGAATTGAATGAATTAATACTTGCTAAATAGGATTGACATAGGGATATTAGAGCGAAATCAAGACCCTACATATATTTCCATAGATTTATTCAATCGTGAAAGTGTTCTCTTTTTTCCTTTCAAGCATTGCCTCATTTAATTTTAGTAGTTTAATTTTCGTGTTTGTTGAATTTAGTTTCATTCTACGGTTGCCTAAATAAAATCTAGGTATTCTACGTGCAGTAATTAGTTTAATTTTTAAATTCTCATTCCATGAGGACGATACTCAATTTTTTGATCACTTTATTACTTGAAACGACTCATACACTTACGAGTTCGAATTTCCATTCAACAGTGTGCAAATCACACACTCTAACTGCTGGGTGCAAAGTGCAAGTTGACACAACTAAAAAATGCCTTTTAGGTGACCATGTAAGTTTAGGAATTAAAATTTCTTAAATACCCATAAAAATTATTTTATTTTCAAACTTTAAATAATAGCATTTCTAATATATATATATATATATAGTCAAATTCACGTGTCAACACCAAAATTTAACATTTGAGTAGAAAAATTACTCTCCAATATTGCTATGCTATTTCCAATGTTAAATTTTGCTACTACTATACTCGGTGGCAAATTTATCGTATAATTACAAACACTTTTAACATTTGATTACTATCAGTTGATTCTTTAAATTTATTTAATCATTAGAATTTTTCAATTTCAAATTATTATGTACACTAAAAGTTTATTTATATGAGTTTCGAATCTTAATATATGGTGATAAAAGATAAATATAACATTAGAGATAGCATTATATATTGAAGTACAAACTAAGATCTTTATATTTTTTGTAACAAATATAATTAACATTGACATTTTCATTAAAGATGGTCCAACTTCTTGAACATCCTAGCTTTAAAAAATATGCAATAAAATATATGCTCCAAATTGTCTCCAATTTTTGGTCGAAGTTCAAGTAACACCTTAAACAATTTGTAGAATATATTTTTATCTTTATAGTTTGACTCTTCACTTCGACTTAGTTCATGATGACTTTAACTTCTTCCATGGAAGCAAATAGGCGAGTGTCCAGGATACAATCAATCATACTGATAAGATTAACAAAGTGAGAGTTAGTTGTTGAGAAGACAATCTCCATTGTTAAAATAACTCAATATCTGATTTCATAACAAGATATAGAATTCGGATTCTCTAATTTCTAAATTCAAATATTAATTAACAACATATAATAGTTTTCAAAACAACGAAGGTTTTTAGTGGTTCATGGGCTTTAGTTTTTGTTGATTTGTCTTGGTGTAAACACTCCTTTTCCATTTTAAGTTTTTATTGTTAATTAGGTTTTTTAATAAGGTTGTCTATAAAATTGATTTGAAGGCGTCGTTTTGACTACTACCTTGTGGCTTAAGTCTACATGCCTGTTCTTGACGTTCTCTTTAGTTAGTTCACGTCGAATTGGTTTGCCTGTTTGGGTCTGGGTTTGGGTTTGCTTTTGTTTTTGTTTTTGTTTTTGTTTTTATTCATTTTTTGATTGTTTGTATTGCTTTACATATTTATTTAATAAAATTGAGGTGAAAGCTTGGCAAGAGGGGTTGTTATGAGGTTTTAACTTAATTAGGATGTCTTATTTCCTCAACACAATGATGGAGTCAAAACCTTTTTTCATGAGGGACGTTACTCAAACTAAATTTTAAACTAAAAAACAATATTCAAATTTATATTTTTCTTTTATTATTATGTAAACTTTGTAATCTAATTTAACCAACTTCAAAAAGCCCAAGATATGAATTAAATACTAGTATAATTGACTTTTTTTTGTTTATTTGGGGTCTTAAATGCAAAACAATATATATTTATAAGTCAAATCTTGGGATATAATTGAAATATTTTAAAAATATATAAGTAAATTTTTGTAATTTTGAAATTTCAGGGGGCAAATTGGGGACGGGCTGCCCCATGAGCCCAATGGGGCTTCATTACTGCTCAACACCGGTTACTCTATCTCGTTCTATATATATATATATATATATATATATATATATATATATATATAATATAGGAAAACTACGTTTCCACAATTTAAGATTTATTTGGGAATTTATTTCTTTGAATACAAATTATTCATAAGCACATATAAATTTTGTAGCTCAGTTTCTCATCTACCATTTTTTTTTTTGTTTGGGAACTCAATTCGAAAATTTTGTTCCCTCAGTCTATTCATGAATATAAAGTTGCTCATAATAACAGTATTGATCTCTAAATTTCAATTTATAATATTCATATTGCCTATCAATATAGCGTTACAAATTAACCCGAAACTACCTAACAAAGCTGTCTTTCACCATGACGAATAATGACCAGAAATGACATGTAATGATCATGTATAGCACGAATATGTAGCCTCCTGAATTTTTGAATTTTTTTTGTAGTAGGTGTAATTTCTTATGATTTTTTATTTTTGTCCCCTCTAACTACGAAAATTAAACATCTGTCCTGATCAAATCTAGACTAGACAATTAATTAAATAATAATTCAATTTATTTCTCACGTTTTTACTAGTTTAAAATTTCATCTTAATTAAAACAAAATCCTGGCCTTTTCTTTTGTCAAAACTCATTATCGAATTATAGCAATATAATTAATCGAACTTATATATATATATACCTATATATATATATATATATATTTACCTTTGGAAACTTTGTTCTAAGCTTGAAGAGCACTCTTTTGACTTGTAAACCTTCACTGCAGACTTGATTGATTTCAAGGAAGAGAGAAATAATCTTGGGGGAAGGGGATCGGAAAAGCAGAAAGGTTGGGGTTTGTTTGTGTACAGAAAAGAGACGGCTTTCACACTCGAGAAGGAGAAGAAATGGAAGAAAATTATGGAAGTTTTCCGTTGACTCTGAGTCTTTCCCTTTTATATTTCTCCCTTTTTATTTGTTTATTCTTATTTTATTTTACAAGTCATGTTTGATAGCGTCCATTAAGGTGCAGTAGTCAATCCTAATCCTACTTTTCTAGTTACTGAAATAATTAGTACACTACACCTACGTAATATCCATATTACAAAAGTTAGTATCAATATGTTGGGGATATTATTATTTGTATGTAATTAATTTATTAGAAATTTTAATTTACTTGTAATTATTATAATTCAGGATGTGTCTTTGATTTTAATTTTTTTTTAACTTTTGATTTTATTATATTTGTTAAAATTAAGTAATAGCTGATTATATATAATTATATAATTTTTTTTTATATATGAGAATACATTCGTAATACTCCTTGTTAATGAATTTTTTAATCTTAGTTATAGACATAAGCACATCCATATTAACTATCTTTGTGTTCTCGTCCTTCCCTTATTATTTTTTATTCTTTTCTTATTAAATTTCTTCGCTGCATTTCCAAAAAATCTAACTTTAACCACCCATTCTCTCTCTATTTTAACTACTCCCAAATCTTGCACCTACATAGCTTTGCTAAAATTTTCCAAATTAATCTCCAAATCTAGATTATAATGATTTAGTTTTAATAATTTTTTAATGATGCTTAATATTCAATCTCGAGACCTCTTATTCTAGCTAATATAATTATTTTAGAGTATCAATAGGTGACAGACAAATATTACATTACATACATCGAGAAGGGAAAAAGATCAGTTTGGAACGGTAACATGTTTTTGTCAATTCTTAGTAGGCCCTTGGAATTCTTTCACTAAATTGTTTTGTATTTAATTGACTTGAGAAGGAATAAGATAGCAAGAAAATTGTTCTATATAATTCATGTAATTAGTCGTCGGTAGAGTGAAGAATGGGTAGAATAATATGGCAAAGAATTTTAAGTCGCACCATCAACTTATTGGTACGTAAAGACTGGGATAGAAAATTAAAGTCCTAGAAATTTCCATATTAAATTCTTGGTAGGGTCTTAAAATGAGCTTTCTTGGCTTGTGACTTGACTATACTCTTAAACTCAATTGATTTGAACTAATAGAAAGGATCGCTAAGAATTGGAATGTGGAATGATATATGAAAAATATTAAGAATATTAACTTTAATATGAATTTTTTAATACCAATTTACATGACAGATAAGTAATTGTTGTTCATTTATTGGTCAAGATATTAAATATTGTCATATCAGTTGATTGTATTTTCTATTAAAAAATGATAACTCCTCGTCATATGAGTTGATAATCAAATGTAATACCCTTAGCACTACTCATGATACATCAAAATACCATTAGCATATATTACCGAAAATCAATTTTAGATCTCATCAAATATATATCAGAACTCATTATATTATGAGAATATTTTAAGCACGTATTGAATTTATATCATGAATGGATGAACACTAAATTTTGACTTACCCTCAAAGAAAGTAAAAAAAAATAAAATAGAATAAAAGAATTTCAAACTTTTTCTTTGTTTGGAGTTTTTTTTTTTTTTTTTTTTTTAACTAGAAAGGATTTATCTTTAACTTCTCTCTTTCTTTTAGGGAATTTTCATGTCCCGCTAAATATTTTATGAGGTTTAACATGCATTATATATTTTCTAAATAAATTTAGAATAAAAGGTAAACTTAAACTGATTGATCCAGTAGAAAATGCTAATGTTATTTATTTGTACCTTTCTTTCTTTCTCTCTCTTTCGTTCTCTCCGGTTACATTTCATCTCAATTCCTTAAAAAATTAACAGAAGCATATCCAATGGTGAAAATCTCGATCCACGAACAACACTGTATGATGGGTCTCTATCTGGCAATCTCACGATATCACGATGATCATGATCTTCTTGTTTCAATTCACGACAGTCCATGAATATGATCATGGCATTCTTGATTATTCATAGTGTGTAATTATTACAAAGACGAAAGACTCAAACATTGATAGAAATTCCACAATACAAGAACCAGAAATGTGAAAGAGGAGAGAGGTAGAAAAAAAATAGTATGCATTTTTCTTCTCTTCATATCACACATCAGTTATGTCTCTTCATATCACACATCAGTTATGTGGGAATGTGGTCCTTATTTAAATAAGGATCTTATCATTTGTGGGTATCACAGATAACCCACTAAAATATCTTAGACATGATATATAAATTATTTATTTCAATTAAATAAATAAATAAACCATTAAGGCCACTAAGGGCGCCACATCACCATGCCCAACATCTCTCCCTAAAAGTAAATGGGCCTATAATCATGCATGTCTCTCATAATCTGGATCACCATTCTATTAATATTGGTATTATGGCCCGTACGACCCTCGAGACACCTGTAGAGAAAAGTTTGGGAGCAACATACTAGATCATAGCTAACCAGAATATGGCATCCCTCAGATCCTAACAGAATTGAAAAATAAGAAATATTTAGTTGATAAATAGAATATTCATAATTAAAGTTCAATTAGTTATTTTAGATTAAAAAAAAAAAAATCTTGAAGTTCTCAATGATGATGACGATGAGCAGCCAGAGAACTTTCTGATCAGGTTGATAATTCAGGAGAGAAAGATATCTTCTGAGGAGCTTTTGGAGCAGAAGAAAAATAAGAGGATTCAAAATTAGAGTCACGAGGAAGATTTAAACAAGTCATCAGAAGTTTAAGGAATTAATCTTGTGGTTCAACTTCTAGGAGAAAATAATGCATGTAACAAAGGATTTTAGTAGCTATATGGTAAGGTTTCAAAGGCAGATTTTGCAGAAAAAAGATGAAGAGCCAAAAACCGATAATTTTAAAAACTATCAAATACTTATTTTTAGAAATATATGTAAATAGTTGACTCTGTCTTGAGAAAAGGCCAAATCATCATTGGGGATCATCATTGTTTACTTCTTGGATCATTGGATTCTGTGCAAATTGCAGTTGCAGATCATATACGAATTGGCCGACTTTTTTTTGTCTTTTGTTTTTTTATTTGTTTTTTGCTTTTTAGGAACAGATCAAAATTGGATATTGTACTTTTCCCCCTAATGAAAAAGGAGATAATTTCAAATATTCCTACTAACAAAACATTTGGTAATTAAAACTTATTGCCACCAACTATATATTTGGTCGCCAAAGCTTTCAGCTACCAAAGCAAGCCTTTCTGCTATAAACTTTTGGTCGCAAAAAGCAAGACTTTCTCCTTAAAAATCCGCGATCAAATATTTAAAGCAGAGGATGTTAACATGTTCAGCCTGCTACAACTTAACTATTTACAGTAGATGATGTAGACTTGAATCTCCTTTCTATATTGAAAAGAACGAATGCTTTCCTTCATTCACATTCAAATATTTGCCACGTGGAATTGATGAAATGACCTTTAATTTCAACGATGCGTCGTTGTGCAATATTTAAAAAATCCTTCGTGGATTGCAAATAGTTTTTCTTCATTAGATATATTAGATATATATAGGTTCAATTGGGGATGAGAGGACTGAGGGCTCCTCCATCACCTGGATTACAAATATTTTTCTATGACATATATATATATATATATATATATATATATGATATATGGTTCTTTTGGGAGTGATGATGAGAAACATCCAAATAACAATATTCATGCATAATTAACCTTACCTAAGACAATCGTCCTATGACTGTTGACAAAATCAACATTGACAATTGACATTTTTTTTGCCAGATAGTTTGTGCTGGAGATCCCTTAAAGTATATAGTTTGTGCTGGAGATCCCTTAAAGTATTCCAAGATGGGAATTCTTTCACTATCAAAAACCCATATAATTCCATCAAATCAAGAATATATAGCACTAGCTAGAGACTAGAAAAATTAAGATATAAAGGCATTTTAATAAATTTACAATATTGCTTTGACTTATAATAAGAGATCAGTTCGTATATATATCAAACATGTTTGCATGTCACTTCTCTATAAGAATAGTGCTTCTCACGTATTCTGTTTGAAAAAAAAAAAGGGAGACATATTATGGTTTATTTACATTTACTAAAAGCTATATAAAATCAAAGTACTAGGAAAGAAAGAACACAAATCAATTCATCACAATCTTGTTAGCAAGAAAAGCATTAATTAGAGAGAAAATCATCAAGATGAAGTTGCGTTGCATTTCACTACTCTTCTTGATCTTGTTTGTTCATAATATAGTAGTGTCAGCCGTTGCTCAACCTCAAAAAAGCAAAACCAAAAAGCCAGTGCCTCCAGAAGCGTTCTTGTCCGTGACACATTATGCCAAGACATGCCCGGATGCAGAGGCCATTATCCAGCGAAGAATTAGAGCTTGGATCAACAAGGATCCCACCTTGGCTCCCGCCATCATTCGCTTGCATTTCCATGACTGCGCTGTTAGGGTAAGTTCTTGGCTGTCTCTTTCCCCCACTTTAACTCAACTGAGTGCAGATAGTTGAACTTTAGACCACAACATTCGAATCGGATGTTAATTTGTTGCCATAATCAATCTATAACCACATTATTTAGCCATTAAAGAAACCACTAACCATTTTCAAGATCATTGGATAAGAAAAATTCTATTAAGTTGTATATTATAATAATTCCACCTTTTTTTAATCTTAAAAGTTAAGCAATGACATTTCCTGCTGATCATTAACACTTTGAAAAGATCTCTTAATCTTCTTTTTTCCCCCCCCTCTAATAAACTTGTTGGAATTAAAACAAAAATACTAACATAAAGAAACAAGGATCTAATAAGCTATGTGCATTTAATTTGCCAATGTGAATAAAGTATACGTATACTTAAGTAACCGTTGTTTAAATTACGGATTTTACGAGAAATTCTTCGACAATATGACTCCAGTCTTTTATGTGTGCGTATGACTATTATAACCATAGGCTTACAAAATAACATATCATATGTACTTAAACATATATTTTAACCATACACTTGGTATTTGAACAATATATTATATGCAGGGCTGTGACGCATCAGTTCTACTAGACCACAGAGGGAGCGAGAGAAGAGCTCTGGCCAGCAAAACCCTAAGAGGCTTCCGAGTGATAGATGATATCAAATCGGTCCTCGAAAAGAGATGTCCCAAAACCGTCTCTTGCGCCGACATCCTAACCGCCGCGGCAAGAGACGCCACCATCTTTGCCGGAGGCCCATTCTGGGAGGTCCCATTTGGCCGCAAGGACGGTCGAATCTCCCTCGCCAAGGAGGCTGACGCCGTTCCTCAAGGCCACGAAAACGTCACGGCACTCGTCGATTTCTTCAGCTCCCGCGGCCTCAACATGCTCGACCTAGTAGTCCTCTCCGGCGCCCACACCATCGGCAGAAGCTCGTGCTTGGCCTTCGAGCACAGGCTCGGGAAAACGCCCTATCCCTCGCTCGACATCAAGTACTTGAACGCATTGAGGAGGAAGTGCGGATCGCCGTATAACTTGGTCGATCTCGACGTAACTACTCCGAAGGTGTTCGATACAATGTACTACACAAATCTCTTAAACAAAAAGGGGCTTTTATCAACGGATCAGCTGCTGTTTTCGGATGGAAGAACTTCTTCATTTGTATCTGCTTTGGCTTCTCAGCCTCAGCTGTTCGAGAGCCAGTTCGCCGTTTCCATGGTGAAGCTTGGAAATGTGCAGGTCAGGACAAGGCCTGTTGATAACGGCGAGATCCGAGTGAACTGCAATTTTGTCAATGCTTGATCAAGAAACGTACGCTTGATTTGGTTCCATTTAAGTGATATTTTGTTCGTCATACATATAAAATTATATATATATATATATATATATATATATATCAAAATGCTTCATGTTGGAGGCTAAAAGAAAATAAAGGGAAGAATAGTACTTCAGAGGTGTATTGTGATTGAAGTACCTGTTGTGTTAATTACTTGCCTTTATATTAACAGGCAAGTATAGAAGTTACACATGAAATTAAAAAATGAGGTTTCATATATGTATTAGCCATATTTATTATAAAATGCTCTCTTTTGTTAGTGATTCAATGGGTTGGGACCTAACAATTGCGGTTATTATTGTGCTGTCTACACTAAATAACGCAATTATAATGTTTAGTCAATGTACAAAAAAAATTGCGTAACGTTATCCATAAAGAAAATAATCAACAATATATAATATCTTTATTCAAAGAGGTCAAAAAATCCAAAGGGAAAAAATCAAGGGTGCAGCTCAAATAGGAGATCTTTATTATTGTTAACAACAAATTACGGTTACAAGTTTGCTTGAAAACTCTACCAATGCAGAATCCCACGATATGTTCTCCTTCAAATGACTCACATTCAGAATTGCAGGCCTATTTCACATTTGCAGCTTGCCTTCAGACCTCGTTTTTATGTTTTAAATTAAAACGAGTTGGATGCTTGGTGTGTGATGAGTTTTAGTTATGAATGTCAATCTTGTTGGATTTTTTTTTTTTTTTAAATATTGTTGGAATTAATTTTAACATTTCCCGGATATCATCAATTACCTCTTCTCTCCATTGTAAAAAAAAAAAAAAAGGTTTTGTTTTTCTTTAGCGTAAGCCTCGTCTAAGGTCCATTCTCTTCATTAAAAATTTGTATGCATCTTAAATGTAAAATTTTCCTTCTCTATCAGCACTAACAGGTACACAATACATTGCGAATAACAAAATAGAAGTAGTTATGCTGACTAGAATGTTAGTAATTAAGCACCACGTAAAAGGAAGTACTCAGACGCGTTAAGTTATTATCTAAATCTATTCAAGAAAATATTAAAGGTAGTAATGATAAGAACATAATTTGTGCATCCAACAAGACAATAGCAAGGGGTAGAATTTTAAGAATAAATTCTACCCTTGCCTTTGAACTTAAGTTGCTTCTGAGTTATCCTTCAAAATTAAAAGGATTTTTTCTTTCACGTGTGTCCCCATATTTTTATGGTCATTTTTTTTAACTTAAAAAAATATATAGTTTATCTCCTGAATTTTAAATTAGTGTTCCTTAACATTTTTTTTTTTTTTTTTTTTTGTAATGAAAAGAGTTGAGGTACAAGTGAAACCGACCCTGGTTAGTACTAAAAGCAAATGTCATTTTTAAGCTTACCAATTTACTTCCACGTCTAACTACATAAATTATTAACTTCCCTGCAAACCAAAATTAAAAAAAATGATGGAATTTATAACATGATATGCTAACATCCTATTTTTCAAGAACACAAACAATAATCAATTATTATTTACTTGTAACAGTTGCTAGCATGTTCTTTAGGCCCCACGATTTGCTTAATTTGCACTAAATTGATTCAAAGAGGTTTTATTTTTATTTAATTTTTTGAAAGAGGAATTACATTAAACAAAATAAAACATACAACTATCAATGCAAATGTGATCCTGTGATATACAAGACGAAATCATCAACTGAGACTTAATCCATTAGTAAAGTCTAATAAAGCTCAGGCAGAATGACATATATCGAGACCTAACAACGGAAAATTCTACAATACACACTACAACAAGAAAGCCTTTTTATAACATCAAGTAATAGCGTTTCTCAAAAAATGTTCCCTTATATGGCGGCAACTAACAAAAATAAATTTAAAAAAAAAAGATCGAATTTTTTTAGCAGCAATGACCCACGAAATTTTTGCCTTTTTTGAAAAGAATAATCCACGAACTTCTGAGAACACCTAAGAAAGATAACCGTATGGTTATCAAAATCCTTTTCCCCAATAATCGAAAAATGAGCAACTACATCCCCTAGAACTAGAAGGATGAAAACTGATCAAATTAAAATCTCTAATAGTCTCTCTTTTTCAAATCCCTAAAATTTCACCCAAATTCCGGATTAATGCTAAGCTCCCAAAATTTTCCCCAAAGTATTTAACGATTCTTCTTTTCACCCATGAGTGGTCGTTGTTTTGAAGTTCATCGCATAAATGGCCCACCCTGTATTTGCCGAATTGAACTCTGACTTGTGCCTTGTCGCACTGTTCTACAGAACATCATTGTGCGACAATTCACGGGATGGAATTCTTCAAGTGACGACACTTTCGCTGGACGGAACTCTCGCAGATCAATTAGCTGTTGCCTTGGAGATTTGTCGGAAGTAAGTAAAATTCTATCTTGTTAGAACGATTGTTTGAAGAAATCTTGTTTTCTGTCTAGTTTGATTGACTTTGCCTTTTTTTTTTTTTTTTTTTTCTTTTTCAATTCATAATCCAACATGAAGTACTTGAGTTTTACGCAGAGATGTTGTTGAATGGCATTCGAGACGATAATGCATATATATATATATATATATATATATATTTGGTTATTTTGTTCAATTATTTGTTCTTTCATTTATGCATCAATTATTTAATTGGAAATAGAGGCGTTTCTAAGTCAAAGAACCATAACAAACAGAAAAATTAGGAAAACTTTGATCTGAGTTTGCTAACACTATTTGTGATTAGCATTTGGCAATTAAGTTATGAAAAGAGAGTTTAATATTCAGTATATAGACTTTGTTTGTTTTTTATGTACATCATTGCATGTTTCATTTGCATTGTATAACTAGAAGAGAACTACTGAAGTGATATTTTCTTCTAGAAATAAGCAAGTGAAATGAAAATTTTCATTTGTTATTGAATAAAAAGTCACAAAAAATTCAAAGAAATAAACTTAATATTTTTAACAAAGTTGATCTTAATTTTCTTCATCTTTTTCTTAAACCACTACTACAAAACATATATTACACGACGGAGATTACACGAGGTTTACACGACGGTTCTAAGCAACCGTCGTGTAAAGTGGTCTTCGCACTCACTTTACACGACGGTTTCAAGGAACCGTCATGTAAAGTATATACTTTACACGACGGTTCATTTAAACCGTCGTGTAAAGTGGTCTTCGCACTCACTTTACACGACGGTTCTAAGAAACCGTCGTGTAAAGGGCTCTAAATGCGCTGCCCTCCTTGGCTGGGGAAGCGCGCGGGCGCGCGCCAGATTTGGCCTGTTGAGCACGCGGGCGCGTGCCTGGGTCGCTCGGGCGCGCGGGCACGCTTGGTCGCGCGGGCGCGCGCCTGGGTGGCGCTGGCGCACGCCTTGGTGGCGCGGGCGCGCGCCTGGGTCGCGCTGGCGTGGCTTACACGACGGTCACCCCAGGGGACCGTCGTGTAAGCTCCAAACACAGGAAGCTTACACGACGGTCCCCGGGCGACCGTCGTGTAATCCACCCCAAATGAGGGCGGCTTTTACGACGGTCCCGGTATGACCGTCGTCTAATCACAAGATTAGACGACAGTTTTTTTCCGAACCGTCGTGTAATGCTCAAAAAATTTAAAAATTTGAATTTTTCGAATTCCGCGCGAAAACTAATTACTTAAATAAAATTTTCTCTTCATATTCGCTCGCATATCCTTATTTCTCTTCACACTCTCTACTTTTCTCGAGTACCCACACATACTTCACCAACCCGCCGACACCTCGCTTTTAAATTCCGGTCAATCCACCGTTGCCGTCGTTGCCGCCGCCGCCTCCTTCTTGCTTTGGCCGTGACTATTCTTTGTCAAAGGAAAGTAAGATGACTTCATATATAAACTAAACCACATTTACTTGTTTGTATTGTTGTTTGTCACTAAAGATCCATTGTTGTAAATTAGTGTGTTTGTTTTAATATTTCTCTTTGTAGAGGAGAAAAATGATTGTGGATCGTTAATTTTGACATTTTACACACATTTATTAACATACTTTTTTTACGCACACAACATGCTCGACGGAATGCCACAATGAGTTTTCCTTTTCGAAAAAGATAATAGAGTTTGATCAATATTCAAAGCATAACTATAGCAAGATTACATGAAGTCCTCTAGCATGAAAATACAAAAATAATGGCTCAAAATGGCCTACGACCATCGACGGATCTTGAACCATCATTTAATGGCAGACATTACACGACGGTTCTTCCAAGAACCGTCGTGTAATGTGATTTTGATGACACCACTTCGTGGTGTAATATTGAGATACGACGACGGTAACGGGACCGTCGTGTTATCTACCACGACGCTGGATTACACGACGGTTGGTAAACCGTCGTGTAAACTTTACACGACGGTAAAAAACCGTCGTGTAATCCACAATTTTTACTAGTGAACACTATAAACATAAAAATTTATTTAGTGAATATTAGATAAAAGCTTTTGGATACAACACAAAAGTGAAAAAATATGACAAGGAAAACCCATCTTTAGTAGATTCTTGAAGTTTTGGCAATTCGAACATAAAAAATCGGATCTTTTGTCTAATAAACAGGGCAAAATCTGAACTTGAAGAATGAATATTGATGTTTGATGTAGACCAATCATTTTCATTGTTTAGCATATTACAGTAGAGCTACCCTATTAGGACCAATATTTTGTTAAGGGACGAAAAGCTGATCATGGAAGATTAAAAAAAAAAAAAAAAAAAAAAAAAACTCACTACGAAACAATTAGATGATTATGACTAGACTAACATATAATCAGCTTGTACTTGTAAAGGTGAACTCATCTTGAAGCTCTTCCTTCGCCAAGATCCTAGGCAAACATATAATATTTGGTTTGGTAACAAGGTTTCTATGAAGCTTTATTTAGTCCAATTTTCTGTTTTTTATATCCTTTCTCTTGTGAGAATAGTGATATTGGAAACTCTCCACTCTCCACACAGATTCAGTAAGTTAACCAATATCTCTTGTTCTTTTGTGAAGCTACTTACCACTTGTCTTCTAGTTATCATTGTCACGGTTGGCTTTGTTTAATAACTTTATGTTACTTGACGTCCTAGATGCACTTATATATTCAATTGTCTGTGCACTACAAGAATAACTTTATGTTTGTTTGTTCGCTTAACTACACTCCATTTGTGTAAGTTATAGGAATGCTATATATCAATTGTTTTTGGCTTTCTTAACTACACTCCATATGTAATTGGTTATGTATCAGCATCTTCTAGTTGTATATAAGATGATTGGATGAATTTTTGTGTTCATAAATCTAGTTGTATATAAGATGATTGGATGAATTTTTGTGTTCCCGTTTATGAGTTGGTTATGTACACTCTTTAGAAACTGAAGGGAATAAAGTTTTTGCCGTTAGATTGAGCATTAACTCTAATTATATGCTTAAACGATGGGTTGTTTTTTGTTTTCTAATTATACGAACATTATGATTTGGTAATGCAAGAAAGGTATTCGATAAAATATCTGAATATGGTCTGAAAAAAAAAAAAAAAAAAAAGAAATTTCTGTTCTGGATGGGGCAAATACAGCCTCTTTTTATCATCCATAAACTTGAAATTTTATTTGGATTATAAGGGGATGAAGTATACAATGTTAAAATAGACACAATAAAAAAAAAAGCCACTATCAAATTTTCACACAAAAAGAAATTAGGAGAATTTGGAAAGCCGGACTACTATTGATGGAAATTTTCTGGTAACAGGAGGACAGCCAATTCTTCTTTATATCAGACATGCCAAATGACATCCAAATGGCATGAAAATTTATATAAAGAATGTTAGACATGTCTATTCTTATTTTGTAAAGTTTGAGATGACTTGGTTTTATATACATGTTCTTATGAATTTTTCAATAGAACTTGCTGTAAACTGTTTTAATATTTTTAGGAGCAAGAGAGATCTTTGGCTAATCTGGTTCTGTTTTCTTTTGGATCTCAAACCATGTAGTGATTTCATAAAGTTAAGATCGGAGAGGGGAGGTGGAGGAGCAGAGAGATGGAAACTTTTTGGACTCATCAGTCTGTTTTGGCTATGGAAAAGATTATTCTTAAAGATAAGGAATGTATATATTTATTGCCAGTATTTATGTCGTTACAATTTTTCGATCAAATTTTTCTCATTCGATTGTAGCGTGAAACAGATATTTTTTTTATCAGATATAAGTTAGCTGCTAGAGCTTAGTCCATTTCATGTTTAATTAACTTTAGAGTTGGTCTTCATAACGTTTTCGAAACTATTGAATGGCCAACAATAGTGGTTTCTCAGAAAATCCATAGAATTTGATTGTGCTTTGAGCTAGCAAACTATGAACTATTTTAAGATAGGTTTACAATGTAATGTCTCTATAAACATCCTCATTCTGATTCAACGTTTTTGTTGGTGGTCAATATGTTCAAGGTGCCGATAAATCAATCTTTAATGTCACATTGTGGTGGTAATTAAGTTGGATTCATAGATTTTTCCTTGCATATGAATTATATAATTTATATGTTCCCTTCCTCATATTTGTCCAGCCGATTGGTAAAAATGGTCCCATTCAAGCACACATAAGCATTGATTTAGAATGGATGGTGCTCTATGCACCAAATCAATTATATCGTAGATAAACAAAAATTGACAGTAGGTTTATACAAGGCGGTTAACTTCAACTTTGTTGTCTTATAATGACCACAATATTTTATTTTTTATCCTTTTGCTATGATCTTTGTTCAGTATGGCAGACCTCTTTTGAGAGGAATAGTACTAGTGCTCTTCTAAAAGAGGTTTGAGGAATTTGACCTGATCTCCTTAACAATGTATAAACTTTATCTCTATTTGTCATAATATAAAATAAGTTTCTGTTTATGCTTTATTGAATGTGCAGGTGCCAATTCTGTCACATTTTTGTCTAGCAGTGAGCAGTAGTATCCCTTTATTCGTTTTGGGTTAATTGTGTATTCATTTTGATAGTTATGAATAGGAAAAAGTTAGCAGTTGAGAGTATTCTTGTGGTATCTGATTAATTGTCAAGAATAGGAAAAGTTTGCAGTTGGTTATGTTCATACGTTCGCTTACTATAATTATGTGCAGACCAAATTTCATGTTCAATAAAAGTTACATGAGTTTAGGAATTCTCTGCTCTTGGTGGCACAAGTACATTATGCTATGGTGCATGAGTTACATCATTTGGCATTTTGTTACATAATAATTTCTCTGTTTTTGGTGACACAGCTGCATTAATGTATGATAGATGATTCTCCTTTCATTTCCCTTTTTCGTGTACTTATAGATACTTGATTTTGACCTTATTGGTGATTTTTCTATTCCTCAGCCTTTACTTTCTTACTAATTATATTGCCTTACAAATTGCCAGCTCATGGTAGAATGAACATTGATTTTTGGATTATTGATAGATCCTTTCATGTATGACTAAAATTATGGATGTGGTGATTTTTCAACTTCAAGCCATTAACTTTATCTTGTCAATTCTCATTAATGCTAGCCTTCATTACAGTCTCAGGAATTTTGGCATCACTTCTTCAGATTTACTTCAAGCTTCAAGTACATATGTTTACTAACGAAGACCTGTCCCATTGAGACCTCATGAAGTCTTTTTTTTTTTTTTTTCAGTTGTAAAAGTCTTCCTTTTTCTTTGGATATTCAGTTAAATTCTTGTGAGAACTTGTATCAATTAATTATGGTTTATATGTTTTAGTCATAAATTTTATCACAATGAATTATGTGGCCTTGTGGATTTGTATTGATGATATTATATTTAATCACCACATTGATTTCAAGTTTCAACTGAAATTTCATAACGTCAAAATGGCTTCAAAATATTTGTAGCATATATAAAGCACAGAGCAAAGGTACAAGGCATTAAAATAAATCATGCGAAAGGCAATTAATCAACTAAAAAATAAGTATACATTTCATTTGTTATCATCTTAAATAGTATTTTTGAAGCACTAGTGAAAGTTGTACCGTGTCATCGAACATAGCACCAAGAAAATGCTACCAGAAGAAAAAATATAGCATCGATAATATGCTACCAGAAGGAAAATATAGCACCAGAAAAATACTACCATAATGAAAATATAACATCAGAAAAATGCTACCGAAAAGAAAAATATAGCCCCAGAAAAATGCTATAGAAGATAGATATTTTTAATAACAAGGACAGTTATAGCGTTCGTTCAAATGTTATGAAATATATACGATAGCATTTTACGAACACTATCAAATCCCCTTTTTGTTGTAATGACACCATCCTCTATAATTGATGGAATCCTTTAATCGATAGTGAGCTTATAACTTGTACCACTAAGACCAAAGGCTACACCACATAGAAACTAATCTAGCAGTACGCTAACACTGACACCATTAAGAAACAACTCAAATAGACTTGACACAAATAAATAGAAAGGTAGGGAAACCACTTCCCTTATTACAAAGCAAAAACAAAAACAAACCAACATCAAACAAGATATACATGACAGAAATAATATTACCTTTATTAAAAAAACAACTACCAAAAGGAAACACAATCCCAACGACATAGTTAGACCATTGGCACAAATCCGACCAACATGACCCAAAGAAGCAACGCCACAATGAAACATAGCAACCCCTATGGATAGGCCACCACGTCAACATGGAAGAGCCACCCCCGTCATTGATAAACACCAAGCAAGGCGAGAACCCCTCCCACGGCACAATGAAACCTGACTTCAAGGCTTATATTCACCGGATCCACCCTCAGCCGTGCATCTGCAAGCACCGCCCTGACACCACATCCAACACCGAACATCTAGACACACATTTTGGCCATTGTCTATCCCCTCCAGTCAACCACGAAGCCTTGGCTACATGCCTTCAATAACAGCCAGAGGTTTCTCCACTGGGGTTGGGAGTCCGGAGGCCAGCTACGGGTTTCGGCCAAAAGAGAGAGAGACAAGAAAACAACCCTAGTACACCCTTGAGAGAGAAAAGAGAGAGAAAAAGAGAGATATGGAGATCCTAAATTAATTGATTGAAAGAATTTAGTAATTACATAACTTCAAAAACATCCCAAGCATTTATTAAAAAATAAAGAAACTAAAAAACACCCCAAGCAAAAAAGTGTCATGGTTGAAAATCAAAATAAAGTTGACACTTGAAGGTACTAGAATCTAATGGGGAAAAAAATTTCCTGATAAGTTACAGTTTTTAAATCACACTTAAAAATAGATTAAGAAAAAAATTATAATAAACTAACACAATTCAATAAAAATTTGACAGTTAAATTTATTTTCTATGATGGGATTTTTCTTCAATATAAAGATAAAATTCTCCTCAAAAGTATATCTGACATAATCAAAAGCAAAAAGTAAAAAAAAAAAAAAAAAAAAAAAAAAAAAGAAAAACAAATGTCGGCTTTTCATTATGAGAATTATGTGGTTTAGGAAAATAAAGTTGAATCCTAATGCAATAGTCCTCTCACGTGGGAGGTTTGACCTTTGTGCTATTTTTTCAGAAATGATAATCGGCTCCGTACATATCAGCTCTGCTTGACGTATGCATAGCACCTCGTCGCAAAGGATTTATAAAGAGGTTGCATTATCTTTCTATGAGTTGGTCCCATGTTAATTTAACTATAATATGGTTTTTACGTTAGAAAAGATTACCTAAATAATCCATTTTTTTCATCTATTAATTAATATGATATAAATTCTTTATTCTTAATTAACATGACAAAAAAATTAGTTAATTTTAGTTTAATTTTAAATTCTACTAGTTTAGTATTAATTTTTGTGTCATATTATATAATGATCTCTAAATTTATATTATTTATGTGATTTTCCCTTTTTATTATCCTAATCCTAGTCCTAACGTATATAAAGGAGCTAATAATGCTCTTCTCCTAAACCTAATCCTAACATATATAAAATAAAATGAAATAAAACAAATGTTGCTCTTCTCTGCTTCTAACACTTGTCAACTCATGATTCTTTCTAGCTCTCTTCCATTTTTATTTTTTTTCCCTTTTTCCCCCTTTCTATCTAATGGTTACATTAGTTTTTTCTTTTCTTTTTACGTATTTCATGTCCAATATTTTCTTTCTTTCATTTACTTTAGATATGCTAAAATAATTTTTTTTTAAATCACATCATTGGTATTCTTTTTAACTTTTTTTTTTTTTTTGCTAAAACATATGAAAGAGTCAATATTGCTCTTATATTCTTCTAATACTTGTCAACCCATGATTTTTTCTAGTCCTTTTTCCATTTTTTTTCCCATATTTTTTCCCCCTTTCTATCTAATGGTTACATTTGTTTTTTTCTTTTCTTTTCTTTTCTTTTCTTTTCTTTTTACATTTTTCATTGCAAGATTTTCTTTCTTTCATTTACTTCTGACATGTTAAATTTTTTTTTTTTCATTTTTCTTATTTTTTTTAATCACATCATTGGTATACTTTTTAACATATTGTTCTTTTTTTTCTTTTTTTTTTTGGCTAAAACATTCATTTGATAATTAAAAAAATATATTTAATTAAAATAAGTTTTTGCCCTCACTTTTTTTTTTTTTTTTTGTAATTTTTCTATAATCTATATATGTAATTGTTTAAAAAAAATTTATATTTTTCTTCCTACTTTTTCACTTATTGAATGGATGTTTGAGAGAGAGAAAAATGAATATAATACAAAATTGAAAATGTGGATTTAGATTTTAAATAATATGAATATTTTGAATTTGAAATGGTGCAGCAAACATACCATTAGTCTGATTAATATAAGTTAAAATTATTATTCTATGATAATTTAAAACAAACTTTAATGCTTCTATTTTCTCTTTCTTTCTTGGGAATTCGGAATGAAAGGGTTCACTTTGACTGTTAAAAGTAGGTAACCCGTTCCATGTGTCTTTGTTTCTATTGCATTCTATCTCATCATATCACATTCTGTTATGCGATATTTGATAAACACCGTCAATACTGCAGCATAGGTCTGGGATAATCCACAGTCTGGGGCTATTTACAACTTATCCAATTAAGAATTCTTAGATGTACTAGTACTAGCTAGTGCATCAAAGATGCAGTCATCAATTCTCCCGAGAGGTCACAATTACCACGATCAAACATATTAATGACGAGGAACGCATTTTTACTATATTATTAATACTTGTACTTGCTCCAGTATTCTGCCCCCGCCTGGCTGAGGAAGAATTACTGGGTATAAAAATAAAAAAATATATCCTCTTAAAATTTTATTTTTTCTCTTTCATTATATCTTTTTATTAAATACATGTTCATAAATACTTTTTCATTACCCTACTGAAATAATATTTTAATTATCTATTGAAACAACTTTCTCGTATATCCATGTCAAGACATTTTAAAATATATATATATATATATACATATATATTTTTAACAATATTTTATGCTCTTTTAAATTGAGTGGCCATATGATACACCATCTTCAAATGAAAAAATACATTTTGAAATAACAATATAAAATAAATCAGTGTTGAGAATGATAAAAAATAAGTGTAATATAGATTTTAGGCTTTGGATTTATTATTAAATGATATTTTTATTTGAAATAATGTATCATAATGTACCATTGAGCCTCACATGTGCTCCACATGTGTTTCAACTAGTAGCCGAAAAAAAAAAAAAAAAAAGTTACAATACAATCTGGCCTTCTTTCTCTGGCGACCAAATATAATTATTTGAAGTATATTAATATTATCAATACCACATTAAAAGTTTATAAAATCAGTAGAACATGTAAAGATTCAAAATTTCAAAATTATACTCTATTACTAAATTTGATCAATTAGCCTTTTCATTTCTTATAAATAAATTATGACAATAGTTGAAAAAAAAAATGAAACTTTTGTGTGATAGAGGGAAAAGAAAAAGTTGAATTGGTGACTACAAATAAATTCACAAACATAAGATTTTTTAATTAAAATTTTTTTTATCAAAATTAGTTTTCCTATCAGAAAAAAATTAGGAAAAAGAAATGAAACTTTGGTGTGATGGAGAAAAAAAAAATTGAATTGTCGAATAACAAATAAATTTACAGAAAATTAGATTTTATAACTTCAATTGTCTAATGTGTTTATGAGAATTTTAGTATATATGTATAATTCTGTTATTTTAATTTTTCAGATTTTTTATGTGTAGAAAGTTATTTTTTTAGTTATTTTTTTCAAGTTCGTTATGATTGGCATTGTGTTGTTATAATAATGATTACATATTATAACGATTAATGTTTTAATTAATTAGGATGGTAATATATTATCGATGGGTGGGCCCGAACAGGGAGGTGATAGGGGACAAAATTTGGAGATGGAAATAAAATCGTATCCCTATTGGAAAAACAGTTCTGATATAAAGTTACAACGCAACGGAAGTTTTAAAATTTTTTTGCCGATTCAGAAAAGAAGCTCATGATGTATATAACAATAAATTAAATACATGATCAAATGTACCTTGTTTCTTGGATTCCAGATTTGCTAAAGCGTCGATCAATGTGTCTTCTCTACTATTCTCGAGTCCTCACGTCTCAGAGTGTGTGTGAGTATACATGCCATGAACCCAAGCGACCGGTAATTCTTCCGAAGTCTAGATCTCACCTTCTCAATCCCGATATACCTCGTTGAGAATTCGATCTGGGTTCGTTCTTCAAAACTATAAAACAGGAACTGGTTAACTTTCTATGAAAAATATCACTTGGCTTAACCTTTCTCACAGTTTTGATTCAATGAAAATTTCTCTATTTTTCTCACACCTAAGAAGGACGAATTTTTCTCAAGCACAGAAACCTAGATTTTGACGTTTTTCTCTCTCCCAAAAACCATCCACCTATGAGTATGATATAATGGTTAGTTTTTTCAAGAACCCCTAGCCTTTATATAATACTCCAATCCTTTTTTAAAAATATCTCCTACTTGAAAAACAATTAATAATTATTTTTCTGGATAATCTTTTGAATCAAATGATCATTCAAATTTCAGGTTAGGATCTTTAAATCTTATGGATGGTTTTTTACTAGGAGAAACTCAAAAAATTCGTGCTCCACCTCATGTGAATATTGATTGGTGGTTCAAATTTAAATCATGAATCTAGACTAGTCAAAAAGTCCTAATCCTATCTAGATTTAAACTCCTTTTAAACCTTTGAATTTAAATAAGATTTTCTTATTTGAATTTAAATAAATATATTTCACAAACATTATCCATATTTAATTAATTTAAATAAATGAAATATTTTATATTTCCTTTCCACTAAAACAATATGCACCATTCTTTAAGAAAAGAAAATCTATCAAATAAGCTCCATTATTTAAATCAATTAATAATTTAATGTTTGTAATATATTTAAACAATTTTGAAACAAAATCTTCTTCTCTCCATCCATTAAAAAACCATGCCCTATACTTAGGAGAGAAAAATTTTGTTTTCAAAAATTAAATAATTCAAACACAATCTTATTTCTAAAATTCAATTAACCAAAATAATTAACAAATAATTATTTTATTTACAACCAATCATATGTTGACAAATCACATTATTTGTTTACATTAATTTCACATGTTCAATTCTTTCGGGATTACATGTTACTGAATACCATGTCTTAATAGATATTATTAAATTCCCATTTAATTTACCGATATCATTAGAAAAAAATCCCGAGATACTTTGTGGAGCTATATGAGCTAGTAGAGGGACTCGATGAAAATATGTAAAAAGGCTCCTATAATTGTAAAAAATTAATCTCGGATTAATTATTTATCAATTATCAACTTCAGTACTATTCCACTAAAAGTCTGTAATTGAACTCCTGTTTACATACCGTATTACGAAAGCTCTCTAACGCAGTGATTTTTCCGTGATTTATTCATCGCTTGCTTAATCTCCATATGTTATCCATTATTGAATTAAGGACTATTCTGTTTTACCTTTTCAATCATTTTAACTTAAAAATCCATTATTCTCCAATGAAAGAACCACCAATTGTAAAGCCATACAATCGGTATATCATCAGAGAATACAAAGTAAACCAATAGCTAAGATCTTGTTATATTATCTTTCAATTCCCGAATAATGTCTTTAAATAGATAACATGTACTATCGCTAAGTTAGCTATGTATTTTGTATCTATGAATATTGATTTCTCCATCCATAAATCATACACCTAAAATACAAGTATATATTGACCATCAATTATCAATGTCTCACCTATAGTAGATCAAAGTGCATAAGTCATAGATGCGAACTCAAGTATTCATTTCAGGATTAAGATTAATGCAGGATGATAATCAAAGCGTTATTGATTCTTATAAATGGAATTATTAAACCGAATCAATTAACACTTTAGGTTCAGTCCAATGTCATATCTCAGTACTGGTATGCATTAAAATTTCTACTTGGAACCAATCTGATGGTCAAGACAAACCATCCTTCCAAGGAAGTAGACAGCCTTTATAATCTTATCATAAATAAGATCCCTAAATCTTATTCCATCAATTGCGGACCATTTATTTAGACTGTTATCAAATTATCATATTTTCTATGTATACCCCATACACATATGGTAATCCTATATATTACCAACAGCCCAAGAGTATTTTATGTTTGCTCAAAATAATCATACAATCAACAAATGAAAGTAAATAGAACACTACTTATTAAACATGAATAACCTCTTTTTATTAATCTCAAAATGTCATATTTACATAAAATCTCTATAATTGATTTTCTATCCTTAAGGCACATATAGATCCCAACAATCTGAAAGTTGGAGGGACTACGATAAAAAAAGTTCTCCATGTCCCATCTCTATCCCGATATATATGTAATTTTTGAATTTGTAAAGATATATAATATATAATATTAAAATGTATTTGTAAACATTGTTAGTTTTTTAATTGAATAAAGGAATTATCATCTCAATTGGCAGACTATATACCTAAAGAGACTATTAGTAATGCGGTTGTTAAATGTCTTATCGTGAAGCTTTAGATTTCAAACTTTGTAATGTTTTGATGAGACATTCGATAATACTATAATTCAGATTTTATTTGTTTATGTTTAGAAATTTATTTGTTTATGAAAACTTTGATTTTGAACTAAATTTATGATGCATTCTACTTTGCTATTTGATTTTAAATTGTTATATTTCAAATTCATAGTTATAATAAATAGGAAATGAGACACGTATGGGGAAAGTCCCTTCGATAGTGAATCGTCGTCCCTGGACACGTTTTTATTTAGGTGGAGATGAGAATGGTTTTAGGTATGGGGATGGGGACGGGAAAGTATTCTCCGACCCTATCCCACCCCATTGACACCTCTAGTTTCAATATGGGAGAAATACAATATTGCCATTATGATAATAACTATGTCACATGTTTTTTAATACGATATTTATACTATAAATCTTATCATTTATATTATATACTTTATTCAGTACCAATCGATCATGATCTATATGATAGTGGCCGTATTCCTTTCGAACTTCATATAGTATTATCAATTTTTGGATAACTACTATATTCATATTGATTGTGCAATGTGCAATTGAAGAAAGAAAAAACAAATTTACTAAATATAGTTCCATAACATATTGATCTCATCAATAAAATTTTATTGACAGCAAATAAAAAACAACAACAACAACCAGTATATATAACGTTTTCCTAAACGAATTTGCATCCAAATATGCGAAAATGAAGCGAGTGCTTAACGATATATTTTAATTTCTATTTTTGGATTGAAAAAAGGATAATTGAAATTAATGTGGAAATTTTTTAGGAAATCTTTTTTTTTTCTTAAATTAGATTTAAATGTATTTTTGTCAGTACAAAATGGTCAATTTTATGTATTGTTCATTTTTGTAAATAAATTTGTTTTGAGATAGTATTTAAAAGCATGATGCTGATTTAGCTCTTTATGTAAACGAAGTCTATGCGGGCCCAAGTCTATTAACTTTCCCTTTATTGCAAGTCTATTAACATTTTTTTCATCTATGTATTTACTTTTTTTTTTTTTTTTTTTTTTTTGTTCAACTGTCTAATTTAACAATGGATGAAGACTATTTTTTATCTTTTCAAGTCGTCTTTAATGTTAGTGATGTCCCGTCCAACCTTCTTTAAGCTTTCCTCGAAAATTCCCTTTCTTAAAAATAAAAAATAAAAAATGTTTACCCAGTCACATAGTATTCCACAGGAGATCAACTTTGCATAAGAATTTATAGGTGGAATATTTTCAGCTTTTTTTTTTAATAAATAAGAATCATAAATGCTTTAAAAATATAAAAAAATGTTTTGTACTATTTTTCATTTTGGTTGCAGCAAAAAAAAAAAAAAAAAATTTGGTGCTTACGTAAAGCGTAAACAGCAGTTGAAATTACTGAAGGGATGACCAAGAAAAATGTCTTTGGACCTTTAATAACTAATAGACTAGGGGCTTACAAAATCTATTAATAAATAATCGTCAAATTAACAAACTTGCATACATAAATCGAACATTAAAGGCTTAAAGTAGGACCTCTTACACTATGATAACTAGGGAATTTATCCCGCAAAAGACACCTAAAACTCAAAATGATAAATAAAATATTAGAGATATTATTTTAAAATACCATACATTTATTTATTATTGTTTTTCAATTATATATTACATAGTGTTACACGGTATTGTGACTGAAATTCAATGGTCCCAAATTTCCTCTAAAGCATGTACTATAAATTTAATAAAACCTTTTAAATACAGAAAAGACCTTTTTGGTTATCTGTACACTAATTTTTCCAATATTCCGTCGTTGAAAGCACCGAACCAACGAAACCATTAATCCAATCTTGGCCATTTGTCTCATCCTCATTCAACCACATCCACACGATTACAACCAGATCAACGAGAGAATATGTCAAATTTATTTATTAATCCAAAAGACATTAAATATTTAGCTACGTTTTTACTATATTTATATATATATATATATATATATATATTTAGCTACGTTCCTACCACGAAGTCTCTTTCCTTCCCTTGCCGACAATATATACATACACATATATAATATATGTACACACACGAGCAACCAAATGGATCACAAAGAAATATAGAAAAAGAATAAAAAGTAAAACGATTCTATGAAGTGGAATGGCAATTGGTGCTAGATATTTTTAGAACCAGCCAAATCCCAAAAGAACAGCATGAACTTTTATGCTGTTGGTACTATTCTTTTTTGGTACCATACTGGTAATTGACAGAATTATAATCATAATTAGAAATAATTAAAAAAAACTACCCTCTAGTTTAAAGGTTGTTCTACCAATAATATCTTATTTACCCTGCCATATGTCTCCCCATTAAAATATCATATTCACCCTTTTTTATTAAACAATTGGAATGCTAAATTTTGTTTGGATTGTTTTTTATAATGATCAACGTTATCCATATTTTGTGAACTTTTAGATCACTGTAATAAACTTTAAAAATTCTTATTCAAAATAATTACACAAAATATTTATATCTCATTTTAAAATATGTATGCTTTTAAACTATATTATATATACGTATATTTTTTATGAAATATATATCTGTAATACCTATTTTATCCTTTTATTATAATTGATTTCATTTCATTTTTAAATAGATTCTCATATTTTTTCTTTTTTGTTTTTTGACTTTAGTGATGAATTTTGTTTGCTCACAAATGAGAATTACATTTAATAAACCTAAGTTTATTTTTCCCTTATTTATATTCTTTTTATGTGGTATTCATTTATTCATCCTTCATTTTTTATGTTTGGTATTTCGGATATGTCAAGAACAATCATTTCTTTAAGTTTACTATTTTATATCGTTTATAACTTTATCTTAAGGATAAATTCTTTACTGTAATAATTGTTTTATACATAACATATAACTTATATCTACTATGGAATTTGATGATGGTGTTATTTTGTTTTATTATTGTTGTATCTTTATCTTAATGATCAATTCTTTATTAAAATGATTGATTGTTAGTGTATTTTAGATTTTAATAAACATATTTCTTAAGTATGATTTGGGTTTCTAAAAAACTTACTTTTTAGTATGATTTAAGTTCTTTATCATAATTGTAATGTTATTATGATAATTTTTTCTATTTTTATTGGTCTTGTTTAATAGTTAGTTTCTAAGGTTTAAATGTGGTTTAAATTGCATATTTCTTTATGATGATTATAATATCATTATGATGTTTTTTTTTTAAATGTAGTATTTTTTTTTTCTTATTGATAATTCTTCTAGCATTATGTTGTCTTTTTTAAGTTCTAAAGTGCTCTCCGTTTCTTTACAATTAATCTTTTTACATATTTGTTGTGAACTTTATCATCATGATCAATTATTATTATAAAGATTAATTTTTGCATACTCTATCATATTACTTATATCTGATGTAGTTATTTTTCTTTATATTAATCAAGTAAAATGGTCTTTTTTTTCCTTTTATAAAGATTTACTTTGTCAAATATTTTTTTAAGATATTTTTCTTTCCTTTCATATAATTTTTTATCTGTTCATTTCAATTCTTAATTAAAGGATAATGTGGCCTTTAGAAATATAAATTTAAACATTCATATAAATAAAAGAAAAAAATGGACATTTTTTAAAATCAACACTTTTAATTTGGACATTTATGTAAATAACCCTTCTTATTTAGTGATAGAGTCATATATATATATTTAGGAGGTGTGAATTAAATCAATATTTAAACTAAAAATTTTGTCTACTTTATATCATTATTTTCTTATTATGTATACTTTGTAATCTAAATAAACCAACTTAAAAGGTTTAGAATTTAAACATTAATGTAATTGGCCTTTGATTTATTTGATATTTAAATTGGAAAATATATATTTATTAGAAGTAAAATCTTGAGATATGATTGAAACTTTTTTAGAAAAAAATTTTTTTTTTTGAAGTAAACTTTTTATTTACAGAATTTTAGGGGGTAAAATAGGAAATAACTTGGAAAAATCCTTGTTTTAGGGTAAAACTAATAATAATGATGGAGCCCATTGGGACAGCCGTCTCCTTTGAGCCTAACATGGCTCCACCACTATTCTGACTTAGATTTCTAGAATTTTTGAATTAGTCTCACTTAATTATTTTTGTTAGTATTTAAAAAACACGAGAAAATAAATAGAATTAGTAATTTAATATCATTTAATGAATTTTGTTATAATTTTTATTAAAACAAATAGAAAAGATCACATACACATTTAAATTGTTTGAATTTTTATTAAAAACAAATAGAAAAAGATCACATACACACTTAAATTCTAATAGAGAAGTTTAAGTGGAATTAATTCGAAATTTAAGGGAAGAAGTAAAAGATTTAAAGTTTAGGGACAAAGTAATCATTATCCTAAAATTAAAGGGTCACAAATGAAAATAATCTTTGAAAAAAACAACAAAGAGGCCTCATTTCTCCTTTGAAATGGCATCCGAAGCTTGGAAATTAAAGAAGAAAGAAGAAGGAGAAAGAGAAGCCTTGCGCCAGCTTTTAAAAGAAAGAAGTGCCAAATGCTGTCTCCAGCTTTACGGCTTCGTTTGGAAACCATTTCAAACCAAAATTTTCATATCAGTTTTGTCTCTTTCTGAAAAATTTTTTATCTTTTTGAAATTTTTTTATATTTTCTAAAAAATCAATAAAATTATTATTAGAATTTAAAATTTTCAACTCAAACTCATCCACCAAATAACCATACACGTTTTTTGGTGTTATGATCCTCTCTAAGTAACATTCGAAGGGCGTTTGAACTTGTCTCATGCTTGTTTGGCAAAATAGATTACCATCACTTGTCAACATCACAAATAGAAGTAAGACTTCGGATAACACCTTCCTATTTTAGAGAGACATTCAAATCACCTAAAAAGTAAACAAATCATTTAAATCAATTGGAGAACAAATAGCTAACCGGTCATTGTGATCACTTCACACCTACAATGGAAAATCAATTGATAACCGTACAGGGAGCTATATCAACAGCAATTTGCAAGATCAAGTCGTCGTAAAAGGGCAATATACGGATTCCAACCAGTCAATGAGGAAAGTGAGCCTATAAGAAAGAAGTCAAGTTGTTGAAAAATGAAAGTAACTCCAGAATTGAAGACCAAATCATGAATGAATCAAGAAACAAGTTTATGTTTATATCCGCATCAACAATAATAGAGAAGACCTCCACCAACATATGGATACATTCTAACTTCTTCAGCAACTACACCCATAGTTCCTTATTTATATATACATATATATATATATATATAAGTTTTATTAGTTATATACGTACGTTGATGGATACAAGTCAAAATATTAAAAAAAAATAGAACATACATTAATTACATTTGATGATGTTGTATTTTTTTATGACTTGTTATACTTGGTTAAACAACCAATTTACTTTAATATTAATTAAAAATATTTTTATTGGAGGTCGTGAAATTAATATTTGGAATTCAAAACGGGATAGTGAAACATAATTTGTTTTCTTTTTTTCTTTTTTAATTTTAATTTCCTTCTTTATTTTGTTTTAACTTTTCTTTTTTACAAAGTTCTTTCAAAATTTCTTATGGTCACTACATATTGATTGACGCATATGGAGAAATTCTTTTCTTTTCTTTTTTTACAATACACATCGTTCTAATTAAGTATCAATACTGATATAGAAATGTTTTAAAAAAAAACTCCCTTCAAAGAAGAACTTTTATTTTAAATGAAAAGTTTCAAACAAAAAAAAAAAAAAAAAAAAAAAAGACGACACTATTGCTACCCTGTTTGAATCATCGTTCACTCTCAACTCCAATGGAGTGAAGAACTTATTCCCATCTTATTTTACTCTCAACTCCAATGTAACATTTTTTCAATTATAATAGAAGATCTCTTGAATTTTATAAAGGATTAGCTCTCGTTAACAAGGAGAATATCTATGAAATATTACATCTCTACTATTTTTTACTTATCTGCACTTTTATTTGTTAAGATTAAAGAATTTCTAAACTCAATCATTCACCCGTGATTATTTAATTATATTCGAACATGTCC